>JAAWXA010000002.1:48921705-48982925 GCA_038090715.1 Florisuga fusca
ATACACATCTGTGGGGGGGGGCTGGGGGAGGGAACTATTACTATTTGCAAGGTCTGTTTGGATATTGCTATTTTACACTTGAGCTCTGTCCTCCACCGTTTGTACTCACGACTAAGTACACTTTTGAAAATTACATTTAGTGCACTGACTACTGTCTCTGCAACACCTCAAAATCGTTTCTAATGAGGACTATCCAGTTAGTCATATATTTTAATTACTTCATTTGGATTATCTCAGTCTTCTAAGTATATTTTCTGTTAGTAAAAGGAAATGCATCTCCACTAAAAAGGCTCAGTTGTCAAAACATGACATTTTGTTGGTTTTATCTGAAGACATATTCTGACAGGTATTGCCAGGTTACTCTAATTTAAGGAATAATAAGTATCTCTGAAGAGATTTTAACCTTCAAACACAAATGTTTACCCATGCATGTATACATATGACAAGCAGTTCTTGCAAGTCAAAAGACTTGCATGTTTTGACCAGCCCATCCTACATACTTCTGCCATAACACTATTCTGTCCTCCCTTTTCCAAGTACCATTACAATTTTATCTTTAAATTTCCTGTTATCACAGTTGTAGAAAGGTGCTTTAAAAGTCAAGTGTGCTTAGAAAGTCAAGTCTTGCTTCAAAACAAATTTTGAAGCCACAGCTCTGGGAATCAAGACTACTGAAAAATGGCCTAAGATTAACCTCGAGCCTTGTAAGCCCTTTTCTTAAAAGTCTGGCCTTGCAACTCTTTCATTTTGACAGTATCCAAACAGGCAGAAGAGGAAAATGTAACAGGAAAATTAAAACTAAAAGCGTTTCAAAAATCCTACACAGTCTGATTATCCCTTCTTTTTTTAAGATTTATGCAAGGGGTAATTTGCAAGAACCAAACTGCTAAATCTTTCCAAAACTTCCTGTTGTCCTGGCAGATGTTCCAGGATCTTACTGAGGGTAAAAAAAAATAAAATAATAATAATTAATTATTACCTCATGTTTAAATGACAAATTGTATTAGCTGCAGGTGGGGTTTTGCTGCCTCTGTTAACTCCATGCCAAGGGCTCCCCAAACTGGGCATAGCCGGTTCCAGCTGCCCAGTCCTGCAGCTACAGCTGGGACCTCGGGGAAAATAGAGCTCAAGTGAGGGGTGAAAGATAAAGTGTGAACAACCCTGTGAGCCCAAAGGTGAGATTGGGAGGAAGGGCTGCAGCTACCCCATCCCGCCGAGATTCCACTGGTGAGAGCCCCGGATCCGGGGGGGTATTTCCTAGGGAAGCTGCGGCCTCGGGAGAGCTGCACTACGGCAACAAACCCACAACAGAGGATAACTCCAAAGTAGGTTCTGGGTGTCTTCTTATATGCTTCTTGTGTAAAGACTTAGAGGTTTTTAGCTCTACAACAGTGGAACAATACACATTATAGGTTTTCTGAGAATCTTGCAGTTACTTTTTTCTTCTTTTTCTCCTAAATCTTTCCTTCTACACCATACTCCTTCCTGCTACCTTTCCTTATTGCTCTTCTGTTGCTCAGTGTACACAGTTATATATAGAAATCTATGTATAAACGGAGTGAATAAGACCACAAGATACTACATATTAAAATCAGATATTCCGGAGTTTTGCTGTGCCACTGAAGATGAATGTATGGTTGTTCTTTGATTATGGCAACTAATTTAAAAAAGAAAAATAGAAAGTATAAAAGAAAATCATGCAAGTGGCCTTGCTATAGCACATCCAGAACTAGACCAAATCTAATTTAACAAAGTCATGAATAAAGAGAGCCAGCATTGCTCTTTTTGACAAAATTGGTCAACAGATTACTGTGATTACTACCAATGAGGTTCAGTATCTTCTCTTTGTACTCTTTGGTGTACCCTATTGTGGAAAGATGTTTCTGCCTTACTAGTTTGCATGATGATTATAGTAAATTACTAAAAACTTCAAAAGAAGCTATTCTCAGTTCTTCTCAGCTGGGAGATCAGGAACCACATCATAAAAAACATGGATAAATCTGCATGCAAGATGTTTTTCTTTCGTTCTAAATAAAGCACCTGTCTGTCTTCAGTGGCAGGAAATTGCACTTCTTTTCCCAATAAGTGACTTCAAGCAATTGATTTTTCAGAGAGGAATCAAAATTGTTCAAATATTCTCATGAAAATATTTTATATTTTGAGCTTCAATTTTCATTAGGTTTTGATTTTTTATTAAAATTCTATAAGAATTCTCAAAATAAAACCTGTTTTGAAACTGAGTTCAATATTCCATTTCAAAAATTCAGATTCTGATTTTTTACTTCATTATCTATTTTATATATTGTTATTTTATATCATTTCCCAATATCTCTATATAGCTTGTGTGCGTGAAAAGGAAATAATTTGGATACTAGAAAGCATTTCAAACAGCTATAAACAATTCCAATTAAGATCTAAAAATAACAGAATATCTCTACCATAACCACATGAATCATAACCACACATCAGAATGTCATAATATGAAATAATACACAAAATAAATTAAAGCACCCTTCCAGAAAGTTTAGTAATTAATATGGGAATTCAGATGAAAGTGTGAAATTACTGTTCCCTCCACATTTATAACTTCTGTTCGCCCCTCAAACTTCATTTCAAATACCACAAAATCTTCCAAAAGACAAATTTTTCATAATAAGTTTTGAACTTTATCACTGAGCAGGAAGAGGTCGCATTTTTTTTCCTCTGATAAGATTAGGCAGATTTATTTGTCACAATTTTTAATTTTTTTTTTCACTTGTCACAATTTTTTTCAAAGACAAGTTCGTATATTATATTTACCAAGAATGAGTGTAAGCCAGAAATTAGTAATAAATACATCCCATAATTACAGAGCTTTTGGAGCCAGAATCCTCCAGTTTGGAATAGTGGGTCAATCTGTTCTTTCTAATGAAGCATTTTCTTTGCAGAAAAGCTCACTCCAGAAAACCATGAAATAATTTTAATGTTAAACAGTGACAAGGACCCGAAAATCAAATGAAAATAATTCCATAAATTCTCACCATATCTGTAAATGTTGTTTAATTATACTGCTGAATTTCTATTTTTTGATTATTATTATTTCTCCCTGAAGAAAATGATTTCACTGGAAGTGAAAATTGAGCTTTACATGGCTTAATCTTTCTGCAAGTACAGTCTGCAACATCAGTACTGCATGACTAATCAGTCAGGAGAGAAAGACCAGTTCTTGGAACATTTAAGTGAAAATTCTGAAAAGCTGAAAGACTTCCATCGAGGACTGAGTAACCAGCTATGCACCTTCAATTAACATGTCTTGAAGGCATCAATCTATACTAAAATCCACCAACTTTCTTGAAAGACCGTGTGAATTTTACATAAAATCCAAGTGCCCTTATAATCAAGTCCCAGGTGAAATCCCAAACCCTGCTCCACCACAATTACTGAAGCACGTGGGGCTCTGCTTGCAGACAGCTTTGGGACTGCTTTTTTTGCCCACCCAAAACAGAAGGCTAGCAGGGCCCTTCCTCTTTCAGTCCTTAGAGAAAGATCCCTGTGCTAGGAAGGTGGCTGCTGCTGCTGAGCTGGTACCTCAGCAGAGATGAAGGGAGGAGGGGAGCCCATGCTGGTTGTGGGTTTTCTTTCCTTAGTCCTTCCCTGATCAAGGTGAGTGCAGGCAACCGTGCCAGGGAGCATCAGCCAGGCTGACATTTCCATTCCACTGTGAGTGGGAATTTTCAGAAGTTAAACAAGTTAGCACATGATACTTTATGAGCCTCTATTTTATAATTTCAGCTCTTCATCTCAAAACTGTCCAGTACCACATTTTCTCATTTTACCTATCTTCAAATAGAAGAATATTTTTCACACACTTCCTTTTTCATATTTTACCAGTAATGAAGGAGACATTCTGCTGAGGTAGACTTTGTTTCATTACTCAAATTTTGAATATTTCAAAACCCATCAGTTTGTGACTGAAATGGCAACTGTTAAATTTTAAGAAATACACACATTATAATCCTACTGATGAATGTGCTGTTTGGTAGTGATCAAAATAATTTTGCCACTGCCTAAAACTGGAAATAGAACTTGCTATTACATAAGCCAGGTCAAATAAACTTAGAAAATAGTGTTCTGTTAGTATAGATACTCGTCCAATGTAAATAATAATACATTTGACTCAAATCCTTTGATTTATATAATTTTAAAGTTAAATTCAATGAAGTCAAAATAGAATGAAGGATTTCTGTCTCCCCACCTTTCTTCCTACTCTAAAAACTATCATTTCAAAAAAAAAGATTTCCAGAATAGCACGAATGAGAGATTTAAAAATATTTTTTAAAGACCTTTCAGTAACTTCATATTATTTCCTGGATTGCATGAAGAAAGCACTGTATTGATTTGAAGCTTTAAGTATCTTCATAGTAATGTAAAGAAAGATTATAAAGATAAGATGGCTATTGCAAGCATCATGTAAGCAGTATCTTTTGACATAATTCCTGGATTTTTTTGCTTTTCATTTCAGACTATGTATTTTAAGTACTATAAAATATTACAAATAAATTATCCTGGTTTCATAATAGCCAGTAGAAAGTTTGTCACATCTTTGGAATTACTCCAATGACTCTATCCAAAGAATCAGTTCTTAAAACAAAAAGCTGCATCAAACCAACCAGTATATATTGAGCAATTATTTTAAAATTCATTCCATTCATATTTTTTCTGTCAAGAAAAGCAGGCATTTGCCATTCCCAAAGGAAGACAACATCCTTCATGATAAATTGTCTTTTCCTAAGTCAACCAATTGAGAACAACTGTATTTAATGCCAAGATCTTAAGGGAAACCTTAGCTTTATAACTTCACAAAACAGTGAAGATAAACCACTAAAGATAAAATACCATGAAGCTTTTTTTTCCCACCTCTACAGTCACACTTAAACCAACAAGAATTACTATATGAAAATTATAGACTAAGTGTATCTCTGCAATACAGCCACAGAAATGGTTTAATCCATGCTAACTGATTTAGTATAAAAACAGTAAGTTCAAGTACTAGCAGCAACCTAGTTATGGCAGTGAACTATTCAGTTAGTGATCATTGAACCTACCAACTCAGTACTTTTGCAGCCACAGTGGAAGAATACTATAACTATCCTTATTATTCTATACTTTAATTTAGTCCTGCAAATACTGAAAATATGACGGTTAAGAAACGGAAGATCCAGACTTATTTTTAATGTTTGCTAAGGAGCTGAAACTTCTGTCTAGGAATCTTTTAAGAAATTAATGGAATAGATTTTTGAAATTTTTTTTTGAGCAAGTGAAATTATGATAAAGATGTAACAAAACTGCATCCGTATAATCACTTTTTTTCAAGACATCAGCCAAAGTAAAATCAGAGGAATGTAAAAGATAGAAAGTTGTTTCCTACTGCTCTGGTGATATTTTAAGAAAAAGAAATAATCACATCTCTTACTGAGTTTATGCAAGGAGCATAACACCATCTCTGTGCTGTTGTCAACATGATTTCACTGCATACTAATAAAATAGTTATTAGACCCTGGTTCCATATATGTGGCTATACAGTCTTCTAATGATAGCTTCAAATTTCATTGATGCTAGAAAAAAAATATTTTTTTATCTGTTCAAATACACCTGAATATTTGAAGGTATTTCTTTATGTAAGATTAGCAATGCAAAACTCATGTTGCAAGCAGAATCCCTAGACACACTGTTATTTTTCCCACAGTCCCTGCAGGCTAGGCTATATAAAGCTGTACAAAGCTTTTATTTGGAGACATTACCAAAGAATCTTGTCACCACAGTGTTTCCTTTTCTCCAAACTGAAGAACAGACCAGAGGCAGATCAATCAATTGAGAGAAGAGTGTTATCCATCATTCTTCAATAAGTCAAGACCAAGAAAAGCAATAAATCATCCTTCCTGAAACACAGCTAAATCCGTTTCTATTTGCAGAAAGATTCACCTGAATGCATCCTGAAAGGTATCTCTCAACTCAGCAAAAATTTAGAAGTGTACAAGAAAGCTCGAATAATTGGCTTAACAAAGACTGACAATCTTTTAATGCTAATGTTATCATATCAACAGGCCTATACTGATTTGTATTACCTCAGGATTTTATATTCACTGTATACAATTTCAGCCTGAATGTGCCCGCTAAAAATATTAATATTTATGAAAACTAATGTTTTTGTGGATGCCATATTGCTACTAAAAAAGGAAAATCTGGAAATGCTTCACAATTTGTAACCTATGGCACTGATTAAGAGCATGTACTTTCTACAGCTACAGCTGTGGGGGAGGAGGGTTGCATCATAATACCAGTATATTATATGGTAAGACCAGTATAATGTACATTGTAGATTTAAACATGGAAGACATTTTCTTTCCCTTTTATTTCCTTTTCTATCAAATTGAGCATGAATGACTTTTCAGTTATGTGCTCTCAGTTCTAGTGAAGATGATCCAACTTTGAAGAAACATGTTAAATGTAGTCAAATTTCAGCAAATTATAAAATGCACTCTGGTCAAACTTCATAAAAATATGTAAATGTAGAATGCATTTGTGATTTACTGCACTGTAGGCTTATTTAATGAATATTTGTCTTGTGTTAGGCACTTGAGGTCTCCACAGGTGTACTGTTTGATTGTTCCGTAGAACAGAAGTTCAAGTCACACATCAAGCCCCAGTTTAGAGCACTGCACTTTCAACATGGATGCATGTTACTCTACCAGTTGCTTCTTTTACCTGCATAGCATGCATGTAGGATTGGCACCTGTGTGAATTTGATCACCAGTAAAGATGCATTGTGGACTTACAGTCCTGGAGCCTTAGCATGTTGTAAGTAATGAAACATCTAGTTACATTATCAGGAGCTGTTATTTTACCAAAAGGCATAGCATGTTGCCGGAACAGATTTGCTGGCACTGATAATACATGAGATCTGTTTACTTTGGAGAGAAAACAAAGGAAACAAGTTACATTGACTTGCCAAAATGTCATGCTGCTAGGCTCACAAAGAAAGATCTCAGAAATAGAGTTGAAAAAAACAACTACTCAGTTATCTGCCATACCTCAAACATGTTGGCAAAGTGAAACAAGAAAGTATATGCATGTGAAAGCAGGCTTCACTTCTCACAAATATTTGCAAACCTGAAAAGTAGTTCATAGGCCCTTTACATGTGTATATATACACACACACATATATAAGAAAATGTAAATATTGCCCATAACTACAGTTAGCAAGGCAGATGAAAGATCAGACCACTGACCAAGCCTGAATACTTACTGCTGTGTATTGTTAGTTCTTTTTGTTACAATATGTTGCCTATCCTTGCAAAATAAAATAATAGCAATGCTACTCAAGCTGCATTTAAAAAGCTATAAAGAAACAAATTTTATTTTAAATTACCATTATGAAACATTTCAGATTGCAGGATCAATTCTACAGCAGAGAAAAGGAATGAAATCCTGCCACTAGACCTATCCAAAATTGAACTATGAAATGGGCTGGAAAACACAGTGTTGAATCATTTGCCAATAGGAAAAAACATTAAATCAATGAAATAATGTTTAGGTAATTAATTTTTTTTATAACCTGAGGTAAGAAAAAGAACATGATTTGTCACAAACAATGAACAGGGCATTCCAATTTTTTTATAAATAATCACAAGCAAAATGTCTGTGTTGCAGCCTATATTCTTCATTTTCCTCTGTGTATCCATGCCTAAGAAATGATATCTCACTTCGCTGTCCATATATGAGGATCTTGTCTCTCCTATGTACATAAGAGCTGCTCAGACATTTTGTCAATGAATGTCTTTTCTACCAAAAAAAAAAAGTTCATCAAAAAGCAATTCATAACAGGAAACTGTGGCTATAGTTACAATTTGATGTAAGAAAAAATAAATTTACATAAGGTGAGTCACTGTTCCATTACTTTTGGAATTAAATATTTCTAGTTAGCATTTGAAAAATAAAGTTTTTATTTTATATGCAGCTTTCCAAATCAGAAGTTGGAAGTCTTCTAAGACTGGCAAAAGGAAATATTAAGGTGATTTTTAGAAACATATAAAATGTCCTGGGAAATGTATTAATTTCATTACACTTTTAAAAGGAAAAAATATGATGTTTGCTATGACACTAAGAATAAATTTCTCTTTGTTTCTGGTTTATATGTATGTTTATGCTACATCATACATGCTGCCTTCTACGTTAAGCAAATTGTCAAGGATGTGATAAAGAAAAATGTGTACAACAAGAAATTCTTGGATGGGAACAAGTACATATAGATATATATATATGTTAGTCTTGTATATAAACATGTAACTCACAAAGGTTTACTTATCTTTGAATTTTCATGTTCAGTTTAAGTGAGTCAAGATATCCAAAAGTTATTAGCAACAGAAAAGCAAGGACCTGGACCACCTTCCCTTCACTTCCTTAAACAAACCAAGGCTAAAAGCTAAATTTAGGTTTGGTCAGAATAAATTTCTTGTTGTAGTCAAAATGAGTTGAAATCAGAAAGATTAATAAAGACCAATGAAATACCAGTGATACTATTAAAATTCGTTCGGTATTAAAATCAAGTCCGGTTTTCAATGCAACTTTCCCATTTAGAGCACAAGATCTAACTCTTAATTTAGGCAGATGTAGCCTGTTTTCATTTAGGCTATTTTCTACCAAAAAAGCCTGTGACTGAAGTTTTGCAAGATATTTAAATGTCTGATTCATTTAAATGAGCCCATTGTCTTCATTTTGGTTACAGTATGTGGGGAAATTACTGAAGTGAAAAGGGCAGCATGAACAGTAAGAAGACACAGAGTAAGAGAATATTTTGTATAGTTTTAAAATTTGTATGTCTGTCAGGAAAAGAATTTAAGCTTAATTAACAAAAAGTGGTTGTATCATATCTCCTATACATTAAATAAATGTTCTTCCTTTTCAGAATGCCTGGTCACATATGCCCCTGTCACAATACAACAGTTGATGTTAAATGACTAAAATGTTTTCAAAGAAAACATCTTGAAACATAATAAAGAGGATAAGCATAGGGTCTACATATTCTGCCACTTATTTTAGGCTGAATGTTCTACATAGACATTAGTCTCTATTACAAATGATAGCACCAAGTGTAAAAAGATTTATTATTTGCTAGAGTGTGCAAATGATTTGCTTTGCTGTTAGAAAAGCATAAATCTGCATTAGAAGCTTTGAAACACTTTAAGGAACCTGTAAAAATGTGCCAAATTATAGTGATATAATCCATCAGTAATCTCTTGAACAAATAAAATGCATTTATTTCATATTAATAAATGCCATTGGACTAATAAAATTATTTTAAAAGAACAAAGCACAGATTTCTTTCCACAATTAAGCTTGAATTAAACATGCAAATGTTTCTTAGCCATGACTTACAGAGAATTATTAACTTAAAGAGAAAAAAATGGGCAATAATTTACATCTTATCTTTTTCCTATCAAATATAGATAGAAGCCAGGAAGACAGCAGAAGGCTAAAAGTTCTATATTCCAAGGATTTTTTTAAATTTGCATAATAAATGTGACAGCCTTCTTGCAGCATTCCTTTTATCACATTAGTTCCACAAACCACTTTATCTGAGTCCATTGTTCCCATAGAAAAAATTATTATTTATTTATAATTGCCTAATCAACTGAAACTTAATTGCATTATGCTGAAAGGTCCTTTGATGAAGCTTCAGAAATCTGCATAAACATTAATAATTTAAATCCCTAAATAATAGGAATTAAAAAATAAACTTCAAAAGGAATTAAAATGCTCGGGTTTATTTGCTTTGTACATGCTATACAGTATACTTTCATCACCTCTTCAGTTTTCTGTTTATGAGAAGCAGCAAGCAGAGACTGTACTGCCATGGCATCCAATAAGCAAAAGCATATTTTCTGACATTTAAATTTTCAGTGGCTAAAAAAAAATCTGATGGCTAAGTTAATTTTCCAAATGAAATGTTTTGTAATTCAAAATCACTCTGACTTTTAGAGAACTCCTTGATATAATAAAAGATTTCATTACTAAAGTATAATAGTCACATTTATCCATGCAAAGATGCAGCAACTAATGTGGATTGAATTGTGAATCTTTTGTAGTCAACCAAGTCATGAGAACATAAACTTGAAACAAATGAGTTAGGAAATAACATGCAGCAGTGCAGAACAAGAGAAATAATAATTGATGAAATCAGCACTGTCTCATATATGAATTATGAAGAACTGTGCATAGAGGGGGAAAAAAAGAACAAAAAAATCCCCCAAAACAAGCAAAACCCACACCAAACCAAAATTAAAACAAAGCCAAACCAAAAACCAAGCCGTGATGTAAGAAGAGTCTTTTTTGTCTATGAAGACATAGAAAGTATCAAAGAAAAAAATGTGGGTCACTATGCTTTCTGGCCTTCTGCATAGCTACACTAGAGTTGCTTGACAGAAATAAAGCTGAACATATTTCTAAAGCTTACAAGGATATTTGTGCTGATTTCTATTTCATTAGCTCTTCCCTTTCCCCCCATCTGGGTGAAATTCTTATATCAACATGTGAGCATTTTCTACATTTCTGACTGGATGAATTTTAGGGAATTCATAAACTCATTAAAACACACACAACAGTAACAGAAAAAAGTAAAGGAACTCAAACATTTTTCTATGTGATTTTTACATAATATATATTCTTTCTGATGTTCTCTAGTCAGTGACCTCGCAACACTGAGCAAATACAGTAGCTTGTATGGCTTAGCATCTGAAAGCTCTAATATGCTACTTCCTCTGTAAACTCAAAACAGTGAAATAATTGTGTCTTTTCTATTTCAAGACCCTACACACTGTGAACTCAGCACGAGGCAAACAGCAAACACTGTCAACAGAACAAGCAAATAGGTCAGCACAGCAGTGCAGAACATCCTTAACACTGCACAGTTGTTAGTAAACATAATGGGAAGCAAAGGTAAGAAAAGTATTTGAAAGCAGAAAATGAGGTAATGTGGTAAAGTCTCTTCACAAACATAATGTTAAACAGACTTTGAAGAAGATAGATTGTTTGGGGAAAGGGGAAAAAAAAGGAAAGATGAGGGAAACTAATAACTTCTATATGAGCAGAAAGAAGTGGATGAGAAGAAGGAAGAGTATAGGGCAGAGGATGAGACAGGGTGAAACTCAGGGGGTTGAAAATTACAAAAGAAAGAGACTGCAGCCAAAAGTAAGTTTACATAGTGTGCCATAAATCCAGCTAGTGTAGGTTAGCAAATTTGGTTAGCACAATTTTATTAGACTCAATAAAACTAACCTGATTTACAGAAAATAAAATTTAAAAAAATAATTTGTTTCATGCATAAAAATCACTCCTATTATTCTGTCATTTTTTCTAAGGTAAATTTTGATTCTTCGCCAATCCACCAACTAAGGCTAAAAGTAATTTTCTTACTATAAAAATAATCCCAAATAACAAAAAGAACTGACAAAAAATTCTCTGGCGATATTCTAAAAAGCGCATATATCTATAATAAGATAAGGAAAAGAGATATTCACTTGGAATTTATTTGTGGCTTTCTCCACAATATACCTATGTGCAGGTATATAACCCTTCAATTAAAAGAGAATAATATGGGGATTTCACATAGCATAGAAAATGTAAAAATAATTTCAAGAGATCAACAGAGCATAAATTGCATCATGTCTGTTCATACCAGTCAAGTAACAGGTCTAACAGTGTTATAAGAAAACACAAAGAACTTCAAGAACACATAAAGGGGAACAAAAAAAACCAACAAGATACTATGATTTAAAAGCAATTGATGAAAATTAAAGGGAATGTTCATCTGCCTGATAGTTTCTCGTTCTGTCAAAGATTATAGTCAAGTTTTAATAAATGAAACTTGACTGGTAGCGAGAAACAAAAGAAAAGCAGTATGACAGAGCAGTAGTTCACATATATGGGACTGAATTTTCAAATTTACAGACTGCTTGAATCAGGAATGAGATAGGGTGTATTTGTAAAGTTGTACCACAATAGGATTATCCTGTATATCAAAATGTAGCTTAACATTTAATTCATAGCTGTAAGCTTCTACCTTTTTTCAAGCTCCAATATCACTCTCCTCAACAAATCTTCTGCACAGCACTCAACATTCATAGGTGGGATCTTTTATATCAGTTAAACCCTTTTTTCCCTATTCTTAAAAGTACACTTGACATATCGTCTCTCTCTTCATAGACTCTTACATCTTAATTCCCAGGAACCACTGAAACAAGTACACACTTTTAAAGGCAAAACTTGCCTGTAATGATTTGAAAGGTACTGTATCTCATTTTACATCATGCAACTGAAGGTCAGGTTTTCAAGGTACAGCTGGTGGCACTGTCTTGTTTAGTACAACTTCAATTATCTAAAATCCTTCAGGGTCATGTAAAACAAAATTAACTGAATTGTACATTGCTGAACAAAGAGTGTCTTAACATGGCTGCTAGTGTTCTGATTAACTAACCTCAAACCAAAGAAGTGGAATAAACAAAGCAGGATCAGAATTCATTGCTAGATTTCCTTGACCCTGACAGTTCTGAAAGACCGAACCGGTATTTGTCCCTCCTTGCACAAAAAGGCACCTGATATTCCACAGCTATAAACTTCATTTTTTACAAATATAGCACACCTCCAATAGCAATACATTGCTATTTTAAAGCACTGAAAGTAAGATCCAAGTTAAGCAGTAGAGAACTATCTTCTGTGTTTTACATATCTGAGAATATTCAGTTCCTTTTATTTAAGACTGTTTCATAGACCATAATTCTATGGAACATTCTTGGAAACACCACGAGACATGAGATTGTTTTTAGATGCTTCCTACAGTTCTACCAGAACTACTTTCTACTGTAAGAAAGTGCACTAACAGTGCATGTCCATTTTGTACACAAGGGAGGGAACAACACAGCATAGCAGAGCTAGAATGACTCATAGCCCCAAAAGCAAGACTACAGAAGATAACAGTCTGTTAATGATCCCCTCCTGAGAGAGGGGAAAGCTATCATTTGAGAGGCAGGATTTTCCTCAAAAACAGGAATAACTTCACATGCCTTGTATCCTGTTTTGAAATTTGCATGAGTTCAAAATTATATAAATGTGTAAACAATGGTCAAATGTTTTGAACTTATCATAGAGTTTTTGAAAGTGCTGTGTTGGCACCAATGAAAGAGAAGCGGAGCCTCTAACAGCTTTGAAGTGGCCATGTCGAGGATTTTCACAATGTCTGCAGATCAGTGCTTGTCAAATTAAATTCCAGGGAATTCAAAGAATAAACCCTACTGCAAGAAGTGACACCTTGAACTAATTATAATGTAGCGCAATGAATTTCTAAACTTTCCTGAGACACCATACACTCTGCGAACTGGGGAAAATAAAAATAAAAAAAACAGTGATCTAAACCTAATGTGACTGTAACATCCTTTTTGAATGACTGATTCATTTTGCTAACAATACCTAGAAGCACACTTGAGAAAAGGATATGAGCAGCACTGATGCAAAGGGGGAGAAAGGAAGAGTAAACAAAGCATGTGCAATTAATTTCTTGTAGCTGATATTGCTTCCCATCCTGTATTTCTGTCATGGCATTGTTTTCTTCACACATTTCTCCAGTAACTGGAATAATAAAGGGTGTGTGAAGGACTTGGCATACGTGTAGAAAGCATAGGCAGTTCAGGATGGAGTCTTTCTTTTAGGACATTTGGAGTGTTAGAATGCTCAATGACATTTACAGCTTTGTTTATCTTAACTATTTAGGCTATTATAGCACACATTCTCATCTAAACTGTATCCACATTGGCCCATAAAGATGCCATCTGTGATCAAAACCAAAACTGGGAGTATTCACACAAATTCTCTTCATTCTAACACCCAGTCATTGATACTCCTGACTGATCTACGTATAAAAAAAACCAATCAGTAGAAAATTGCAATTAACCTTTACTCAAACGCTAAGAAATCCACATAGATAAAAAATAATTTTATCTGTTCCAAAACTATAATTGGTTACATATAGGGGCAACTTATAGTAGAATTAACTACCTGAAATAACTCCCATTACTCTTTACACTCACTTAACTAAGAAGTTAACTGTATTCAGAAGTGGGACATATGTGACTGCTTCATGAGTGCAACTGACAAATAATATTGTATCAGCCGCTGAATTAAAAAGAGTCAGGAAGACAAATAAACATTTCTGATATACTACAGTGCAGGGAGTTTCTGGTTTGGTCTGCCACGTGTCTGTTTTTTGCTTTTCAGAATATTATTGGCTTATATATAATATATATATGTATATGTATATATATATATATATATGACTTTTGCTGTTTGGTCTCTGTAGTGTCATCTTGTTTACTTGGTTTTCTTTATCAGGATT
This sequence comes from Florisuga fusca, assembly GCA_038090715.1. NCBI lineage: Eukaryota > Metazoa > Chordata > Aves > Apodiformes > Trochilidae > Florisuga > Florisuga fusca. Next base: position 48,936,128 of record JAAWXA010000002.1, read on the forward strand.
CTTAACAGGATATAACCTATGCAGGTATTTCAACCACTATATTTCTTTGTCCATCACATGTAACTGGTTAGTACTTTCAGTATAAGATAGAACTAAATGGCTAAGGTCTTAGGTCCTGAGTCTGTAGTCTGATCTGTGCGTAGCTAAAAATCCAATTCAGATTCAAACTTGATATTTTCCAAATTAGGGGTTTTAATCATTGGTAAAAAGAAACTATAGTTTTAGGATAAGGATCCTAAAAACAAGTTTGTTTGCAGACCACATAAAGAACGTTTTGGAATTAAAAACTGCATTAGATACACTGAAATCTCTTATTTCTGAATACTGTAGGAGGATCTCTCCTTCAGTTTCTCTTTATTAGCTCTGCACTTTCTCAGAAAAGGGCAGACAACTAAATAATTCATAGAGACACCACTGAGTTACATCTTCAGTACCATGCACACATGGGTGATGCAACCAGGTAACTACTAGTAACTGAGTGATCAAAAGATTGGGCAGCCTGTCACACTGTCTATAATCTAACACAGCTTAGCATGAGAGAGGATATTACTACATTATGCAATGCATCAGGGACGGAAAAGAAATATTCTTTTTGCTGAGTGTTACACAAGCCCGGAATGCAAGATGCTCTGTTCCAGCATCTGACCATATGTACCAGCTTCAAGGCTATTTGTAAGGATAACCAAAGTCCAGCTGTTCCTTGACTGAGCTGGTATCTCTGCAGTAGTCTGGGGTACAGATAAGTTCTTCAGAAGCATTCTATCTCAGTATAGAGAGTGACTACTGTGCTCTGAAGAGATAGCACAGATTTCCTCTGATGCTTAGCATTCAACAGCAGCTAGTTAACATGCACTAATGGTATTTCACAGAGCAATTATTAAATTAATTTGTTCTACTGCAATGACCAGTGATTAAACTTTCACAACACTGACATTACATGCTTTAGTTATCTGGCTCCTGTATTAATTAAATTATATGGACGGTGGGGAGAGATCTTTATAGAAGTGAATGAATTTGTGCAATTATTTTTCAAGGTCAAAAACTGTCTCCCACCACAGGAAAAACACATGAAAATTAGTTAAGAAGTTTTCGGTGTTTAATCTTTGCATTGCCTACATTGTCTAAAAACAAAGGTTGCATACTTACTGGAACACTTGCATGTCATCCAAAGGAAAACACAGAGCTGTCTCATCAGTGTTTGAGATACAGTATAGGAATGGTGAGCTTGAAAATACCAATTTAAGTTGACACTGGAGAGAGAGAGACTGACAATGATCACATCTCTAGTACTATGCACGCACTGAAGAAGCGTGCTACACACACACAGAGCACATTAGGTAAAAACTTATGTATAGCATAAACCAATCTGAAGGAAGCCACTGGAAGAAAACTCTCATATAGGAAGTACCACCTGTTAGCAGCTATTCTGCTGAGGGATGTAATATTTAACAAATAACCCTAAAAAGTTAAATACATTTGGTTCAGCAAATTGTTTTTAGCTTTAGATAACAAATGTACTCACAACTTCCAGTCCTAGCTGTATCCAAAGTCAGATGCTTACTTAAAATCCCTTGAAGGGGAATATAACATGTAAAAATTTAAATATCATATTCTCCCCTTGCTTCATCCTTGTGCATGAATTTGCAATACACACCTGCTTATGGTATTACTTCATGGACAATCTTTGATTTGGAAATCAGTTTGTGCATTATTAATGAAACCATGTGATAACCACTGTTTTGCTGGAGCCCACAAATACAAATTAATTAAAGCATCTCTGTTTCTTGCAATATAAATAGCTTCCAGTGACATGGAACTCAGGAGACCATTATTATTAAGTCTAGAATTCCTAAACTTTGATTATATTTTGCTGCACTCCATACACTGTGTTATATATCTTAAATTTAAAAGCAGATTATAACATATTTCAGTATGTTATTAAAACAAAAACAATATGAAGGACGTGACTTGTGGGGTTTATGTTGTTCCTCTATATTGTATAAATCTACCATGTTTTGAAACAAAAGTCTTATGATTGGTCAGAAAATCTCTGTTACTGTACTGAAAACATCTCTCTTGTGAACTTTATTAAGTATCTTGCAAGCACAGCAGGCTGTGGGACTTTTAGCCTGCTAACCAGGGAAACAAGCAAAGAGGTATTGTAAAATTAGAAATTATAATGAATTATCTGGAGTTCTTTGGAAAAAAGGGAAGCCAAAAAGAGCATTAAATTATTTTGTAGATCAAAGCTCTGAAAAGAATAGGAATATTCCTGTCTTTCAGGTCCTGCATTAGGAAAACAAGAGGTGAGCTCTCTGGACCCTGCAGAGGTAGGACTGGAAAATATGGACAATATAAAATAGGCCAGATATCCAACGTACAATTGATCCATATAATAGGTCATTATAGTGCAACCTCTCTAAGATGATCTCAAAAACTACAGAGTTACTGACTCTGCATGTTCATTAGTGTGCATATGCACAACTTTAAAATAACAACACAGTTAAATAGATGGTGTCCTTAATTGCAATTTACTCTGTAGCTGGAAGAATGAGCATGGCATATTAATGGCATTTTTGAAATGGCAGAATGGTTTTTGCTCTGTTAAACAATTTGACATATTTTCCACAAACCCAAGCATTTATTTCATGGCATAGTAACATAAATATCCTAGAAAAAAGAGCAAAAAGCATCTGAGTGAAAAAGTAAGCCAAATATCTTCAAGATGGTGATGGTCAAGGAAAATAGTTCTCAAGGAGCCTTGAAGCACTCAAGGAATTTTAAACCAGGAAAAAAAAATCCTGTATGTCATGACCTCTTCCAGAATATTTCTTGACACTTCCATATTTAATATCAGCATAAATAAAAAAGATTCAGGGTGCAGTAATTGCAGTTTCAAGTACTCTCCAGGAGAAGTATCAAAGAGTTTGCTGAAGAAAGAAATGTACTCTTTTCTAAAATCCCTGCAGCTCTGCTGAATTTTTCATGGTGAGACAGTGTGATTGGTTTCATGCTGACCCCCTTTTTTCTAGTAAAGGTATGCACTAGGTATGCAGGTAACCCAAGCAAATGTACAAGGATGAGTTTTAAGTTCCAAACTTTGATATACTTGATATTTTTATGGGACAATCTCAAAAATGTGGCACATTTTCTGCCAAACCGAAGAACTAATTATATTCTACCCAGTGCTAAAAATCCAACTGTTATCAATGTCAAGACCTTCAAACATCAGGTGTCTTAAAAAGACTGGCTCTGTGCACAGGTAAGAACAATGTATATGTTTATCTTTACTTCAGCAAAGCTTTCAACAGAATCTCCCATAGTATCCTAGCAGTCAAACTAAGGTGACGCATCCTGTTCACACGGACTACAGCACCACTGGCTGAACCTTTTAGTTCAAAGAACCATGGAATCATAGAATTGTTTGGGTTGGAAGAGACCTCTAAAAGCAACCCAGTCCAACCCCCTGCAATGAGCAGGGACATGATAGACAGTGGTTCAAAGTCTGGTTATAAATATTATTCTTCAAAAGTCAATAGTGCTTGACAATATTATACATTTTCATCAGTGACCTGGACAATGGGAGACTTGGAATCTCACCAAGCTTGTGGATGATACCAAAATGAGGGGAGTAGTTTATATGCTGGAGGGTTTGGGCTGCTGTTCAGAGAGATCCCAATAAAATGAAAAAGTGGGCTAGCAAGAACCTATGAAATCCAGCAAACGTAAATGCAGACTTCTGCAGCTGTGATGGAATTCATGACTTGTTATAGACTGTAAACTGGCTGGGTGAGCAGCAGCTATGCAGAAGAGGATCAGAGGGTCCTTGCAAGTCATTAAAACTAATCACATACAGGACTGCATTAGCAAAAGCACAGTAAGTAATGTGATAGAGGGTTATTATTCCCTTTATTTGGCAATTGTGAGGCTGCATCTGGAGCCCTTTATCCAATTTCAGTTCTCCTAGAACATCAACAAAATGCAGAGTCCAGTGAAGTGCAACTAAAATAGGGGCTGAAGCATATGGTAGTTTTTTCTTTCAAGGTAGAAGATAACAGATTTTCAAAGGTTTAGCAGCCCACCATTACTAGTTCCCATCTCCTTCATGCCAGATAATAAATGGAAATGAAATAACGCTAGTAAAGACTCCACTGTTTTCTGTCTCAGAGCTGGCTGACCTAAGAATGTTCAGACATCTCTGAGCAAAGAGATATAAGGTCCCAGGTTTCTGAGCTCACTTTCTTCTTTACGAGGGGCATTATACAAATCTGAGTGGTTCATTTGTTTTTCTTGCCACATTAAAGCTTGTATAAGGGAGGTTACCATTACAGAAGGGGGTCACTCATGTCCTGAATTATTTTCTGATCTTTTAATCTGATATCAATTTAAATCTGTAGCCTTAACCACATTTGCAAACTTTTTTTTTTTTGCCTTCCACAAATAATGATATCCAGGTAGTCTAGACAAGAAAGTTAATTGTCCAGGAAGGTGTCTAGATTGTCCTAAATACCCTCTTTCTTTAAATGTGAAAATGCGCTTATCTCCAGGTAATATATTTAAACTTCAAGATTTCAGTGTCTGTGAGAGTTATACTTTCTGGGAAAACTACATATAACAGTCCTTTGGAAATAAAGTAGCAACATAATAAACAACCCTGTTTATACAGAAGGTGACTGATATGTTTGAAGACCAGGAAACAACAATATTGTTAGATAATAATACTTTGACAAATGTGCAAAAGATCTGATAAGATCATTTTGCAGATACCATGTTCTTTTCCAGCCTCTGTTCACATATTCTCTTTGGCTTTCTGTATGTTACGGAGATAGCTTTGTTTCCATATCTGAAAGCAAAATTATGTTTGGAAAATAAGTGTGGAATTTTTAGGTCAAATATTTGCTTCAGGCTTAACAGCTGAAAAATTGCTCTAATACTCTGTATGGGGAAATCTGTTCTTACAAGGAAATATTTATTTGGGTATGTAAAAATAAGCTAAACTGAAATAACAATAACATTAAATAACTGTATACATTCTCGATGTAGGTTCTAGCAGGAACCCAGTGAATAATTGCACCTGAAAGGACATAGATGTGAGCAAACAATTAAGTACAAAATATTGAAAATTTTAAAGACGACATTAATAGCAGTTTGAGATGCAGAGGTGTATCTGGTCTTAAGGTAAGTTACAAAAACTTTTTGACAATACTATGCATTTCAAAAATATAAGATAATTCAGTTTTAATAATATTTAAAATAAGAACAAGACTTTTCACATTTTTTTAGGTAATTCTGTGTATGTAATAATCTCTGTCAAGACTGACATTTAGGAATTCAGTTGCCAAAAGACTGTATCCTGGTACCATTTCAGATATTTTTAGTTCCAACTGTGTCTCTAGAAACATGTGGATCTACTATGAGTCCTGTGCCCTATTTTTAAGCCCCGTCTGTATGGACCAGAATCCCAGCTGCACTTGGTGCTATGATGCAAGGGACTGCTATTTAAGCACTCAAACAAGTATCAGTTAATTTACCACAAAACCAGTCATTTTGTAACAAAATAAATTTAAGGAAACAATGTTTGTATTTTTTAGCCCCCAAAAAAGGTAAAGCTAATCTCTCTCCCATTAAATCTTATTACCTTGCTTTTACAGAAGCTATATATGTAAATTTGTTGCAAATTCAAAATTATTATGTTCATCTATAAAGTTTGGTGTTTACTACAGGATTTGTGGAGCTGAGAGTAAAGAAAAAATATTTGTACTTGTCTTCTTTGCATATTCCAGATAGGATACTGAAACTAAGCAGTTTCATCTGTGATTCTAGCCTGATTAATTTTTTTGTTTTGGTCAATGAAAATATTGGTCTGGAACTAGAAATTTCAGGGTTAGAGAAGGAGTTTTCATGGAGTCCCAGGCTGCAGGAGTCTTACCTCGGTATTAATGTTTTATAACTCAGATGGATTGCTCCAGAGACAATGAGAATGAAGAAAAAATCACATGGAATTGAGACTTATTACTACCATTGGGTTTTGCCAGTGACTGTGCAACTTAGGCTCTCTACAATCATTCGAAATGGTTCTATATTCAAATACAGGCTTGCATTAAGAATTTGTTCTTGTGTGACAGTTTTATAGTCACTATTAAGCTAGTTTGAAAAGCATATTTGTTGTGCTATTCCAGACTTCACCAGGAATAGCAATTGTCCAATATGAGATCTAACAAGAATTTTTGCATGAAGTTTGGTTGTTTCAAGAAGATGTAATCTGAAATTAAAGCAGTTCTGCATCAACTTTTGCCAAAGTAATGTATCTTTTCCCAGTTAGGGGTTTTTCTTTCTTTCTGCTTCTAATTCTGTTTAATAATTGCAGTTCAGAAATCTGAAGAACTATTCCATCTTATTTATGAGAGAGAAAACAAGTTTCTTCACTATATTCTTCTTTTGGGGCTTGACTACTTCCTGAGTTCATTAAAAAACCTTTATGAAAACAGAACATTTATGAACAAAATCTATGGATTTTGCTTATTTTACATATGCCAAAGTGGTTTAATAGAGGCTTCAAGCTATCTGATGTGTCCTTTCTTCAGAGCTGTTAAGTGCTGTTGCCTAAACATCCCTCACAACCAACCATTTTTATCCTTTCCATTTTCTCTGCTGTTCTTACAGTGTCTTCACCATGATTATACTCGAGAGCATGGAGGACTCCAAATCAGGCCTGCAGGCTAACTGGAAGGCAGCTAGCTGTATGTCTGAATCCTCACAGAAAGAAAAAACTGGATCTGCATCCTGGAGGGCCCTCCCTACTGTGCCAGGGGTTCTCAGCTGGCCCAGAAGACAGTAACACCACACTTCTACCAGCTCTACCCTCTCTGCACATAAGACATGTTAAAGATGAATCTCTAGTCCTAGTTTTGTAGTTTACAGATTTCACTGAATTGCAAATATTGCATATTTGAATTTATCACAACTTGCTCACAATTCTATTTAATTTCTAAAATTCCTTTAATATAATGTTGGATATTTACATTAATAGACTGCTTCCTCACAGCTAGTGCCAATTGTTGAAAAAGGACTGGCTGAAGCCCAAGGGGTTCACACATGTGATGTGCAGTTGATTGTGTGATTCAGTTCAGCAGTGAGAGACAAGGCAAGTGTTAGTGAGAGATAACATATGCTTTGTGAGTGTTGTCAGGAAGAAGGTGAAGCCCTGTGCCTTCAAAATATGATGTGTGTTACAACGCATTAACAGAAGCCGTGACGTATTTTGCAGTGACTGAAAAGCATGCAAATAAAAAAGCATCTATTAATTACTGGATAATTCTTTAATGAAAAGCTGAGGAAATGAAACTTTTTCAGGAAGTAAATTGTCGTCAGCTGCAGGAGAAACTGAAAAACATTTAGGCATCATATTTTTATATGTTGGGTATATTGTTCTCTCCTTAAGTTTTTTATGCTGCTGTATTTATGTCTTTGAAATGAAAAAACCAGCATGCATTCATACACAGATGTTAAAAATTCTACTTCCAAGCTGCAATACAAAACACATATTATATTCTACTGAATGAATTTTTAAGTTATTTTCAAATAGTTTGTATAATAGCAGCTGAATTATTTTAAGCAAGCTTGGATTAGAAGAAGAAAAGTCTTTGGCTGTCCAAATATTTCTGCTTAAGCCTTCCACTGCTCAAATAAAGCAAATTTTGAAGATGAGCATGCTTCTACTCTGAAGGTTAAGATTTGATAAAGCTGATGAAAAGCCAAGACATTATTCTAAATTTTATTTATTAGTGACATCCGAGTTAAGCATTTATGTAATTCTTTCCTATATCTAAATTAATGCATTTTACATACTTTGTATATGGAAAGAAGATTACAAGAAAGAAGATTACAGGAAAGAAGAAAGCATATTTTTTCACCCGACCTTTAAACTAAAAGTCTCAGCATGCTCTCACAAAAAGTATTACCAGATTTTCAATATTCTCAGAGAGTTAAGTGTCAGAGAGATCATGCAATTAGGATGTGAACAGCTCCCATTGAAACCTTGGACCAAGTTCAGCAGCTTATAATGAGTTAATATCCTGGACAAAATCAGGAATTAGTGACAGTCACAGAAACAGATCACAAATACATTCTTTGTGAAACACCACAATCATTGAAAAAACAAAACGTAACAGGAAAGAAAAAAACATGGTTGTCAACTCATGTCATGAGCCAGCAGTGTTGGAAAAGCTTGTTTGAAGAGATGTTTGAACTAAATTGCTGTCCTGTCATAAATCCTACTGTTTTGCCACACCATTCCCATGACAATCTGGGTTCATTTTGGACCTGGATGAAAAAGCAGCTTACCCTACAGCTGTGAGTAAAAAATACAACTGTCTTCCTCAGGGAGACATATATTCCACCAATCCTAAATTAAAGCAAGTTATAGTATTTCACCATTTCAAAGCATTCTGATGTAAACTCGTCTTACCAAAATATGAATGAGAAACTAAGCCTATGATGTACACCCACTACGATGTATGCACATCCATTAGTCTGACAGCTAGCTCAGAGAACCAAGAGCAAATGTATATTGACCTATTTTCTACTGGCAATATATTAACAAAGCCAAACAGCTGTGGTTGTACATGACACTAGAATATGCAAATTAGTGTTCTGCATGCCTACCGTGGTGCTTGATATTTTACATAACACCCAGAACATGCATTTTAAAAATTCCATATCCTGTTGCTCATTGCTAAACCTCAGTAATACACACTGCAGCCTTAGGTTTCCTGAGTGAGGGAATCAGGGCTGCTTTTCATGTTTTCCGGGCACATGCAAATAAGGCTTTTATTTTGTAAGAAACAATTTAACCCACTGCACTTCTTCCTCCACTTGTACATTTAGAGTTACAGCCTCTTCTGCACACAGAAATTCATTGTGAGGAGGAAACAAAAGTGTCTCAGGTTACAGGTGAGTTGCTGCTCCACTACGCTCAAGTGGCTGTGTTTCTGAATGATGGCCTAGAGCAGCAGTTCTAGCTTACAACGTCTTTCCTTTTAAGTCTTGAAATCAGAGAGGCTTTGAAGTGCCTCCCATTTTATTTGGATTCACACTTTTTAGGCTGTTGTGAATATGATCTTTGCCACTACATAATAGCTGAGAAGTACAAAAAGATCAGATCTCCCTAGCAGCTTTATCATCATAACTCAACAGCAGTATAGAACTCTACATCTGATGTCACAGCTAGGAATCCTGAGTGGATGTCTGACATCAGATTATGTCTAATTCATGTCTTGATGCAATCAGGCTTGAATTTTACATAAAATTTCTCCACAGAAACAAATCTGTTTTACGGAATGTGAGCATTCAAAATTTCAGAGGTTACAGTTTGGTCATTAGATGTGTGTTCTATTCTAAAGGATAGAAAAGTTTACAGAAATAGTGCATTTAATCATTCTAACCACTGCTCAAAACCTTAGCAATAATGTATTTCATAACTGTATTTATATAGGTACACAGAACACCAAATCTAGCTTGAAGCATTTATTAATTTGTTTTACATATAATATTGTACTGGAAATTCTGCTACTAGAGAATATCCAAACAATGGAAGAATTTCTGGCTTTTTTTCTAAATTTTTTCCAGAGAAAACAAGGACCTCCAAATCAGTTCTACATGCCCAACAATATCTGTGTCTCAATTAAGTTTTATTTGTTTAAACAGTTATTTGTAACTGCTGGACTCTGGCAGACATTAACTGTCTGCCACACTAACAGCATCTAATAGGGTGCAGCAATACATATATTCGAAATAATTTGTTTCCCTCCCCCCCCCAAAAAAAAACCCCAAAAAATCAACAAATCAAAATGAGATAGTAAAGATACTAAATTCACACAGCAGCTTTTTCTTCAGGAAACCATGTAGTATATCCCACAACCCCTACTTAGATTTAAGTTTGCAAAATCTCATCATCTATCCAAGTTACATTTAACTATTTTTGGGAGTCTTTCACAGGTCTGAATCTGCACTGTTTGTTCATTGAATAACATTTTTACATGCAATCAGTGGATACACAATTGTCTATATAGTACTATACTACATAAATTTTATTTTTTATACCTTTTTGACTGGAGCAAGTATGCAACATGAATACAATGAAAAGAAAAAGAAGCCGTCCCTAGGAAATACGGAAGTCTCCAGTGAGTTTTTATAGCATCCAAATCACAATTTTATTTCATTTTTCTCTATACTGAAGATGTTCTTAAAGCAAAAAATTCAAATAATTGTGCTTTAGCCTACTATACTTATAGCCATACATAGTACTATCTTTCACAGTGTTAGGAAACCTCACTGCAGTGATTGCTTTTGATCCTTTCTCCTTGTTAGTTATAAAAGCATTACATCTTTCCTTCTTTCTTTTCTTTCCCAAAAGGGAGCTCAAGAACTCTGATCTGTAATTGCAGTGTTCAGGACAACTGCATTTCTTTTACAGATACAAAATTTTTACAATGACCTCTGTGACTGTGATAAAATGGGATCATCTTCCCAGCTAATAACTTGTGGTGAATGTTATGGGTGAAGACATAGAGTATATTTGTTCCTTACAAAAGGATATAGGTGCAGAACAATTCTCCTCAAAGTTTCTAAAAAGAGCTATGACAAGCAAAATAATGTGCACTACTGATTTTTTTTTAAATAAGAAAGAATATAGAAATGCAGAAATGTGTATTGAAAATGGATGAAGAAATACTCTAGAGGAACAATCTACACCTCATCTCCTTCTCTTGCAAGTTAGCCTTTCAAATACCCTAGTGATTTTAGAAAAGAAGACAATCTCACTCTATTATGACTTAAATGATGAAGAAACAGACAATAAAGAAAGTAAAAGAGATTTATGCTAGGCTACTTCAGTGGATGACCTCTGAACAACTCATGTTGTAGCTCTCTCCTCCCTAGTATCTGGCAAACAATTTCAATGGAGAAGCACTGATAATATTTTTCTCCCACACACCAATTATTACTAAACAGAAAAAATTTTGTGGGAGGAAGCATAGACAAATAAATCACAATGCACTTATATATACTCTTATATGTAGTTGTTTTGTCAATGCACACATAACAGCCTGCAAAGTCTGTGGCTGTGTAACTAAAAAAAACCTGAAACAATGAGGAGAGGTTTTGTCATTGTCATTGCCATTTTAGACATTTATATATGCCAGTCCTTGAAACTCCTCTAAGACTTGAGTAATCAGCAGCTTCATTTTATAGATAGCGAATAAGATAAACAGTGTGACCTTGGCAAAAAAGAAGCCCTATATGTGGCACAGCACATAAATGTATCTCAAAATCACTTACAACTTCAGTCTATCATAATCACAGTTACTAGACCTGCATTTTCTCTCCTACTAAACTTACATCTCTCTTACCCAAAGACAATTCAAAATATCCACATGAGCATATAGGCAGGATATTACTTTTCTTCTTAGCACTGAGAAGTTGTGACTATGCCTGTTACAGGAAAGAAAATTTGCCAGGGGCTATTCTCATGCATTGAGGCCACTGCACAGCACACCTGATAGACTGTATGCTTTGAAATACTTTGGTGGCATCCAGTCTGCTTGTTGGGAGTACTAGAAGGCTTGTTCCATGCTAATGATTAAAGAGTATGGGCAATAACATGCCCTGACCTTTAACTTGTTTATATTGATGCTTGCCTGTGGCATGCAATCAGACAGATGTGCACAGCAGAGCCTGGTGACCACTCATCATTAATATTGTTAATAATACACAGAGTTTTGACAGATAATTGATTCTACTTAAGCTATAGGGTTGCATATTTACTTCAGCAGATCAAATTATGCTAGACTTGTTTAACTCAATTTACCATAAGTGACATTGCTAAAAAAAAAAGAAAAAAAAAAAAAAAAACCAAGAGAAAAAGCCAATTATAACAAGCAGAAGGAGCTTTGAAGTGCTTATTAATGTCCTGGACATGCAGAATGTAATTGAGGAAAACTACTTGCTGTCCTTGCAACAGAGATGAAATAATTATTCAGTATATATGCAGTTCAGCCAGTACAAGGAGTAAGATCACTTGATAATATCAGAGTAAACTTATACTCCAAAATACCTGAAGAATACACGTACCTGTTTAACACCATGTATCCTAGGTAACTTTAGTGTGCCAACATGTACTTATGGTACTTTTTTTCTCATCATGTCAGAATTGTTATCCTCAGTGGTCATATAGCCAGTCACTGGGAAGATGTTTGGTTGTTCCTAAACAGAACACTAGTAACTTTCTCCTAAGCAAGACACCTGTAGATACCAGTCATTTACAAGATTGTGTGCTTTTATAAAAAATAATGTCAGTCTTTTTCTAGATATTTGCATTTGACAGAGAATATATTTCCTGCTAAAAACTCTAAAAGGGATTTTTACAAATAGCATTTTGGGTTCTCTTATGTATATTATAAGTTTATAGGGTTTCATACTTATTATACATGTAAAATACTCAACATCAGCTCGTGGGTATTATTGAAAGGTTCTGAATAATACAGGACAACCTCATTTCTGAACAGGCACTGAAAGGAGAAAAACACTCCAACAGTTCATTTTCTTTCATGTAATACCAGTTTTTCACTCAATCAGTAGATTTAAAGAAATGTGCTAGGCTCTTAGTTTCAGTGATACCTCAAGACAGTAAGCTCCATAAATATCATATGTTGGATGATTAGTTCCTTTCCTCATTTTTAAAATGTATTGCCTTTCAATTTGCATTATTATTTCCTTGTTCTTATGTGGTAAGTAGTAAATAGAAACCACCATTCATCTTGTCTGCATAGTCCATTATTTTGCATCTCTTATGTCTTCTACTTGTCTTCTCTCAAAATATGATAACAGCTTATTTATCTTTCTTCCCATAAAGCTATCTTTGTGTCATTTACCGTTCTGGCATCTTCCATGAAATCCACTCTACTTCTTCTAGATCTTTCTTGATTCAATTTCTATTCATCTTTAATTTACTTGATAATATACAAAATTACATATGCTTAATACTTAATATTAACAAATGTAATAAACTCATGGTACTCTATTAAATTGCCCACCAGCAAGCTAATATTCCATGCAGCAGAAATCCCTCACTAGCAAAATAAAAGTGAAACGAACAGCTTCAATTCTAGATAATTATCTTCCTTCTAGCCATGTTTATTCTATGACACTCCAGTATAATAACTGCAGTTGCAACAGTTTGCCAAAACAAGATAATAGTTTTTGTCCAGACCATAAATGAACACATGCTATAGCATCATATCTAAATCTGTACCACCTACTATTATATTTAGAATCCGAACACATATTTGGCTTTTGCACCAGACCCTCCCTCTGAAATGGACATGCCCACATTCTTGTATACAAGTTAAGGGAGAAATTTATTAACCTATAGAGTTTTCTGTTTTTTTTCCTGTTCTTCCAAAAATCACAATCCTATAGTCATTTACAAGGGCAGATGTCTGTTTATGCAGGCCAGATGGTAGATTTATTTTTTCCCCTCAAATGAAATCATCCAAGTGCCACCTAAAATGTAAGACCCATTTGGCAGCTTCATCCACTAATCTATATCAGGTCAGCTGGAGTTCAGCCTCAGGTGTGCTGGGACAGTGTTTTTGAAACAATTATATGCAACACCACAAAGCATTGTGATGTAGAGAATACAGATTAAAACAGCTGAAAGCTAATTTGGCACATTATACTGAGATCTACTCATACCTGCAGAACTCTTACTTGATGAATATATTCTTCATTCTCCATTATACTTCTCCTTCAGCTAACCTGGGCTAATATAGGATTAGTTTTCGTTAAATCTGTGAAGTTTTCATTGTGAAGTGCCATTTCAGGTACTATGTGGGAAACGAATAATGCAGCAGTTTCAGCAAGCTGTCAGGATACTGATAAAAACGAAGCACTTTAATTAATTTTCAAAGTCAACTTTTTTTATTTCTAAAGAAGTTTCTTTTAAAATTTATGTGACGTGTTTTGTGTTTTCATGCCAGACCTGGAATACACACACAAGTGTGTGTGTGTGCAGACTCATATAAATATTCCAATCTAATTCATCATGTTAATAATAAAATCTTTTTATAAGAAATTTTTGATTCAAATAATTTTGAGTACTCATGCAAATTTATGGAAACTGAATATTGTATTATGCAAGGATTTAGAAACTTTACACTATACAAGTTAGCTCTACTTTTACTATAGTCTTCGGCTAGTGCAGTGGTGTTTTGGAATTGAGGGGGGCTCCTGTGAGAAGCTGCTGGAAGCTCCCCTGGATGCAATTCTGCCCCCACCTCTGCCCAAGGCCAAGCATATCTGGGAAGCTGGATGCTCCTCTGTAACATATTCAAGAAAGGGGAAACTAAACTGCAAAAAATATGAAAAAAAGAGACCTACAGAGGAGAGGAGGAGGTGAGAGAACAATGCCAGAGAAGACACCAAGCTCAGTGAAGAAGGAGGGGTAAAGGTGCCTGGGCTGAGATTTCCCTGCAGCCCTTGGTGAGATGGCAGCTGTGCCCCTGCAATGTACAGAGAAGCACAGTTGGGCAGTCCCTGAAGGACCACGGTGGGGTATATGTGGATTTTTAAAAAGCTCGTGAAGTGTCACAGCTGAGCAGATGTGAAGCAGCAGCCTGTGCAGGATTGCAGAGAGGGGCAAATGTGGATCTGCAGCCATGGAGGACCCCGTGCCAGAGAAGGAACTGTATAAATCCCGGACTTTGTGGCTGTGACTCTGTGGGCATCCCATGCTGGAGAAGTCTGTTCCTGAGGGTCTGCACCTGGCGAGAGGGACACATGTTGGAGGGTTCATGAAGGACTCCCGTGAGAGGGACCCCTCAGTGGAGCAGCATAAGAATGTGAGGAGTCCTCCCCCTGAGGAGGAAAGAGGCAGAAACACTGTGTGGGGAACTGACCCTAAACCCCACTCCCCATCCCCCTGTGGCACTGAAGGATGAGAGGGACAGAAGCAATTTGGGCCCAGGAAGAAGGGAGGGGTGGTGCTTGGAAAGGTATTAAGAACTGTTCATGTTTTCTCTTTCTCCTTATTGTTTAAATTAGTTCTTTTTCTTCCTAAGTTGAATTTTTCTGGGTTTTTTTATTTGGCTGATTGGTTTTTGTTTGTTTTTTGTTTGGTTGGTTGGTTTGTTTGTTTTCTTTGGGTTTTTTTCCTGTTACTGTAATGGGGGAATAAAAACTTCCCTATCCTTGTTGCAATTTACAAGCCTTAAGATGGATTTTCTCCTCCCTTGTCCCACAGTGGGGGTGGGGGGTGAGCAAGCTGGGGCCTAGTTGGTACTGCCTGAGCCTAAACGGTGAAAATTATGCGGGAATTTCTTACTGTAACTATTAACATACTCTCCTTGAGAATCTGTATGATCACAAAATCAAGCTTTCAAAGGCGGTATACCATTGACTGTGGCTTTTCCAAATACTTCCAAACTTATTTATATGGTCACCTTTCTTTATGTCAGCAAACTTACTATTCAAAGCATGTTAATTATTTGAGACACACTCTTTAACGAATACTAGCATGTACATGTAGAGCTGCTGTCTGTTGTTACGCTTTGGCTTTGACACTTCAAAACACTTACAGAAAGGTCAGGGACACACTCACATGGACAACCTGAAAAGTGCTGTTGCACCTCAAGAAAGAAAAATATGTGAATAGAAACATTTCTTGTTAGGTTTTTAAATTGCTGGATAAGTCAGTATTGAGAATATTATAAATATGCAGGTGATAGTAAATAAAACTTAACATAAAGAATCTGTAGAATGAATGTTTTAACTATTTCCCATCCATTTTCTCTATATAGACTTGTATCTTCATTTTTGAAATAGCCATAGATTTGATTATACTCTGCAGTAAAATGTAAAACACACATTTTCTTCACTGTGGCTTTTCAACTGTGAATATTATTTGTCATCACCTTCAAATGACAAATTAAAAAATCCAGTAAAATTTATGTCCTTGACTGCCATGTATAGAAAAGCCTTTCTTAGTGTAGGTTCACACAGTTTATTCCTTGCTGATATAGATTAAGTTCTGTTTTTAAGTTTCTTTTATGTTCTGGTTAACATGCTCTCAGCCAGTCTGAGAGGGGTATGTAAGCCTCCCTTTGCTTGAAAAGCTAAGGGCCATCTACCAGGTCTTCACAGTTTCCCCCAGTTAGACTGGCTCTGAGCGTCTGATTGGCAAACATTGGCAAACAAGAAATGTATCACATGCCAAAAACTGTGGATTAGTCAACATGACTTCATTGCCAATATTTATTAAATTTTCTAAGCAAGCAAATTTTCACATGAACTCCTACAGCAACTGTCCTTAGTATAACTCCTAGCAGAGTATCTACACACCCATTCCTACATACATCAGCTGAGCTTACACTGTGAATATGCATTACACCAGATTTAGATCTCTATAACTACCTTTTTTCTTTATTCCCTTCTCCCTTCCCTTGTGTATATTCTTTTTTTTACCCTGGATGCTACAACGAATTTGGTGTTCACCTAACGCCTTCTACCACAAGCAGTTCTTTGAAATTGATTCTGTAATTACGAGAGTTCCATCTTTTTAAGATGATAGGCTTCAGTGAAATGGTTGAAGGCAAGCCCAGTATGGTACTATGTACTGCAGAGCACATTACAAATAGGCTGTGTTTTCAACTGAGGTCTGCACAAGCTAATGCTACATAATCACAGGCTCTGTCTAGAAAATCAGTTTTTAGACTGAAAGTAATCTGTAATTATCACAGGTATGCTCATGACCATGCACTTCAAGGCTTCTAGAAATGTAAGTTTAAAAAGTAGATATAAGAAGAAAAGATGAATGACAAAAAGGAAGAGAGTTGAGTATAGGTTAAGGGCAAATAAAAATTCTCAAGCTTTCTTCCACTAATGCAGAAATAAAATGAAGGATTTGTAGGAAATATTTCCTGCCCTATAAAGGAGAGGGGAAAAAAATAATTTCCACCTTAGTTAATATGGTACATAGCATATTAAAAACTAATTTTTTAAAAGTTAAATTGAAGACCTGTGGGAAAAATCACTTGGGGTTTTAGAAGTTAATTTTTTTCCCTGCACTCTGGCTTCTTGCTACATGGCTGGCCTCTGGGATGGGCTTTTGTAACACTCGTCAGCAGGTAACAAGGCAGGGAGATATGGCAGCTTGGCTATCCCATGTAGCTACCAGCCAGAACAAGGCTGTTGAAAAGCCAACAAAGCAGGCTTCTTGTTTCATTGAAAAGTTTCTCTTTACTAGAAAATTATTAACACTAGTAACTGCCACAGACCAAGCTAGTAAATATGTTTAATGCAATATGGACCCCATAGTAGGCAAAGAAATTCTTCAGGGATTTCACATCTTTTGCCCATTCAGCTGTTGTGTTTATACAAGTGTATGTTACTACTCCTCGTTAGCAGGACACACTAATGGCTACCCGTTCAAATCAAAAAGATTATTACTTTCCATGTGTTTCATGCTTTTCATTTTGCAGCTATTTCAAATGTTTGGGAAGTGCCCTCTTAAAACATATTTTAAAGCTATATACATAAATTCTCTAAAAACAGCTACTAAAAAGATACTGCTATTTGGCTGATTTCCTGTTATACAAGTCATTTTCTGAATTAGTTTTGCACTAGTAGACAGTTTATCATCATCATTCAAAGACATTTAGCATATTTCCTGTGATGTTTTTGAAAGATGTTCAATTCCCAAGAGTAGGACGATTAAATGATGCAAAATGATGCAAAACATAGCATTCCGGAGTATTTCATAGATCTAAACTGAAGCTGTATCTACAAGTTTTACTCCCTGACACCTGAGAGCCATGCAGCTAAACAACATTTACTTCTACTTTCTGGCTCTATTACATTACCTCCTCCTGTTCTGCTAATTGGACATAAATCTGTTAAACATATTTCTTGACGTAATTAATCATGTTTAAAGGAAGAAGATAATTTAAGATTAATATATATTTTTTCTTGCCATTTTAGCCATTTTTTCAGATCATAGAAACTTTTACTGCAATTTACATTTGTGTGTCAGATTTCTTCATGAAAGCTTCCTTTTAACTTCTAAGTGTCAAATAGAAAGATAGGGAGATTGAAATCCTATTTCTCAGTGCAATATTTGAAGTTATTCCTATTAGGTTGCACTGGCTTATTAGGTTCCTGATTGCCTGTTGCTGGGCAAGTGTTAAAGCATGAGAGGGGTATGTATTTTGTTTATTTTGATCTGTTCATCTTATCTCTGACTTGATCAAATATTTTCTGTATTATCTTCATTCTGCCTGAACTTTTTGATGATTGCAGGCCACGTTTCCTGCCAGGGCGCATACAAACTCTTCTCTTCTGCCGGTCTGTTTATGCTATACCCAAAAGGATTTACTGTGACAGGTTGGACATATGTGTGGTAATCAGCCATCTTTGCCTTAACTGAAGAAATAGATAACAGCTCTCCAACCAGCTGCTGCGGTACATGTACCACCTGTCCTAAAATCCCACAGGTTCAGCAAATGGTATCAAGTACACACGTATGTATTCTATAAACATCCTAATTGTGCATTCAATGGATGTGTGCCTCTTTGTGTTAATGTCCATCTATCAGTGAGTTGTTCTAGGGCTTGCTTCCAAATTTCACCCCTACTCAGGCATCTCCAAGAACGCAGACTACGTCTGTGCAACAGTGCACACCAAGAGCACTCATATGGTGGTACATTACATGATGCACCAAAGACCCAGTGTGGAAACTGATGGCACAACCAAATGAGCATTTCTGCTTTTCCCACAATGGTAAGATGGTTTGAGTCATAAGAGTTTTCTAAGGGTTTTTAAAATGTGTTTGCTTTTTAATTTTCATTTCTTTAACCAGAACTCTGAATAGTTTTTCATCTTTTTTTGTCTGTTTCCATGAACTAGAGATCAGAGTGGCATATATCTATGTCTCAGGCAGGACACAACAAACTGTGCTCCTCCTGAACACTACTATCACCTATTATGGTGTATGTAGGTTATCATGGGACAGGAATAACTTGCTGGTGATGAAAAGCTGGAAGGAATCCAGGAAAACTATGTATGATTTTTCATGGCCTGATCTTTACTGAATAGAGTAAATGGTAGAATGTAATTACATGACACAAGACACATCAACCCTAAGGGATTACAGTGGCATGGAAATTATCAATAATACTTTTATATTGTTGGAGATTTTTTCAAGTGCTAATAAAAAGAAGTCTCCTTAAATTAATTTATAATAAATAGTTGCTATATGCAACTTGAAGATGAGAATCTGTGACATGTAAGTAACAGTATCCTATTGCTCAGGATCATAAAACCTTATGACCTGGAAAAAATTGTCCATGGATATTGTGGAGCCTCTATTCCTGGAGGCATTCAAAACCTGCCTGGACATGTTTTTGTGTAATCTGCTCTAGGGGATCCTGTTCTTTGTGTTGGGGGTGGACTAGATGATCTCCAGAGGTCCCTTCCAACCCTACCATTCTATGATTCTGTGAAAGAAAACTTAGCCCTTTTTTCCCCTGTCTTGCACTTTGAATGAAACAGATTTCTTACCAATAATCTGTTCTAAAAGCAATCTTTAGAATAGTAATTAGGGGAAGGGGATGGGTTTTACTTTCTTATTTTTATGGGCTGATAGGATGACACATTTGCCAAAACAAGTCAAGGAAAAGAAGAAGCACAAATGTTATTTACTTTTCCCACTAACACTAGGAAAAGCTTGTAAAATACTAATAGGTACTGGCTAATTGACTATAACTTACTGCTCAATCAAATCTGCAGTAGTCCTTCTGTCCAAAACATCTTGCCAACTAACATAGGTAAAACTGTACAGCTCCCAGCAGCATGTGTTTAATAAAAGATCAGATGATCTCTGTTCTGCCAGGTTCTGGGATGTCAGGCTCTTCAACCTCTGGCCCCAGAGGTATTGCTACAACAATTTTAACTACTGATAATTTACTGGAGCTCAAGGGAAACATAGCCACTTGGACTGTCGGTTCAATAAATATAAAAGAAAGCTCATTTTAAAAATGAATGTAATGTTGAATTTCTCCCTAAGAGAAAACCCCTGCCTAACCTCTATGATTTCTGATCTCCATCAAAGGGAATTCTAAATGCACTTCCCTGAAGGGATGACTAATCTGGTCATTCACATTAGCAAAGTTTTTAGGTTCTATTCTTTGTTGGGATTACTACATCCATTCTTAGTCATTAAATCTGAAAATATTACTTTTATTAGTACTTCATTCTTGGCCTGTGGAATAACCTACCATGATCTACTGAGCTATTTCAAAAACTTAAAGTAGGTTTGGGTGGGGTATTTGCGCAGGAATTTGTAAAATTTAGGATAGTTAAACTATTAGTGGACAAATAATTTTGTCATCACAAATGAAAATAAGAGAACATCTTAAATTGTACAATATTCCAGTTTTGGACTGATTCAGTGTTTATAGAAAGTTATTCTGCTTATCTTTGCAGAGATGGTTTTATACTGCTAACCTGAAAGACAAGGAACTTACATCTTAAATCAGTATATATTGTGGTATTTTGGAGGATGGAAGAAAAAGGAGAGGAATGAAAAGTTGATTTATTTTTTTTTTCTTGCAACTCAAATCACACAAAACTGGGAGAAATCAATCCTATGTCTCTGAGGGAACAATTACTTTTTTAAAAATACAACAACTTCAGCAGGACAGTTTCTAAGAAATTCATGTGCATACTTTGCAGATGACTCTTCTGTCTCCTACGATATATTGGGGCAGAGTCTTGAGCTTGTTTCTAAAGCAGGCAAAGATTAAAGAAATTATTTTAAATCTGTTTTCTACATTTTATTCGAATATTCAAATCAGCAGGCAGAGGACACAAAGGAAACACATTCTACTCTCATCTTTTGTGAAGGACATCCATTTTCAAAAGTATCATTCAGTTGAATTAAAAGTAACAATAATCAATTAATCATATAGCATTTGGTAGGAATGTTTGCTCTCTAGTGGGGATGACAGACCTGATTTTCACCTGTTAACACAGGTCTCAGATTTACAGGTAAAGTTTTTCACTTGAACTATACCAGATGAACATGGATGCAGGAAACACTCAGTCCCTGTATCCCTGTTTCTTTCTTTAATGAGGGAAGCATGATACAGGTAGTAAACAGAGGGTGAGAGGCAATAGAGCAACACATATTCTTGTGGAGATGTTATTGGGCCATCAGACAAAAAAACCAACCAACCAACCAACCAAAAAACCTGTAAATAAAGGGCTATCTAGAGCTGGTTTTTTTATTTATACTATCTTTTATGGCAATTGACACATAGTAGTTTCTAAATGCAAAGAAAGGTAAATATCAGCATGGTCCCCTGTTTAGCTTATTGGGTGCACAGGATAAAAACGAACAGGATAGAAACTGCAAGTGATGCCAAATATTCTCCCACATGCAATTAAATTAGTGTTTGTGAAAGCTACTACAATAATGTACATAGATAATTTGTATAAGAATATAAGAATGGATTCAATTAAATTTCAACATCTTTTAATAAAGTCTAACAACTAGAAGGATAGGGTAAAAGCCAGTACACTGTAAATAAATACAAGGTAATCTCCTGGGAAGCACAGTTTCAGGAGCACTCTCCAATTACTATGCAAACTTAAAAGTTTCTACCAAAAGTGATCTCTCTAGATTGATACTCCTTTTTGAAGACGTTGTACTATTTAAAGAATTATAGAGATTATAAATAAATATTCTGTAAATAAGCATTTAGACAACACCTGCATTTTCCCATTCTAAAAACCTCCAGAAAATACATAAAATATATAAACCACATTATATTTTTTTTCTATTTATTAAGTAATGAAAGAACATTTGTTTGGTAAATCACGCTGAAGTTCAGATTTTCTAAATTGCATTATAGAGGAGAGAATGGAAGGGATACAGAGAGGGAGAGGAGCTCTGAAAGTTTTACCCCAGCCTTAAGAAATGGGATGCAAGGATGTTGCCAGGGGTCTCAGTGCTTTGGAGCACCCTCTGGTATCCTGCCAAGCATGGGAAGAATTCTTGCACCAAGGTCAATTAGGCCAGAGGCATTTGGTCACTCTGAGAAAAACCCCTAAGACAGGTCCAGGCTGAGTGAGAATAGGGGTTGGGCATCATTAGTTATGATGTTTTCTGTTGCTTTTAGGCATTTTAACAGTATTCAGTTATTTTAAGAGACTTTGATACTCTTTACAGTTAATGTTTGACAATTTAGTATCTCATTTAAGTTTAGGTATTTAGTTTATAATATGATAAACCTCTGCAATGTTTCTTTTCAAATTCTATAGAATCATACAGCCTCCATGTTCCCCAGGTAACAAGGACAACAGTGTAATCCTTGTAATTGTTCACACCCACCGCAGGTTTTTTTTATGTCTACTTTTAAAAAAAGACCAGTCATATTAATATTTGCAATGAATGCTGCCTCTGAAATTATCTCTACCATGAATGCCCATCTGATGGCAAATGATATACGTTTCCCTCATAAGCACACATGCACACTGACCTTAAAGCTTCTCAAAAGGAGAGTTATTATCACTGCTAAGTTTGAGTCACATTCACTAAAGAATAGTAAACTAGTTTCTAACAAAATGTGATTATTGCAAAGAAAAATCCCATTACAATGAAATGACTGCTAGCCCACCCCAAATGTTCATTTTAAAGCCATCTGAATGCCTGTGTTTAATATCAAGATTCTTTTCAGTAACCATCAAATTGCTATCTGTTCGGGTCCTTGCTTATGCCTGAATGGTTGCTTTTTGATACTGTGTTCTCTGTGGGAGGCAGACCTCCAGTATAGCAGAGCACATAGGGTAACAACTAGGGTACCTACTAATTTTCATCAATATCATGGGAAAATATACTTTTAATTTAATATGGTTTTCATTTCTGCATTTCATAGAACTATTAAACTGTATTCTGTAATAAAGTTCAGCTTTATGGAACTTTGCAATATGCCCACTGCAATGGTGTCCTATACAAATGAAAGTAACAAATTCATTTCCCTCCTTTTTGATATACAATCCTTCCTGGGTAGTACCAATGAAGAGCTAATAACTACTTACAAGTCAGTAAATGTGGTTTTAGCACAAACCCTTCAGCAATGTCAGCCTGGTTTGAACCATATGTTTTCTTGTCTTTCCACACACTTCTCAGTTTAAGGAGAAGCTATGTTATAGGTAGGTATGGCATACCTACCAGCTATGTTTCATGAATATCCTTTCATGACAATACAGATTTTCTTTTGGGTACTCCAAATCTAGTTTATACAAAATGATCCAGCACCCCTGACTTTATGCAGAAAAATCCAAAGATAAACAGAATTAATCCTCTATTAAGAACCTCGTTTTCTTGGGCATGGCTGATATTCAGCCTTTTGCACAAAGGCATAGATTGGTACTTTATAAGTTTATATATAGACAGACATTCCCAGGTATCATCATGCCACAATCACACTCAACACCTGCACTTAGAAAGATAGCAAGTGGCTAAGCTGGTCATTACCTCTGACATGAGAAA
Source organism: Florisuga fusca (assembly GCA_038090715.1). Classification (NCBI taxonomy): domain Eukaryota; kingdom Metazoa; phylum Chordata; class Aves; order Apodiformes; family Trochilidae; genus Florisuga; species Florisuga fusca. The sequence continues at coordinate 48,959,733 of JAAWXA010000002.1, forward strand.
TGCATCTGATTTGGAATTATGTCTCCATAAAAAGCAACCTAGTCAACAAACACAAGTTATCAGCAGTCTTTCTAATTCTTGAATAAATGTTTCTCCACGCTAACAAAGTGAATGCAGATGCAGAAGTTTCAGCTTAATGAGTCAGATGCATCAAGGTCTTCTTTCAAATTTGCTCCTTCTGGTAATTGTTTGATACAGTCATGTTTTTTATGGTCAGGAGAAAAAGAAGTGTGATACACATTGCAATCCACCTGCTAAACAGATTTACTCAGAAGAATAAACAATTTGTTAAACTTGAACTATAAATAAAGAAAAAATAAAAAAGTAATAAAGTCGCCAAACCTGCCAAAAATTTTGATGTAGGAGTTTGTTGTTTAATCTTCATGGAGTTTAAGAAAATTTTAACAACAATGTTATCAGAAAAAAAAATTAATGTTAATGTCACAATTAACACTCACTTCCTATGTTTCTTTCATTTGCCTCCAAATATGAATTTGTATAGCATCTGTAATTTGGCAAATTTCCATTATATTTTATATGATTATAACAGAATAAAAAAGTACCAGTTATCAGGATTTTCAACTCATTGATCATCAACATGCCAACTCAAGATTGAATAATCAGAATTGTATTTTGCTGGACTTCCTACATGGGGAAAAAAGAAAAAAAATAGCTACTACTTGAAATGAACCACATGAAGTACAAGTGAGGTGTCACTTTTCAAGATAAGATATTAACCTATCATTGCTTGTTTATGATATGGACTACTACATGGATTTTAAGAGTTATAACAACACGAGACTCAGCATTATCAGTGTAAACTTTATAATGAGACAAGTGAATATTGGGTCTTTCTTCAGCAAAAGGAAAGTGTGGCACATAATGCAAGAGGCATCTCTAACAGCTTCTCAGTGTGGTCTCACTTATTGCTTAGTATCAAAAGAGGCAGTAATTAGTGCTGAGTAGACCTTTCTCAACTTAATCCAGATACAATTTCAATTAACAACACACAGCTATGCTCCACGTTTTTGTTTGTGGTTTTCTTTTGGGTTTTTTGGCTTTTTTTGTTTGGTTGCTTTTCTTTTGTTTTTTTTTGGTTTTTTTTTTTTTTTTTTTTTTTTTTAATTTTTATTTTTTATTTTTTTTAGCTGCATTCATATTGCCAAATCACCTTGTTTCAGGAAAAAATCAGCATTATCCAGACTATACAATAGATCTTTAAGTCATTAATGTACCTTCTCATTATTATTTTGCCTTTTCTTTTATATAACAGAATTGGCAATACTCTAGAGTTGTATGGAAAGACAATTCCCTTTGGTAAAGTTGAAGGTTCCTAGGAATCAGCACATCAATGGAAATGTAATTAGTTAAAACAAAAGGTTACCATGTTCAACATATATTTCCAAATTTGTTTTAAATAAGCATAAATTGTCTCTGGTATGTCTACTAATAACTGATTAGACTTTTTTTTTCCAGTTGGCTTCAGCTTTCTTCCATAACACTACTATTTCTGATACAAATTTAAAAAGAAGACACCAAACTTCACTTTATTTGTAAAGAAGAGCATCAATGCCAAAAGTTGTTTTGTAGTTCACGTAGTGGGAATCTTTGCTGTAATCTAAGTTCATCCATAATCACGCTTTCAAACAAGCAGATCTCTGTGGTTATCTTGGCAGCAAATAAACTGGGCAAGTGGAGTTTCAGAAATAACAAGGCTGGTAAATTTTCTGGGGAGATTTTCCAGGAGGAGATACCCAGAGCAGAGAGATAGCAAAATGAGGGTAAAGAGAACACTGGTCACAATAGCCTTGTTCAAAGGTTAGGAAATTGGCATTCACCTCTAGGTAAGAAACATGTAAACGGCTCACCCGTTCATATTGCAACAGACACGAGTTATGTAGCTTGTAAGGGTTTATGCAAGCATAAAAAAATGACCTTCTAAACGCAAGGCCTGCTTACAGCTTCATCATTAGCTGGTTAGTAATAGCAATGTGAACAGACTGCATATTACATAAGCTATAACTAAATCACATATAGTAAGAGGATTTTATTTGTTTAAGTTTTGTTTTACTTTGTAGGCAACATAATTGCAAAGATATTATTAAAGGAGAAATTACAACCTCTGAATAGTGCATAGATAATTCTCTAAATTTCAACAGGTACATAGAACTCAACAAGGTAATTCTCATTAGTACATCTCTGGAAAATATATATTCTCACAATCTTTATGCAGTATTATTATAATTACACTTCTTACAAGGTAAATATATGTTAAAAAATGTATCTGTGAGTGAATCATATTTAATAACATGAGAGGTTTTCACTGTGCATGCAAACAAATTGTACACTAAAATTTAAAATTGCTCAGGTAGTAGGTAAAAGGTTGTATTAACTTTCTACTAGTAGCTTACCATCAAACTCATCCTTAAATGCATATGCTAAATCATTTCTATTTGGCAAACATTACTTTGGAGCATTTCACCCCATTTTCTAATGGGCAGATGTTGCCAGTACAGTTATCATTATTAAAATTGGTACCAGATATTATCTTTTTGCAGTCTCAGCAGAGAAATCAAGGCCTGCATAGAGAGGAACATTTCATTCTTATTGTTACCGAGCACAAACCAGAAGTGAAACAGTTTTTGAAGCAAAATGGAGAAATTCTCATGTACTGAAATACAGATACATACTCTGTGGGCGTATCATTTCAGTCTTCAAGACTAATAAACAATTTCTGTTACATGCAATCAAATAACACTGAGTGCTTAAAAACCGGCATACTGTATTCCATTTTATTTCAGGCATGCTCGTGTGTAGCTGCTGTTTAGATTTCCCTCAGGATTTTACATTATTCCCAAGAATAGACCATATGGCAGCAAATTCAGAGAATAAAAGAATGAATTTTTCAGCTGACAATCTGCCAATTTAAAAATTCATTTAATTTTTTTCTGGAAAGGCAGAAGGTGGGTGATATTGCTATTCCAACTGGAAGAGCTGTTGGTTCTTTTACATTCTTTTGGTATCCTTCAGCCTCAGTAATGGAGACTTGATTTGTACACATACATGACTCTGTTTATGTTAATAATTCCCGTATCAGAAATCCTGTGTCAAGGACATGTGAAAAACTCTATAAATATTTTCATTATCAATAAATAGCAAAACTGAGAAATCTACTGCTTTTATGTTCTGTGTTGCTATTCTTACATGGCTCGAAACCTGTTTGAATTAATTTACCATCACTGCATGCCATGCAAGAGCAAGCAGTAGATTCATCACAAACCTGACTTTGCTGGAGAACCTGAATGTAAAAAAGATTACAGAGAAAACATAAACAACCAATGGCTTGTTACACTAATAGAAAAAGTATTTTGAAAAAACAATGGGAGAAGAAAGCCCCACCTCTTAAGCTCTACATATATATACATATATTTTCATATAAACCACTGAATCACATAATGGCCATATACCATTTTTTTATACCATACTTCTTCAGATTATAAGAGTGTATGCAAGCCATCTAATATTTGTTATTTTTGTAACCACTTACCTCTATACCCATTTCCATAGTGTCATGTTTGGACTACTAGGTATCTTAATGACTGAAACATCTTTGGATTTATATGTAATTTCTCATATAAGATTTCTGTAGTTATTCAAGAAAACTTGATGATAATAGCATCATTTCCAAAAAACATCTTATAACTAACATGCTATTAATAATGTCAACTAGACTGCATGAGAAGGGATTCCAGAATGTCAGTCTAAGCCTCCTGTAGCACAGTGTCTGATGCAACATGTAATGATGACATCAAAGGCAGGTGATACCACAGTGGGGGTCTGCTACAGGCCACCTGACCAGGAAGACTAAACAGATTATGCCCTCTACAGAGGAATAGGATCAGCTTCATGTTCGCAAGCCCTGGTCCTCATGGGGTGTTTCAGCCACCCTGATATCTGTTGGAGGAACAGCACAGAAGGCACCAGCAATCCAGGAGGATTCCTGGAATGCATTGATGACAATTTCTTTCTCAAAGTAGTAGAGGCCAACAAGAAAAGATTCTTTGCTGAACCTTTTACTCACCAGTAAGGATAGGCTGGTGGGCAATGTGAAGCTTCAGGATAACCTTGGCTGCAGTGACAATGAAATGGTGGAACTGACGATACCTAGGGTAACAAGGGAAGTGCAAAGCATGCTCACTGCCCTGGATTTCAGAACAGAAGACTTTGTCCTCTTCAGCAATCTGCTTGTAGGATACCTTGGAATAAACCCTTGAGGACAGAGGAGTCCAAGAATATCCAAGGATAAACTCCTCCAGGCTCAGAAGCAATGCATCCCAACAAAGAGGAAGGCAGAAAAGAATGTGAGGAGGCCTCCATGGATGAACAAGGATCTCCTGGACAGACTTAGAAGTAAAAAAAAGATACCAAGCACATCCCTTTTTCATATTTCTAAAGACTTTGAATCTTTAACTCATTTGTTACCACGGATATGATAGCAAAAACACAGGTCCATTTGTATTTTGTAAGTTATAGTAGAAAAGAAGTGTTAATTTTGATCAAAACTTTTAGAGAAGTTCTTAAATGCTGAAACAGTTTCCTGATAGTGTCTACCAGAAAGATTAACCGGAGACATTCATTAAAATTGAGTAATATGTTTTGGTTAAAATATACATTTGAGATGCAATACAGACATTTAAAAGTAAACATTTAATTCAATTTGGTCTCAAAGACATGTTCAAACTATAGATGTGAAAATGCATATTTTGAGTTCCTCTCCAATTGAGGAGAAGAAAAAAGATCCCTTAGAGGAAGATAAAGTTTTGATGCTATTTCATGGTGGTCTATCAGGTCAAGGCAGAAGCACACAGACTTAAGTCCTTCAGACCTAATTCAGTTAAAACCTCGATGTGTATTTCATATGTTTGCTGCATGAAAAGCAGTCAAAAAGTGTCTACACATGGTCTCGGCATTATCAAGCTTCACTCTAGCATGTTGTCCAAGTTTCTGTGCTCTTCACTACATAAATAAGCTTGTAAAGGGGAAAGATGTCCTCTTAAAAATGAACAATGAAGGAACAGTCACATGCTTCTCTGCTTACCCAGGGAGATCTTGCTTCATACAACTAAAACCACAAAAATGATTTGTCAGGGTTTAACGCTGGTCCAGCAATTAACTGGATGACAGATGCTCTCTGTTGATCCCCCTCCCCTCCCTGATAAAGAAAGGAGAAAGAAAAAGAGAGAGAGACTGATGGGTTGGAAACTAAGCTACACAGNGCCACGCTGTTCCTGATACAGGCCAGGATGCCATTGGCCTTCTTGGCCACCTGGGCACACTGCTGGCTCATGTTCAGCTTCTTGTCAATCCAAACCCCCAGGTCCCTCTCTGTCTGGCTGCTCTCAGCCACTCTGTGCCCAGCCTGGAGCTCCCCATGGGGTTGCTGTGGCAAAAGTGCAGGACTCGGCACTTGGCCGTGTTGAACCTCATCCCGTTGGAATCAGCCCAACTCTCCAGTCTGTCCAGGTCCCTCTGCAGAGCCCTTCTGCCTTCCAGCTGATCCACACTCTCCCCCAGCTTAGTGTCATCTGCAAATTTGCTGATGATGGACTCAATCCCCTCATCTAAATCATCAATAAAGATATTAAACAGAACTGGGCCCAACACTGATCCCTGGGGAACACCACTGGTGACCGGCCGCCAACTGGACGCAGCACCGTTCAGCACCACTCTCTGGGGGCCCGGCCCTCCAGCCAGTTCCTAACCCAGCACAGAGTGCTCCAGTCCAAGCTGTGGGCTGACAGCTTTTTCAGGAGAATGCTGTGGGGGACGGTGTCAAAGGCCTTGCTGAAGTCCAGGTAGACCACATCCACAGCCTTTCCCTCATCCACCAGTAGCCTTGGTTCTACATACCAGTCTCTAGCTGTAACTATAAACATTGAGTGTTATCAGTCCTAGAAGCAGATACTGACTGAGAAACTTGCAAAAGTAAGTCTTGCTTAGTTTCACTAAGTAAGTAAGTTTCAGTAAGTCTTACAAAAGACTTAGCTTAAAGCAAAATTGCTAGACAGAAAATTTATAAATTTATACTGGCCCAAACCAGGACATGGCTCCAGACAAGATGGGAGATAAAACAAACAAAACAAAAAACCCAAATGAAAACAAAATTCCAAACCCAACAATAACAAAAAAATTACTCCACTTTGTTTTACACAAACACGAAACATCTTAACCTTGGTGAAATTTTACTCTGCTTGTTTCCCTGTTGTACCTGGCATGGGTGTCCAGGTGCTGGGGAGGGTTGCAGAGGTCTCTGAGTAGAGGCTGGGTGGACACAGTCAATTCCATCTGTCTGCAGGATGCCCATTCCCAGAAAATGGCTGCTGGCCAATGGAAAACAATGAATATTCAAATGTCTCTTTCTGCTTTAATTACATGCAGCTTTTGCTTTTCTTATTAAACTGTCATTATCTCTACCTGTGAAATTTTTTGCCTTCCTTCTGTTTTCTTTGCCATTCCCTGGGAGATGTCAGTGAGTGAAAGATGGGGAGAGTTTTTGGTTGATGGCTGGCATCAACCCACCATAACTTTCTTGTCTGTATTAGCTTTCATTTTTTAAACCAGCGCCAATCTAGCAGTGCATTTACACTTGAGCCACTCTTCAAAGAACCTAAATTACAGAAAGCCCACTCTTTATAGGTAAAGGACTTGGGCACAATTTAGGCTGTCTTGGGTACAGCTCCTTGAGGCAACTGTCCAGTTATTTAGCAAAAGTTCTCTTCAAGAGGGGGGACTACACATTAACTACAAGAGATATACGATGTTCGATCCACATTAAAACAAGGTACCTGAGAACAAGTAGATTCTGTGCAGTTTACTTTCATATTCAGGTTTTACAACAGCCTTCTTGTCAAACATGCACTACAGCAAATGCATATGTTCCCTTTTTAGAATAAAACTGGTCTAGACAGCATGATCATTGTATTAATATTTAAATTAGACCAATGAATAACCTGACAGTAATAACTTCTTTCCCTGCTAGTAATGAGGTTTAGAACCAGGACCCAGGCTATTAAATTCAGTGAACAGAGGTGCACTGCCACAGGCAAAGATTACAGAGATTTATTCTGTGCAAGTTACACTGCAGTGGTAATAGCTGGCTATCTGTAGAGATGAAAAGATTTTCTCCCACTCCTTTCCTCCCTTCCCACTAGTTTATAAAAGTTCACTTCAGCACTCTGTAAAAGAAGGTTGTTTGCTAAGTCTTAGAAAGGCTTTTTGAACTCAAATGTAAATAGGTACTTCAAGGATCTCAGAAATACTGACATACTCCCAAGAGATTCTTGAGGAAATAAATTTTTATGCCAAGAGAGTATGTATTTAGGCCCTTTTAAATGAGGAATTATTTCCTTGGGGGAGATATATCATGGCAAAATTATTCAAGCCTCATATCTTGAACACTTTAACTCAAAGCTGCAAAAAATGGGCTATGGGACATATTAACATTATCCACAGGCTCTGTACTGGCCCAGGTGAATCCTCACTGGAGTGCTGCTTGAGTGCACCTAGAACTTGGCTGTCCACATTTTTCCTCCGGAGCTGCACTTCACTGACATTTACTATGTGGAGTCCAAGATTTCCCTCTGTCCACACTGGAATGGTATCTTGCTGTTAGCACAGAGGAATTCACTTCTCATTCTGAACCCTCCAGCAACTGCCTCTTGAAAGTTAAAATAAAACATGTGACAAGTTTCAGAGCATGAATGTCTGTTCCCAAGAGGTATGTTCTTATTTTTAGGCTGTTAAAAAATATCATGTTTCTCCTTTATTTCTGTACAGGCAAGTAAAAACTAGTTAGATGATCCAATCTTTCCTACCCAGTTTTAAATCTCAAGAAATTACCTATGCTTTCTTAGCCATTTCTTCTTTTATTTTACCTCCTTGATTTAATTAAGTAGCAATCACAGAACCATGGAATCATTTTGATTGGAAAAGATCTTTTAAGTTTTAACTCTACCAAAGCCAGTGCTAAGCTATATCTTTGAGGTCCCTTCCAACCTGACATTCCATGATTCTGTTATTCTATATTCCTAAGCACCACATCTACACATCTTGTAAGCACCCCCAGTGATGGTGAGTCAACCACCTCCCTGGGCAGCTTATTCCAGTGTTTAGTAACCCTTTCAGTGAAGAAGTTTCTTCTAATATCCAGTCTAAGCCTCCTCCGGTGCATCTTAAGATGATTTTCTCTTAACCTGTTGCTTATTACTAAGGAAAAGAGAACAACCCCACCTCCCTACAACCTTCTTTCAGGTAGCTGTAGAAAACAATTACATCTCCCTTCAGTCTCGTTTTCTCCAGACTGAACAACCCCAGTTCTCTCAGACATTCCTCATAACACCTGTTCATCAGACCCTTCACCAGTTTTGTTGCCCTTCTGTGGACCCCCTCCTGCATGTTGATGCCTTTCTTGCAGTGAGGGGCCCCAAACTGCGCAGTATTTGAGGTGCAGCCTCATCCCTGCAAAGTGCAGGAGGACAATAGCTTCTTGATGGGAAGGGTTCTTCTCAGTAACTCCAGTAATTGTATGTTCAGTACTGCAAGATTCACAATTAAACTTCAAATATTGGAGCAATACTAACTATATGCTATGTAATTACATGCCAATTAGGATGGATATTTGAGACATGGACATGTCTGTAGGATAGTAGAATAGTTTCTCTTTTTTTTCTATATTTTTTTTTTCTGTTTTTTAAGATAACCTTCTGATGATTCTTCTGAAATTTTCTCTTCTAGAAGGCACTGAAATACCTTCAGTTAATGCAAGTAACATTTTCAATTACAAATATTTCTGAGAATCTAAACTAAATAAATACATGAATAGGAGCATCATTTGATCTAAATTTCTTCTGTAACATATCTAGTCTCCAACAAAGACTTAAATTACACCATTGAAACAAAGTAAGTCTATTTCACAAGGGTAAGCAATACCAAAGTCCAGATCCTCATCAAGTTCAAGTTCAACAAAGTTCTTTACTTTCAGAGAAACAACTCTTTCCTTACCATAACTCCAGCATATTATTTTTCTCTGATTACTGTTATGAACTCCTGAGTCTTCTGGACACTAAATAAACAATGTATGACACAGCTCATCTGAGGCATGGTAATATATATATTTTTGTTTGTTTGTCTGCAATGAAGACTGCAATGAAGACCAAGGGACTGTCCTTACAGCATTAGGCACCACCTCTGTTTGTGCATGTTTACTTAATCTCTAGTTAGCCTATCTGCACTAGGGGAGAGAAGTCTGTGCTTGTCAATTTCATATTTGACTCTGACACAAATAGTCTGTACTATGTGCAGTTTAATTGGAAATGTTATGTACTTTTCAGGTCTACAACATGCACACAGGGTACTAGTGGAGAGGTTTTTTTATATACATGGGACAGCACAGGCCTTGCAGGCAAACAGAAAAATCTCAAGGCAGAATCCATACCCAAAGAAAACTGCTTATTTATCAAAAATAAAGTCTAGACAAAGTTTGTGAGCTAAAAATATTGACTGAAATTGAACTGTTGCACTGGCCCATGAGAAGTCAGGATTTACCTTCTGGCAGCCAGTGACTACAGCAATAGTGTTGGGGAAACTTCTTGTGGTTGCAATTTCAAATCTGGTTAGTCAATGAAAATACCTCAAAGCTACCTCCACTGTGTATTTCAAAGCTTGTGACCTATCATTTCAGGTTTTGTAGATCACTTTACAATTGAAACAAGGAATATCTGTCTGATATTTCCTCCAAAAATATAACGAATATTATATGTTCAACTTGCACATTTTTCCAAATAACAGGCTGCTGAAGACAGCAGCCATCCATTGGTGACACTATGCCCATAGCACTACTGTGTATCAGGAGGAACTTGGTTTGTCTTTGAGGGTTCCCAGTTCAGTAGGTGTAACATTAAAACAACTAAATGAAGACAACATCATGTCACAGTTTCCACAATCTTATAATTAAAGGATATTAAAATACAAGAAAGCTTGCCACAGGAAGGAAAATTAAATGGAAATATATTTGCACCAAACATTTTAGATTAGCATCATACTGACAATAAAGGTCTGCTTCCTGAGGGAAATTACCTAACTGCTGTTTCAAAAGCACGTGAAATATTCATGATGCTGCCTTGAAAACCAGTATTTACATGAACAGTCACAGAATATGAATGTTGTGTTAATGAACCTAGGTAGTGAAACCAACTCTGCAAATACCACAGATACAAATTTAAGAAAAATCAAGCTAAACATAAGTATGCTACCCACATGTTAATATACATGGCTATGGAGAAAAACTTAATCGGAAAGAGGTTTTTATTTGAATATGGAAGATTTAAAATAATATTTTGTCTCCATGGTTTGGCTTTTCACAATACCACTTAGTAAATGGTTGTCTCATTTTGGGTCTCACTGAGCAACAGGCAGTGTTCAGCTTCAGCATCCTACAGTTTATCTTAATACATTATTACCTCAAATATGCAGATTAAATGTCCTTACTTGTTTGTCTTTTCTGTGCTTGCAGTTAAAGCACATAATTACCAATTCATCTGTGCTTGTATTTGACATTTGAAGCAAAGCACCTCTGGCACTAACTTCCATAAAACTTGAAAGATTTACCTAATCATCTCTCATCTTGCATTTCATATATTTTAGCCTACAACTATCCCTCCACTGCCCAAAGCCATGCATCTTTGAACCTATAGGTAAACTTTCCTGCTTCTGCTTGATGGGCAGATTTAGTGTGTGAATTAGTTCATATGCAATTTATCATTAATTCTTTCTTTTGTACTGGGCTTCTCAACAGTAAAAAAGCACTCCATGAGCCAGACTGAGCTGAAAGCCAGCTTTACTGAAGTGAGCACATCTGGAATTTTCCACTCCTGTAAATAAAGAATACTACCATTTCCAGGTTCAACCCAGGCAATTAAGGATACTCAGTTCATGTGCTTCTAGACCTAGTTAGTGATTCACTGGGGTTTTATAGAATTATATCAGTTTCATGTTGTTACTGGAGTTACTGAATATGCAGAAAGAATGACTATTTTTCATTAATTAGTCTCTTTCTTTCAAGAGATGCAGCCTATCCAGCCAATATGACAGCTCAACTGTATTCAAGTCACCACCAATTAAACTCCAAATATATTGTTATACCAAGGATTTAAGTCGATATATGCTATAATGCACCACACAGATATACAGGACTTGATTGCTGTACCCTGCAGGAATTCATATAAATTGATCTTGGGCAACATTGATTTAGGAAAACCCCATTTGTACCCTGTACTGAGAAGAACATTCTTTGCTGTCACATAGAAACTGAAGCTGCAGAAAACTGTTTCTTCTTTTGTCACTCTCCTGCTGAAATAGGAATAGTTGTTATTGCTCTCTCTCTAAATACTTTGCAGTATCTTCCTGTTCTGTAGCCCTTGCCCTCCAAGACCAGAATGGCAAGCACATGCTGTCCTCTCCTTCCACCCTCTGTGCAGAATAGACTATCATAGACTAACAAATGGGCACTGTCTGAAAAATATAAGGTAGCTATTTATCTAGAAACTGGGCAGGGGGGGAGGGGGGAGGAAACAGAAGGGGAGAAAGGCATAAAGCTTGTCCTGATTTGGCTTTATGGCTGGATCTCAGTCTTGTCTCAAAACTTATAAATGACTCTGTCAGTCTGGGTTCTTGGCTGAACCTGATTGCCACCACTTGCTCTGCTTTCCCCTGTTTGTGAGACTGCCCCTTAACCTTCAGTCACTGTCCCTGCTTGACTTGGTGTCACACTTGAGACCCAGCTTTCCTTCCCTTACTGAGCATTGCCCACCAGTGCTGTTCCCTGATAGTACACAGCCTAATACCCATGGCAAGTGGTTAAAACATTCTGTGAACATAAAGTCTCAAGGAAAATTAGAAAAGTAGCCTAAGCAGGAGTTTTCTACAGGTAGGAAATCCACTGTGCTTTCTCTTCTTGAAAATGTGAGCCCTTACTACACAGTCACTGAGAGATGCCAAAAGACTCGCTAGAATTCCTGGAAACAGGGGAGAAGGATTGGGAACAGTGGGACCTCCCCACTTAGCAGCAGGGTCCAAGTGGGCGTGGCAGGACATTGTGGAGCAGCTGTTTTGGAAGTGGAACATCTGACTGTGCTGTAAGATTGACACTACCAGTCTTACACGAACACTTAAATTTACACAGTGTGGAATTAAAAAGCTCATCAGATTATTTTGCTTTTTGAAGAATTCAAGACAATCATGGTCACAACCTCTTCCCCATCTCAGTCTTCTTCAGTTATTCCTGTTACTTGAAAGAAGATAAAACTGTACACTTGATCAGTACTATTCCCTAAGTGATTTTACAATTTCATATTGTATTTCAATAGTTTATAGAATAAAAGTATTTATATACAAAAGTCTTGCTGCACTAAAACATGATGCTTTCCTCTGATGCACAGGGAATTAATCTTGCTATCTAGCATGATAAAAATTCTACAAGAGTCCTGAAACCATCCTTCTGACTACTGTAATGAGCAGCTGTATCAGGGTTAAAGAGAAGAAAATACTAATGAAGAGAATATAAAAGAAATCTCTAGTTTAACACTGTGTCTTCCTTTTATAAGAAGACTGAAATATCTTTTTCTGTAAGTATTCAACATTACAGATTCCACTTGCTGCTACTTAGGAATACAGAAAGAAATAATTCAAGTCATGCTAACATATCAATGGAAAGGTTAACCTAGTCTAATAAAGCATTAGAATAAAATCAACATAAATAATAGACTCCATGAAGCCAATAACAAAGATTGGTAATTTCATTTTAGTTAACTGTCCATGTGAAAAGTCCATCTGAATGTATCACATTAACTCTTCAGACCATAAGGGGAAAAAAGGAGAAAGTGGATGAACAGGGTTTTTTTATTTTTTTTTTTGTTATGCAAGATATCCAACCTGCTGGCTTTCTCATTAGAACGGACTTCTTTAGGCATTGAAAAAAACGAGGTCAACACTTTTCACACAAGACAATGTTATCAGCATATGCACAGGATATATGCAACAGAGCCATTGCTATCCAAAATACTTGAGTCCCTCTTAGCTTTCCTATCAGGAGGAGACAGAGATATATTCCTGGATATCATCAGTACCCAAGAAGGAAATCAGTCCATATCTCCTCACTAAGCTTTTTAGAATACTTGTTTATAATTACATGAGAAGGACTGCTGTGGTAGAAGTGTAATGCAACATCAAAGTACAGAAAACAGGGACCAGGCTATAAAATAGGTATAACACTTAAAAAGATATAATACTAGGCAATCTGACCTCAGCATCAAAGGATAACTTCTGAAGCTTTGTTTGGTGCCCTAATCTTTTTCAAAGAGTGTGAATTGTATATACAGTCTTTTATTTTTCTTTTAGAGTTATTTTCCAAATTTATTTAAACTTCCTGGTTTACTTGAAAGGAAATAAACACAAAAACCGCACAAACCCTCCCTGGTACAGTCTCCCTCCCACATACATTTTCAAGAGCAGAAATTGATTTAAAGATGTTGCTGTTCAACAAAATGTTGATTTGATAATGAAGTTCCAAAGGAATATTTAGTTTTCTGAAGTTACACATTTTTCAATAAAAGATAGTGTCTGAAATAATAGTATTGAATGAATATGTTGGTCACAGTACAGACTCCACAGTGCTCATATGGTTCTTTAATATGTTTAGACATTGCTTATGATCAAGTTAATGACTTATTAAAGTATAAGAAAAATTTAATATTGTATCAATACTATTTTTAAAGACTTAGACGATAACAGTCGTAAATTCATCTGTTCTATGTTCAGTGAAAAATATTTAAAATACATTTTTTCCTGTGAAGAAAGAGATAATTAATGTTTAATCTTACCAATTTTAAAATAAAATAATTGTCAAGGAAAATAATAATAAAAATGTTAATTAAAATCTTCTTTGGAAGAATCTAGAAAATATACATATGAAATATATTTTAAGCAAAAATGTATTACGAAAAGAATTAATTATGAATAATAAACTGGGAAGAAAAACATTAGTAATGTGTGTTCTGACTTAGAAAAAAGTGTTCCATATATGTAAGAATACTTGCACAAGGTCAGACTAAAGACCATCTAGCTCTGTTATCACCCGTGCCACCAGTAGGAATAATATTAAGAAAGGATTGCAAGAGTAAAGTGGGTTTTTTCCCAAATGTCAAGTCATTCTGACATCTGACTCTTGTGTCTATGTGACTAAAAGATTCTTGGGATAGAAAATTAAAAAAAACGAACAAACAAAAAACCAAACATATTAAGACCATGAAAAAACCTACAGAAACTTTCTCTTTCCAGTGCAGAAAATAGACTTTAAGATGGAGACTGCCACCCTTAATTTTTCAGTAATCTGTTTCATCTTAAAAGGTTCCTGTCTATTTCTAATGTATCATCATCATCATCATTATGGCTTGGCTTAATGAGCCAAGATTTCAGAAGGGCTCTTCCCACGCTTGCTGCAAGCACACTGATGGCTGATAAGGCCAATGTGGGACAGGCAGTGTGGGTGCAAAAGGCCCAGCAGAAAGTCTCCTGTGAGGGGACAGCCAAGGCACGGCTCTTTCTGCGCTCTCTTTTCTCCTCCAGACTGATTCTATGTGTGTTCTCAAAGGAGGCAGCAGCGTTATGGGAGGTGTCTCCATGTCTCCCCATTGGAGGCCAGAGTGGACCACTGATGGCAGTCAGTATGGACAAAGCTGAGGGATTGTTCCAGGGAATCCCTGTATCTCCTCTTTGGGGCTCCTCTGTTGCGGCAGCCGGTGGCAAGTTCACCACAGAGAACAATCTTAGGGAGGAGGTGATCCTGCATCCTGGAGATGTGCCCTGCCCAGTGCAGCTGTGTCCTCAGTATCATGGCCTCAGTACTGGTGACCCCTGCCTGTTCAAGGACAGTGACATTGGTCACACAGTCAGTCCAGTGGATGTTTAGGATTGTACAGAGGCAGCACAGACGGAAGCGTTCAAGGAGTCAAATGCGGTGGCGGTAGATGACCCATGATTCAGACCCATATAAAAGAGTAGACAGTACAATGGCTCTGCAGACACTCATCTTTGTACTTTTCTTCAGGCGTTTATTGTTCCAGACTCTCTTCTGAAGTCTTCTGAATGCACTGTATGCCTTTGCTAATCTGCTGTCTATCTCTTTGTCAATCTTGGCATCCAATGAAATAACGCGTCCCAGAGAGCTGAACTGCTGGACTGTCTTAAGCTCTGATTCACCAATGGTGATGTGGGGATGATGGAAGTCTTCCTATGGTATGGGCTGGTAGAGAACTTCTGTCTTCTTCAAGTTGACTTCCAACCCAAAAAGATCTGCAGCCTCTGCAAAGCAGGATGTTATGCACTGCAGAGCTGCTTCTGTGTGAACAATGAGGGTGGCATCATCACCAAAAGGAACTCTGGGGCATGGTGATTTAGGGTCTTGGTGTGTGCCTTCAGTTGCCTTAGGCTCTCATCAGTGCCATACTGGATGTAAATGCCATTTTCCTCATCGAGGTCTGCTGTGGCCCTTTGGAGCATTGTGCTGAAGAAGATTGTGAGTAGAATGGGTGTGAGAACGCAGCCTTGTTTCACACCATTGATTATTGGGAAACATTCAGAGAGTGCATCACCATATCTGATTTGGCCTCACTGATCCTCATGTAGCAGGATGATCATTTTGAGGAACTTGGGGGGGGGGAATCCTAATCATTCCAAGACTTGCCACTGGCCCTTTCTACTCAGTGTCAAAAGCTTTAGTGAGGTCAGTGAATGTCACATAAAGACCTTTTTTCTGTTCCCTACACTTCTCTTTCAGTTGTCTGAGAACAAATACCATGTCTGTGGTACCCCTATTGGCTCTGAAACCACATTATCTTTCAGGTAAAACTTCCTCTGCTATACCAGGTACTAATCTGTTCAAAAGAATTCTTGCAAGGATTTTTCCAGCAATGGCGAACAGAATTATACCTTAGTAGTTGGAGCAGTTTGACTTTTCTCCTTTCCTCTTGTACAGGGTGATGATGACTGCATCATGGAGATCTGGTGGTAGTACACCTTGTTCCCAACAACTCACAAGGAACTTGTGAAATTTAGCATGGAGTGCTTGGCCTCCATGCTTCCAGACTTGCTATAGGATTCCATCAACCCCAGCTGCCTTGCCCCAGCAGTTTTCAGCTGCTGTATGGCCTTAAGAGTCTCTCCCAAAGTAGGGGCTATGTCCAATTCAGTTTTCACTGGTTGTTGTGTAACATGCTGAATCGCTGAGCCTGTGACTACACGGCTAGCACTGAAGAGAGTCTGAAAATGTTCAGACCATTGGTTCAGGATGGAGGTTTTATCTGTCAGAAGCATTTGCCCATCAGCACTGCGTAGGGGGCTTTGGACCTGGTGTGTATACATACATAGCAAAATAACTACAGGACACGTTTAAAACAAAATCAAAGCCAAAGAAAGTTTCATAACATCCAAAATAAATGAGTTCAGAGAAAAAGACAAAAAGAATTCTGCAGGGGGAAAAAAGAAATCAAAACCGCCCCACTGTTAGAAATCGGTTGGTAGTGTTGCCTGCATTATTTTCCTTGAAGACCGTACTTTCAGATTCTAACAGATGAACCAGCATTAAAATGGTAATGTTTGTAGAGTAACTGCTGTGAGGGAAAAGCTAGTGAGAGGTGGTTGCATGTGGCTCTCCAGGCTGATAGAACAGACTACTGAAACTGGAAAGCAGACTGTTTCTTTGGGTGTAATGTTTTAACTCATTATCTTAAATGTTCACTATCATTAGATTTCTATTTTCCTTTTAAAAAGCTTCATCTAAAATAAAGCCAGATCTTGCTGAAGTAAATGTTTGTTGTTTTGACAGATCTTTTGAAATGCAATACCTTCATAACTAGTGATATCTTAAATAGCCTTTTTAATGCTATTTTAAATATTATGTAATATACATTTTGGCGGAGAATTTGTCCCTTGCCTTCACTGATATTTACTTCCACTTGATGAAAAGGGGGTCCTCCTTCTACTGTAGTATTTATAAGGGGAAAAATCCCATCTTTCTTGACTTCATTTAAAAAACTGAATAATGTAATATAAACTGTGTATTGCAATTTTATTTTTAAGTCTGCTCAAAGTAGCTCAAAACTTTCTCCTCCCTTCCTCCCTAAGCGTTAACTTGTACTGCTAATGACAGCTCTGGTAATTTTAGCACAGCCAGGTAGGCATCTCTAAGAAAATCACTTCTTTGCCCTTCTTAGCCCAGCTGAAGAATTAGCCAACAGCAGGAATACAGATTTCCTTAACAAGCTCTGTCGGAGCATTCAGGTGAGGCTGGTACTTGCATCACTTATTACTCAAAAGGGTTGAACAACTTCTTCAAGCTTATTAGCCTGTACCTTGCTTCACTTGTACTTCCAAATGCCTTTCCTGGGTGTCCTCCCAGGTGGCTACATTATGTGATGATCCCCTTGGAAACAGCTGACAACCTCACTATTTCCTGATCCCCAGTACAGTCCCTCAGCTGACAGCACAGGCGCCATGGGAAGAGGTCAAACACTTTCATCACTTTTTGAAAAGGGGAAAGGGCAAGCAATGGAAGCACTGATACTGATAGTGCTGCTGGTTGTATGCTGAGGCAAAGACGATCAACCTTCATTCACAGATCACCACTACAGTACAAGATTGCTTGTCTGTTTACATGTTTCCAGTGAAAAATAACCCCACAGCTGAAGAGCAGTGTACAGCTCAACCTCCAGATACAAATCCAGTAGTGTAATGAAGTTCTGGAGACTCACACTGGCCTCTGCCACAAAGAACATAATGCTTTCAGTGCTGCTGACATTTCAGAATGAGATCCTGAGGCATTTTGCCCCTAAGGGAGCAAATAGATACAAAGTATGCAAAGCTTTTAGCAGTAGCTTATCAGAATCTCACAGAATCAGACCCAAGCCATCATTCTTAGTCGTAACACCACAGTCAGTATTTATTATACTTTAAATCAAGTATACTTGATTTATACTTTCTATACTTAATACAGTAGTAAGTATTATACTTAAATAATACTTTATTATCTTTGATACTCAGATACTTTGATACTATTATACAGAAATTTCCAGAGCAAAGCAAGACCAAAACCAAGATTTGGAATTGGAATAGCAAGGTCTTTAGTAAACCCTTTTTAAGGATTCATCAGTTTGAATGTGCTTTTACCGCTTTTGTAAAATTGATAATATATCTACTATAGATCTGTATATAAGTATATAGAAGCATTATATAGCTACAAACATCCATAAATGTATAGATATAACATAACATCTTGCCTTTAAAGTTTAACTCATTTCTAATTTATGAAAATGTATTTTTCTATTAGAACACACACAAAGAAAAGTGCATAAATAAATATTGTTTATTAGAACTATTAAATAAAGGTACAGGAGCTTTATTTAGATAGTTACTTTTCACCCAACGTTAGGCACACACTGACAGCCTTATCTGTCAGCACTATCTGAAAGAGGCATGAATATGTCAGCTATATTTTTGTATGTCAGCAGCAATCATTTGCACACAGAGGCACTGGTGCAGTGTGACAGACAATCGGATCAGATCAGTTCATTGCTGAGCACCATCATTATTTACTGTGAGATGCAACTGTCCAATTTCACAGCACTGCAAAAATGCTTTTTACAAAGCACTACAAAAGTTCATGCCCCAAATCTTAATCAGAATACCAAAATCTCACAAATGCTGTGTCAGACATTTTTTGCTGCTCTATTTGATAGCACCTGGAAGAACCAGGCAAGGATCCTACTGTCTTAAGGTGAACAAAACAACAACAGTGCCTGGACAAAATATTTTAGATAGATTTCAGTCTAGTTGCTGAATAGGAGACAATTGTACTCTGAATAGGATGACTGAACAACTTAATTTGCTTGCAACTGCCTATGCAACCTGATACACTTGTCAAAATATGCAGGCTCTGAGGAAGACAGGAGAAGAAGTGGGGCTGATAAAGCCTCTCTAGATTGGAGGTCTACCCATGCTGCTTACAGCCTACTTTTAAGTCAAGCTGTTTGCTCAAGTGAGAGACAGTGTTAATGCAAGTATATTTTCAGTATCTAAACTAGCTCAGTAACATTTCCATAGGACTGCTGTGTATCATGCTGACATGTGCCATCCCTCAAAAATCTTCCTGTTAGAAAGAAGTGTTTGTAAAATGAGGGTAGTCAAAATGTGAAACATCCAGCTACATTAATTCAGGATCAGTATAAATAGGTTAGGATGCCTCAAGCAAGAGGAAAGAGCCTTTGTGTTTATTTCTAAAAGTCCTAGGTTAATTTCTTAAGAAGTAATAAATGAAAACTACAACTGTTAAAAAAATATTTCCTAATAATTTTCTTGATATTTTTCAATCTAGAAGAACTAGTTAAAACCATTAATAAATATTCAACAAAACATCCAAATTGTCTAGTCCTAGGTTAATTTCTGAAGGAGTAATAAATGAAAATTACAACTGTTAAAAAATTATTTCCTAACAATTTTTCTTGATATTTTTCAATCTAGAAGAACAAGTTAAAAAACATTCATAAATATTCAAGAAAACATCCAAATTGTCTATGTTTTTACAGTACACTGGGGTGTCACTATGAATAGTTTAAGCTGCTTTCACTGAAAATATTATGAAATCTATATTTGTGTAACTAATGAAAATTGTAGATGTAGAGAAATAATTAATTTGTTTTAGTGGAATCTTAAATTAATAATGAAAAAATCTGAAATAAGTAGAATGTCCCAATACCTGCACAGTCTAGACAGTAATTGTTTAGTTATATCAAAGTATCAACTTTTAAAAGTGGTTCTCCAAAGAGCTGAACCTTCAACGTATTACAACTTACTTCTCAAGCTTTTTAAGTAGACATAACATTCATAGATACAGATACAGTAATTAACCGCTTGGTCAATTTGGAGGTATGGAGCACAAGGTTTTACTATCAAGTTTCTTGCTGGGCTGCACTGATGATTAGGTTGGAAGGAAAGAAGGAACCGAGTTCTCACTCTTATGTCTGTGCAATGAGAGCTTTAGGAATCGGTGTCAGCTTTGCTAAATTGGATTTTCAGCACTGTGTTATTTCATTTGGCAACAAAAAAAAGTCATGGGCAAAGTCTTGATACAAGCAACCAAGTAGAACTGAGCTTGCAAGAAGTGTTAACATACCTCCCTATTTTTCCTACACAAGTTCATACAAAGAGAGCTTGCATCTCATTTTCTCCTTCCTAATCTATTTTCAGACAACTAGTATTAGCCTTTTTGAGTACTTATTTAATTGGACAAATGGCATACTTAGGTGAATACTAGGTACAAAGCCTCACCAGAAAAAAGCAATGAGCTGCTTTCCTTCAAATCACGGAGTGGAAGTAGTCACAAAAAGGTGCAAGTAACAGGTGATCTGACTAGAAGTCTGCAAAACTCAGTAAGACCTAATAGACTGCTTTCACCTTCCAGGATTGAACAAGCACTCTTTCTAACACTGAATAAAACTGCAGCCAGAGTATTTAGGCTCATCAGGACTGTCAGTGAAAATACTTCTCAGTGTTACCAATCCTTACTGAAATGTTCATGTTATTACTTTGAAACTGTGAATTTCCACTAGCTGAGACACTCAGATAATGCAGGCTTATAACAGGATGCAGAAATAAAATTTCTGAAGCATAAAAACACATCCAGCATCCCAACTGATGAACATTTAGCTGAAGAAATCTTCCAAGAACAGTAAAAAGATTGGGATTTTTATTCACTTGAAGTAACTGCAGTACTATGCTATGCCTATAAAGTCAAATAGATTTGACAAATTAAAAAAAAATTATTCATCATAGAAGCTATGTCACTAATTATCTGAACCTCCAAATTCATTCAAAAGCACAGTTCCCATATCTCAAAAGAACATTGAGAGTGATCAGTACATTGCAGATATTACCCCAGTTAGTTTCTGCAAATAGAGGTTTGTTCAACTTACCTTTCTTAGAGATCTACCTATTAAACATTAAAGAAAACTAAGATGACCATTTTTGTCCAACTAAGATTGGTACAGCACAATCCCTTTGAAAAAGCTGATGACTTCTAGCATAAATTTGCTGTCAGTGAACATTTCAATTTACAGAATATGCCTCCACAGAGAATCAGTCTGCTAGATTGTTTCATTCTGAAAAAATCTTCTCATTTCCACTTCTTTGGCTTTTCACAACTAAGCAATTACCGTGGGTGCAAAATGTGCTGCCTTGCTCTCTATGTTCATGTTTTAATGGGCAAAAATAAAACAAATATTCTGAAACACATTTATTTCCCAGTTGTAACACCACATTTCTTTAAGGGACAATTTCTTAGATGCGCTCCAGTTTTCTACTTAGCGTTGTAATCCCTTTCTGTTATCCATGTTCCCCATGTAAGTAGTTTTGTCAGATTTTTAATGAACTGGAAAATCTCCTAACTATATAGGTACACACTATGAAAAGTTTTGACTACTCTTTTTTTCTTCTTTTTCTTTTTTTTTCCCCAGGTTTTTAACTTGCTAACTAACAAGAAGATTGCAAAGTTAAAGTAGTCATCAAAATACGGTTCAACCGTATTGTTAAATACGGAGTGCTTGTTAAATAAGGCGATGCACACATGAATTCTGAAATCATAAAGCCCTAATATCGTTCACCTCTGCAAGCAGTAGGATTTAATTAAATTTCACTCTTAAACGTTTGCATTTAATGAGGTGTAATTTAAAAAGATTAGTTACCATAATTATATCTTAAATGTGCTACTGATTCAAAGGTAAGTTTTGTTGTTTGGGTATTTTTTTAAGCCAGACAGAATTCAAGGGCAGATGACTGGCAGTAAAATTATAAACAATAACAACTCCACCTCCGCTTTCTGAATTTCATAAAAAGTGAAAAAAGAAAACAAACACCACCTATTATAACAGCTGTCAGTTTTTCTTTTCTGTTACTGTGTAAATGAGAATAAAGAGACAGGGAAAGCTTATGAGCAAGAAAGACCATAGCAATCTAATGGTTAAAATCTGCAGACAAGAGCAACCACTGCAGTAGGCCAGTACTGTCTAAAAGCCCCTGCAAAACAGTGTAGAAATGTCCAGAGAGAAGCAAGACTTCCTTTGTTAAGTGCACGGAGTTCCTCCCTCTTCCTGCTGTCTCATTTCAAGCAAATCTTGTTTGAGATTAATCTGAGAGAGTATATGGAACCTGAACCATTGTATATGGTTTCTTACTGATATACAATAGGAAGTCTGTGATGTGAACATTAAAGCCAGCTGAAGAGTGGCTGTACCTGTTTCTCTTGCCCTTTTTCCATCCCCTAAGGCAAGCCTGTGATATCTGCAGGTGAATGACAGAGATGGATCACTTTTCCAAGCTATTCTCTGACATAAATCCAAAGTAATTGTACAAGTCACTGGACAAAATTACGTATGCTTTAGTTGATTTTATGAGCTCTATCTTGGGAAGAATCAAAAGCTATCTTGGACCCACGTGTATGGAAAAGCTGTCAGCCCATGGCTCAGACAGGAGCACTCTGCGCTGGGTTAGGAACTGCTGGAGGCCCCCAGAGAGTGGTGCTGAACGGTGCTGATCCAATTGGCAGCCGTTCACCAGTGGTGTCCCCCAGGGATCAGTGCTGGGCCCGGTTCTGTTTAATATCTTCATCGATGCTTTAGATGAGGAGATTGAGTCCACAATTAGCAAATTCGCAGATGACACTAAGCTGGGGGAGAGTGTGAATCAGCTGGAAGGCAGGAGGGCTCTGCAGAGGGACCTGGACAGACTGGAGAGTTGGGCTGATTCCAACGGGATGAGGTTCAACACGGCCAAGTGCCGAGTCCTGCACTTTGGCCACAACAACCCCATGGGGAGATCCAGGCTGGGCACAGAGTGGCTGAGAGCAGCCAGACAGAGAGGGACCTGGGGGTTTGGATTGACAGGAAGCTGAACATGAGCCAGCAGTGTGCCCAGGTGGCCAAGAAGGCCAATGGCATCCTGGGGCCAGGATGCCNAGCCAGCCCTTTTCCCATAGGCTGTAAACTTTCCTTTAACCTGGACTTCCTTCAATATCTCTCTGTTCAGCCAGACCAG
>JAAWXA010000002.1:48982944-48996383 GCA_038090715.1 Florisuga fusca
TAGCTCTATATGTTAGAGAGTCTCTTGAGTCTGCAGAACTTGAGGTCAGTAACAATAAGGTTGAGTGTCTGTGGGCCAAAATCAGGGGGAAGGCCAATAAGGCTGGCATCCTGGTTGGACCAGGATGATGAGAGTGATGGATTATTCTACAAGCAGCTGGCAGATGTCTCAAAACCACCAGCCCTTGTTCTCGTGGGTGACTTTAACCTGCCATACATCTGCTGGGAAGTCCACACAGCAGAGAAGAGGCAGTGTAGGAGATTGCTAGAGCACACAGAGGATAATTTTCTATTCCAGCTGGTAAATGAGCCCACCAGGGATGGGTCCCTGCTAGACTTCCTGTTAACAAACAGAGAAGGGCTGCTAGGAGATGTAGTGGTCAGAGGCCACCTGGGGCACAGTGACCATGAAATAATAGAATTTTCAATACTCAGGGATGCAAGGAGGTGATTCAGAGTGTGCCCTGGGAAAGAGCCCTTGAAAACAAAGGGGTCCAGGAGGGATGGGTGTACTTCAAGGAGCAAGTTCTGAATGCAGAGGAGCAGCTGTCCCTATGTGCTGAAAGGCAAGCGAGAGGGGAATATGACTGGTCTGGCTGAACAGAGAGATATTGAAGGAAGTCCAGGTTAAAGGAAAGTTTACAGCCTATGGGAAAAGGGCTGGCTACTCAGGAAGAGTTTAGGAACATAGGTCATGTAGAAAGAAAACTAGAGAGACGAAGGCACGATCTGAACTCAACCCTGCCGCTTCCATTAAGGATAACAAAAAGTATTTCTACAGAAATACTTTTGTATTATGGAAGTACTTTTGCAAAAGTATTTCAGTGGCAAAAGGAGGGCAGGAAAAACTGCCGTTCTTTGCTGGACATGGGGGGAAACATAGTTACCAAAGATGAGGAAAACACTGAGGTATTTAACACTTTCAATGGTAAGTGTTCAATGGTAACCTCAGTTTTCAATGGTAAGACAGGTTGTCCTGAGGACAGATGGCTTCTGAGGCTTGTAGAGAGAAATAAGAAGCTGAGTAACTCCCCTGTAATCCTGGAGGGAACAGTTTGTGACCAGCTGAGACACTTGGATCCTCACAAGTCTATGGGACCAGAGGGGATCCACCCCAGGGTGATGAGGGAGCTGTCAGAAGAGCTCGCTAAGCAGCTCTCCATCATTTACCAACAGTTCTGGCTCACTGGGGACATCCCAGATGATTGGAAGTTGGTTAATGTCACACCAATCCACAAAAAGGGGTGAAAGGAGGACCCAGAAAAATCGAGGCCTGTCAGCCTGACATCAGTGCCTGGTAGGGTTATGGAGCAGATCATCCTCAGTGCAATCACACAGCACCTACAGGATGGACAGGGGATCAGACCCAGCCAGCACGGGTTTAGGAAGGGCAGGTCCTGTCTGACCAACCTGATCTCCTTTTATGCTCAGGTGACCCGCCTGGTGGATGAGGGGAAAGCTGTGGATGTGGTCTACCTGGACTTCAGCAAAGTCTTTGACACCATCTCCCCTAGCATTCTCCTGGAAAAGCTTTCAGCCCAGGGCTCAGACAGGAGCACTATGTGATGGGTTAGGAACTGCTGGAGGCCTCCAGAGAGTGG
Source organism: Florisuga fusca (assembly GCA_038090715.1). Classification (NCBI taxonomy): domain Eukaryota; kingdom Metazoa; phylum Chordata; class Aves; order Apodiformes; family Trochilidae; genus Florisuga; species Florisuga fusca. Next base: position 48,984,545 of record JAAWXA010000002.1, read on the forward strand.
TGCTGAATGGTGCTGATCCAATTGGCGGCTGCTCACCAGTGGTGTCCCCAGGGATCAGTGCTGGGCCCAGTTCTGTTTATATCTTCATCGATGCTTTAGATGAGGGGATTGAGACCACAACTAGCAAATTCGCAGATGACACTAAGTTGGGGGAGAGTGTGAATCAGCTGGAAGGCAGGAGGGCTCTGCAGAGGGACCTGGATAGATTGGAGAGTTGGGCTGATTCCAACGGGATGAGGTTCAACACGGCCAAGTGCCGGGTCCTGCACTTTGGCCACAACAACCCCATGGGGAGATCCAGGCTGGGCACAGAGTGGCTGGAGAGCAGCCAGACAGAGAGGGACCTGGGAGTCTGGATTGACAGGAAGCTGAACATGAGCCAGCAGTGTGCCCAGGTGGCCAAGAAGGCCAATGGCATCCTGGCCTGTATCAGGAACAGCCTGGCCAGCAGGTCCAGGGAAGGGATTCTGCCCCTGTACTCAGCCCTGGAGAGGCCACACCTCGAGTACTGTGTCCAGTTCTGGGCCCCTCAGTTCAGGAAGGAGATTGAGGTGCTGGAGCAGGTCCAGAGAAGAGCAAGGAGGCTGTGAAGGGACTCCAGCACAAGTCCTGTGAGGAAATGCTGAGGGAGCTGGGGCTGTTCAGCCTGGAGAACAGGAGGCTCAGGAGAGACCTCATCACTCTCTACAGCTCCCTGAAAGGAGGGTATGGCCAGGGGGGGGCCAGTCTCTTCTCCCAAGAAGCTACCAGTAAGACAAGAGGGCATGGACTTAAGCTCTGCCAGGGGAGGTTTAGCTTAGATATTAGGAAAAAATTCTTTACGGAGAGGGTGATCAGACATTGGAATGGGCTGCCCAGGTAGGTGGTGGATTCTCCATCCCTGGAGCTTTTTAAGAAAAGACTGATGTGGCACTCAGTGCCATGGTCTGGTAACCACAGTGGTGGTGGATTAAGGGTTGGACTTGGTGATCTCAGAGGTCCTTTCCAGCCTGGATGATTCTGTGATTCCTTATTTTCCTGTGAAAGGAAAAGATGCAAGGAACACTTCATACAGTAAGGTTGGTGTCTATTCAGTTGCAGTGATAAACAATATTTAAATTCATGTGATGATCTAATTTAATTAATCCCATTAATTAGATGTAAATTAACTTCCTTAGATATATAGAGTGGAATTACCTTGACTAATAGTGGCTTCCTGGATATCCATTATGAAAAACAATGATTGCATTAAGAATGAACATTAAATAGGAAATTTATTGTTCGGCATATATAATGTAATCAAAATGAAGAATACATTTTAAAGAATACATCCTTCTTTGAACTGATTGAATATTGAGTGGAAGGAATCCATTGAAAGTTAAAACCAGAGTTTTGAAAAACACTGCTTGTGAAAATTCAGGTTGTGCACTTTTTTCCCCAAAGCCAGTTTTGTAGTGATTCTTAAGAGTCAATTTTTGCAAATGTGCAGTAAGAGTGAAATGAAATTAAAGAGAAATAGCAAAGAAAGAACTGAAGTTTATCAGGAGCCAAATTATCATCAACTCAGTCTTTCTGCAATATTATGGCTATGAAGCAAATATTTTTATTCTAGACATTGCCTTGTACAGCATCAGCAATTTCCAATACAGAAAAATGAATTTTCTGGCTAAATGAACCCATTTCATTACTAACTCAGTTTTCTTCTAGCTCAAATTAATTTTCACATATGCCCCCAATTTTTAAATCAAAGTTCATTAAAAACATTTATTTTAAGATCTGCAAAGATGAAAGTAAAACTCATGAAAAAGTAAGTTTTGTATGTTCAGATTAAATTTAATTTTGGGGCTTTTTGAAAAACAGTATCTAATTTGGTGTGTAATGAAACCATTAAAGTTTTGATTTTACTAATTTAATAATGTAAAATTCTCTCTTAACAGAACTATTTCAGAAATTTTATTCCTTTTTGTAGAAGTAACATGAGAGAGTATTGTTGCTGGAAATGGAGAACAACTGAAATTGAAAAACAATTGCACATCAAAAATCAGTTTTAATTGAATGTTGCTGGTGATAATATCATTGCCAGCAAGCATCTCTGCATGCACTGAGGCAAATTTCAAGAAAGGCAATCACAAATAGAAAATGCCAAACAATTGCTAATACACTCCATCAGCAGACCATAAAATTGGACGAGGTAGATTTAGACAGTATTTCAGGAGATGTATAAAGGAGGACTATCTAGGATGAAGGAATATGCATTAGTCAGTCTAGATTATACTAAAAAGTGCTTGCACCAAAACTTTGCATTGTGTTATATCTGGTGACAAAAGTTAACTTTTTGTCAGTAGCTTTCATTCGTATGGTGGCTTTAGTAAGCAGTGCCTGAGAAATTAATTTCATGACTGTTCTCCACGACTTTTCAAGTAAATTGATTCAAAATAACCTGAAATTAAATTTCCAACCACAAGAGCAAACCAGCAAATTTAGAAAGGTTCCCTTCTGCTAAATACAAAAGCATTTCTTCCTCCCAGTACAAATCAACTGAAATGTATGGTTTGTATAGAATGGAATGAAAATAAGCATTGAGCTGAAAAAGTGGTTTTGCTGTCTTCTTTAACACCACTGAAAAATATCTAATTTTATCTGTTCAGTTTCAGCAAATTTTTTTGAGATTTTTTTCTGAAATAAATTCTACTTCAAAGTTTTCTGCACCCCTGCAATAGAATATTAAAATTGTGGTGTAACCTAGGAGTACCTGATATTACTAATTATTATTATTATTATTGTTCTTATTATTATCATATCATCATCATCATTACTATTACAATCATTATTATTTTTATTATTACTATTGTTCTTGTAAATAAACTTTCCCTATACATTAGTTTTATATTCTCAAGGGCTTGAGATTGTACTTCTCGAAGTAAGTAATATTGTCAATACTCAAGTGATCTCTCCTTTTCAAAGACCATTCCAAGGCTAATGCAATATATCAGAAAAATAATAAAGAGAAATGCTAGTGTGGAGTCATGACTGGAAATAATAGTAGCAAAAATTTTGTAATGCTGAGTTTTTCCTGACCATGTTAATAATGTTATTCAGTGCATTATATTTTATATCAGCAGGATGAAATTGTACATTCTACTGAATTACAGGGAAGAATAAATTCCTAATTTTTTTTTCTTTTCACTGTATGCAGAAGGAAAACATATACATAAATCAAATGTGTCTTCCTATTCTTCAGAAGTTTCAAGGCCTCAACACGTTTCTAAGACATCTTATGTTCAAGAAAAATTGCTAAATGAGTTCACAAAAAACAACAATAAAAATATTCACCATCATTGCTCTATGAGTCCTGCAGCATCTCTTAGTGTGCTTTTGCAAGAAAGAATATAAAGGAATTACATTAGGGCAGGCAAAGTTGGTAGAGTAATAGACCTGTCTAAAGAAACAACAGTTTTAAGTGGCTTTGTCACTTGTTTTCTGCCTGAATTTTGACATGCCATTTCACAGCATTTCACAGCTGCTGCCTCCTAGGATAGATCCACCAATAGGATGCAGGCTACCGACATCCGTAAACCTAAATTCTCATTGCCTGCAAAAAGAGATGGCTGGAGCAAGTGTTACTGATGCCTTTTTTCACTGGATAGTGTCTGGCCACTGCTAGGGAAATTGGCAGCTGATGGGAACCAAGACCATACTGGGAAACATGCTAACAAATGAACAGTGTGGATGGCCATAGTCCAGTGCATCTCTTCCAGCTCTATTTTAATTACTAATATAGTTGCGGGAGTTTATTCTGTGAGTTTCATCTGTTCTGTGTTGCAGTTTAAAACCTTTGATCATGGGGTTTCCAATCCTGGAGCAACTGAAAGGTGCTAAGGAGATAACAGAGATGGCAATCCAATTCAAACAAAAATCAGATATTAAAAATATTTCTGCATATATATCAGTTTCATATCTGCACTGATATGGCTTTAACTATATTCTTTTTCCCTTTGAAAAGGAGTTTGTCAGTTTTCCACAGTACCACTTGCACTTTTCTAACAACTAAACATGTTTCCTTTCAGGCTTTTGCACAAGGAGTGAGACATAAAGGACTTGTACTACATATTCAGGACCACTAAAAGAATATGTTTTTTAAAAAAATCTTCTCCATTTCTTAAAAGAATCCACATTTAAAAAATTATTGATCAGGTGCAGAGATGTGTTAAAATAAATATGCTTTTTGCTAATCTGTGCAGATTGGAAATTAGATCCTTTATTTTTAAATTAACATGTTAATGTAAGCATCACACCTAGTAGGACTTGCAGAATATCACACCACAAGTCACAACCCAAAAAACAGATTTGCTTTAAATTCTGAACAGATATTGCAGTAGGAATATAGGGGATGGAAAATAAATATACATACGGAAACTTATGATACCACTTGCAGTTCAGTTTTCCCCTTCATAGAGTATCTTTTATCCTTGGCTAAACATGACTCAACTTCCTATTGACTTCTTGTTATTTAGCATTACAGAACCACAGAATGGTTTAGGTTGGAGTGGACCTTTGAGGACAATCTTGTCTGTCTCCCCTGCCAGAAGGAACCTGATCTAGTGAGAGATGTCCTTCCACGGGACATCTCTCACTAGATCAGGTTTCTTCTTAAAGCACTGACTAATCTGACCTTGAGCATTTGCAGTGATGGGGTATCCACATCTCTGTGCTACCCAGTCTACGGTCTTACTATTTCTTTCTTATGTACAGTAGAGATTTATCTGAATGATATGAGTGATATTGACCTTCTGACTGTTAGAACTACCAAAATACAGCAGAACTTTCCAAGGCTGTGCAGCAACCATTAGTAAAAAAAGCCATGGTAAGAAAATCAAAAGAAATATAAATTGACAAAAGAGGAGATGCATAGGGTTTTCTTTCTCTGCAAGTTTGGTGGAGAGCTTGCAGCCTTCTTAGAGGAAAGTTGGGAACTACATTAACTTATTTTTGTTTATATTCACATTCACATGTAAAAGATTTACTCAGCTGCTCATAATCTTATTATTATGTTCCTGGCATTAATTTTTTTTTGTGACAAGTCTCATGAGAACAAAGTTGTTGACCTCATCATCTTTTCTGTAGTTAGTTTAGACCTTGCAGTACTGCAAAGATGACTGGGATGGGGATATTATTGAAAACAATGAAATATACAATTTTTTTTTCACTTTAAGGGCTCCTTTAGCTGCAAAAATGACACAGTTGTTAATCCTTCTTTCAAATTTTTAAGTTTTTATTTTAAGACCTTAACTGTTAGCGACAAGAGAGAGGACCAAAAATGCTTAAAAATCGTGTATCAAAGTTCTGAACCTCAGAATGTTTCTCAAGGTAGCTTTCTGTTACTTGAAAGGTTTCCTGAAGAAAAGTAGATGCACAAAAGATTTCTCCCTTTGCATAAATAAAAAAGATTGAGGGCTGGGGCAAATCAGAGGGAGAGGACAGAAATTTTGTTTGCGACTTAACAAGATCAGACTTTAATCTTTTCACAAGTGCTTCAAAAAATTCTAGAACAGCTTATTAACATCACAGAGATACAACAATTTCTCCCCCATGACAGGTTTAACAGCAGCTCTTAATGTACATTTAATGTCGAAACTCAACAGCTGAGGCTGAAAACCTCTGTTTTATTTTCTCCACTAATACAAATAGTTACCATCGTAGAACAAATATCTAGTCTGTTAAAATAATATTTTTAAAAGAAAACAATAGAGCAACAACTTTTAAAATTCAGCCATTAATGTAGTAAGTCGACCTGGATTTCCTAAGAATTTCATTTTTATTAGCTAAAGCTATTCTGCAAATATGTGGATATTTGTTTCTTGTAATGGTCATTTGACACAGTGAGAAAGATCAGTGGTCTCATTTTATCAGTGAATACTTCAATGCAGAACAGTAAATAGTACCCCCTAATTATCTAAGGCTTTTGTAATTGGAATCCCATCTCACTGGAAGTCAGGGGACTATATTTTGTAATCATATGTCAGACATGCAACCAAGTGAAACAGCAAGATAACATGTAGTCAGCTGAATAACACACAATTATGTAGGCTCCAGAGAAAGCATTTAAACTACTTTAATCTTTTAAGAGGTAAGGTGACATTAGGAAAAAAAATTAAGTAGCAATGCTATATCATATTTATGTAATATTGTTAGTATCATATTAATAATATTTTATTAAGTTATTGACACTCAGATCCAGGTCTACATGAATGGCTACAGGGCATCCCTAGCACAATTCTTCAATTTAGAATGAATAACCTTTCTTTCACATTAGTCCCCAGAGGTACTAAGATTGCCCATGAATTTTAATTGTAGTTCAGAGTGGAAGCCGAAAGATAAAATTTTAATCATTGTCTTCTAAAATCGCAATACGATCTGTTTTATCCACATTTAAAAAAAAAAAAAAATTGATGCAGTTTATTTTAAATACAATTCACTAAAATTCAGTCTCAGCCATTTTGTGAACTTAACTGCTTGCATGGGTGGCTTGCAATGGAGAAAAGCTCTCTCCTTCAGGCTACTAAGCTAAGTTTACCAAGAATCACTGTATGGCCTCAGCAGGCCAAAAGAAGCAACTCTCCTAAAAAACCTAATGTATATCTAAGCCATAAGCAACCTCACTGGCTTCTGGAAAACTTCTGCTCTTTCATGCATGTTTTTTGATAGACCCCTATCTCTTGGTTTGTGGAAGGGGTTGCTTAAGCTGCAGAACTCCTTCTCCAAAGGGGCAAAAAGTGTGGTTCTTATAAGGTTTCAGTATAGCTGAGGGGGGTTTCTAAATCCAACACATACATAAACAAACTCTAGTGTTTTTTAGAAATTATATTAATTTATGTTTAAAGGTCAATCTGGAAGGTACTGAAGAAATAACATGATCTAGATCCTTCTAGACATCTGTTGATAACTGATGCAAATTTTCATCTTGTCTTCTCTAAATCCTACCCCTTTGGATCAAGCTCATTCACAGGAACATTGATCAAAAAGATTCAGCTTCTTGAGGTTTGGCTCTAACTTTATAAATACCGATGTGATTTCTACAAATGCTCAGTCTTAGAGAAGCTTTATTAATAGTCTGTTCGAGATTTTTATTCACCTCTTCAATTGGTAAGGAGTCGAGAGTTGCAGAGGATTACTAAGAAGAATAATACTAAATGCATGTCTTCCACATGCTGAAATCTACATATCTTCCTCATATCTGAAATCAAGAACACCCTTTCTACTCTTCTTTCAAATTGTAGGACATTATTCCTGATTTACACTTTGTATAGTACTGCCAAATTCTTCACATGAATTGACTTAATTCAGAATGGCTTAGGCCAATAAGGGCTGGAGTACCTCTCTTATGAAGACAGTCTGAGAGGGTTGGGGTTATTCAGTCTGGAGAGGAGAAGTTTCCCAGGAGACCTTATTGTAGCATTCCAGTATCTGAAGGGGCCTACAAGAAAGCTGGTGAGGGACTTTTTAGGATGTCAGGTAATGATAGAACTAGGAGGAATGGTTTCAAACCAGAAAAGGGTAGGTTTAGATTAGATATTAAGAAGTTCTTCATCCTGAGGGTGGTGAGACACTGGAACAGGTTGCCCAGAGAAGTGGTGGAAGCCCCATCCCTGGAAGTTTTTAAGGCCAGGCTGGAGAGGGCTCTGAGCAACCTGATCAAGGGGGAGGTGTCAAATGGCAAAATTCAAATGGAAGCTAGGTTGGAACTAGATGATCTTAAAGGTCACTTCCAACCCTGAAAATTCTATGATTATCTGAATAAATAAGACAGGCTATGTGTTCCCAGTGAACCATTCCTCTTTAAAGATACTGGATCATGTGTATCTTCAAATAGATTAAGTAGAAGTATTTATTTTTTTTTAATCTTTAAATACAGCAATGGGAAAAAAGTTGAACCACTATTGTGTGAAAACCAAACAACAATAACCTTTGGAAGTGTTGGGGGTTTTTTTGTTGTTATTGTTTTTTGTTTGCTTTTGTTTATTATTATTATTATTATTCCCATAATTATAATTCACTTCCTGTGACCAAGTCTTTCAAAGACAGAACACAGGTCTGACAATGAATCTACAGTCTAAATTTCTAAACATTTTTTCTTTCTTTCTTTTTTTCTTTTTCTGGCATCAAAATATATTAGTTTTGTTTTTTTCACTTTAATACATAAAAGGAAAGATTGCAAAGTATGGAAGAAGAACAAAATAAGACTATAGTAGAATGTTCATGATTTCTTAAACCATTTTTCATTTTTAAAAATTGGTCTGTAAAATATGGAAAATACCAAACTTGTAATAGCTCTGTTTACTATGTTTTTTTGTACAAAAACCATGTCCATTATTAACTGATAGATATGTACTTACAAAGTGAAAAAAAGAATTGCTTATGTCAGTAAAATTCACTATACTCTACAAGTCAATTAAACTCATTAACTTTTATTGATGTTTTAGCACAAACTAACTGTGCTCAAACATACTTTACCTTAGAACACTACTCAAAGAAAAAATTGAACCAACCCTTCAGCAGGGACACATGCATTTTTTTTATAAACTTGGAAATTAACACATTGATATGAAATTTACCTACTAGTTCTTGATCCTGAATAATTCCTGATATTGGTGCTCTTATCTGACTTTCATTTCACACTCTCACTTTTCAGCTACTTACCAGAAGCAATTCAAAGAGGAAATAACTTCAAGTTTTAAATTGCTACCCCAGAACGGGTGCTTGAAATCCAGTAAAAATGACCAATGTCCTTTGAAGAGAAGGTCAATATTTTATAACTGTACTTAGCAGCTTGTAATGATTGAATGAGCCTTATTTCAAGATGCTGGTTTAATGAGAATGTGCAAATTAACTGTCAGATAGGATGACATTCTTTCAGTGTTTTTATTACATCAGTTTATTACTGCTTGATATTTCTATTGTAAATTAACACTGAGGGTATTTTTTTTTTCAACAAAAGTTGGTGCACTTTAATTTTCTAATTTCTTAAATTTTCTACTTTAATTTTTCTTTTGGTAAAAATACAACTCGATTTTATTTGGTTTATACTTCACTCCTTTAAGGAGCACCTTTCTTGTCATGATGGATCAAGTAACTATGCCTATTTTAATACATACACAGATCTGCAGCTGGGCTAGATCTATACAATTACATTATCTGAAGGGGTACAAGGGGAAAATTTCAAAGTTTACAAAGTTTCAAATAGTAATTCAGAAGGCTCACGATGGATTGACTTTGCTGTACTATTTTGTGGAGCTTAGCTTGAAGCAGTCTTCTGAAAGCACAATATTTACAATCGTTTTCCCCTAGCTACTAAAGGTTCTCTACAAAATTCAAAACTCACACCTGCTTCTCCTTCTCCTTATAATAGCTCACCAGTATACAACAGTTAACACTTATAGAATTAACAATATCTTTTTTATATCTTTGAGATTATAAAAAGGAGCTGACAAAGAAGGAAGCAAAGCACTGTCAGTACGTGAAAACTGAAATTTGGGGCAGAACTAGTAGTCTTGTTAGTGAAAAATGTAAGCTAGGTAAGCACATGGAAAACAAAGTATCAAAGAAATTCTGAAATTTGATTTAACTTTTGGATTTATTGATATATTTTAAAATCATAACTAATAAGATGAATATTTAAATATAGCCCACATTCCTACAGGGTTTTTTTTCTTTGTTAATAGGACAGTGTTTTCCTTAAAAAAAGTCATCTGTACTAAAAAATTTTAAAGATTAAAAATTTAAAAAAAAAGAAAGTATGGCTTATATAGCACTAACATCTTTAATAGCCTGTCAATAAATACCACATTAAATTGTGATTCAGAGCAAAAGAAAACAGTTTTCTGATTCTCACTATGAAGAAGTTCCTATACTACAGTTACTGCATCAAATAAAAGGTGTTTTCTTCATCCTCTGATGCTTAATATTATTCACAGCAATTAATCTCTTAAAAATGTAATTAAAACATTTGTATTTGTGAACTACAAATATGTAGATGTACTACTATATGCCTCAAATTGAAAGACTCTCAGTCACTATAACATCCCAAATTATTCGTTCTCATTCTCTCACTGTCTTCTCTTTGATAAAGCAAAGTGCATCATGCCTTTTAATAAAACTGAATGGATTCTAAATCTTTTATGGCATTTCTAATCTAATGAAAGGACAAGGAAATAAGTTGTCATGTTTCTTGTCATTTTCTAGCAAAGCCTTTGAAATAAACTTGTTTCATGCAGACAGAGTAATGATGAAAAGCATATAATGAAAACCTCAGCACTTTGACAGGTTTTCAAATATTTGCATGGCACCAAGAAAGACAAGTTCTACTATGACAGTGCTGGCAAGATCAAAAGACACATTAACATCGAACAGAGCAACAGTAGAAAAAAGCAAGACAGTAGGTGAGGAAATAATGGAGAAGGCTGTTGCCCTGATCTGTGCCATGCAGGCAAAGACAGATTGCCAACTATGTAATCAAAGGTGTAGCACATTCTGAATAAAAGTTACAGCAATTACAGAAATATGCTTCACCTAATATTCAGGTAAGTCTGAGTATTCACTGCAAATGGCACTTCGATTTAAAACAAAAATTATAAAGCAGTGGGCAGGTTTTTTCCCTTTGTCTCCTATAAACAAATGGCACCAAGTGAAATATAAGTTCATTGGTGGGTAAATGACTCCCTCCTGGAGCCTCAGTGGGGCTAAATATACTACAGACATAAAGCAGTACTGTAAAATATATGATCTATAGCATAGGCTGATATTGGGAGGGGTGGGGTAGAAAGGGGGATGGAGGTCCTAATTTGTAATTTGAATAAATCTGATTCCCCTTTTTTTTCCCCTGCCCCTTCACCCCCACCTTGTTTTCTCAGCAAGGTGTATTTTTCATTTTTTTTCAGGTCTGTATTCAGACAAATTTGTAAAAATATTTCAAAATTCAATGGGACAAGACATGAGCAACCTCATGTAACTTTGAAATTTTCCCATTCTTTGAGAAGGAGTTTGGACTGGATGATGTTCAGAGGCCCCTTCCAACCTGAACTGTTGTATGATTTTTATGATTCTGTGATTCATTTTTTCAATTCAGCTGTTCTTCTGGCTATATCTCAAAAATTTTATCTTATCTGATATTTCACACCAAAATATTTTGTTTTTCTGAACCTCAATTTAAATGCTTATTAATACATCAGCCAACTGTATGATTGCTGTTTCTTTATCTATTTGGCTAAAACACGAAGAATGTTCCTGTGCCTTTCTAACCACTGAATTTCAGTTCTTTTTTTCTTTTAATCCATTAGTTTGTTACCATTCACACATTATTTTCTGGTGTTGCATCTAATTCTCTGATTTCTTTTGTAATGTGTTTGACACTTTCAAACAGCTATAGTAAAGTTCATTTTATAGTATTTTTATAGAACATTCTATAACATCCCATGTGAATGTGTAAGAGTGCTCATAGGTCTGGTTTCACAGAATGTTCTAATACAGATTATCATTGTCTATAGGGGAGCCTTTTATTTTCATTCACTCATGTTTTGAATTTACAGCAATGCTTATGAAAATGGCACATATACTTGAACAGGATTTAATTCTTCTCTGCTTGGTAAAGGCAGCCTAACCAATATCCTTGACACACTAACATCATGTCATTCTTGTGATAAGAATGTCAAACACAGCAGTAAACTGCAAGCTCTGTTTTATCTTTGGGCTGCATCATTAAAGATGACATGAAGACCAAACAGTCTCCTATAAAATCTGACCAGGAAAGTGTTCCCTTTCCCTTTCCCTTTCCCTTTCCCTTTCCCTTTCCCTTTCCTCTTCCCTT
>JAAWXA010000002.1:48996403-49086192 GCA_038090715.1 Florisuga fusca
CAACTGCCACTTCCTCTTTCCTCTTTCCTCTTTCCTCTTTCCTTTTTCCTTTTTCCTTTTTTTTCCTTTTTTCTTTCTCCTTTCTCCTTTCTCCTTTCTCCTTTCTCCTTTCTCCTTGCTTTCCTTTTCCTTGCTTTCCTTTATTAATTTGACGATTTCTGCCACTGCTGGGTAAGTTTTCTAAGTACTTATAGACTAATTCACTAAATTCTGGGGAAATAGTGAATTCAGGTGTCAGGAACTTTTCTGTTTTATTCTGTTTTTTTCTCAACCATGCATTCATCTTGATTTATTTCAGACTTTTACTTGTTGACATATTAAATGCTGGCTCTTAGCAGTTTTGGAAATGAGAAAGTGTTAAGTTACAGCTTTTCTAATATATTGAAATACAGCATTTATTATCCTGCCATAAAATGTAAAAAGAGATCATGAAAAACAATTAATTTAGTTGGAAGTAGAAGTGCCAGTTGCTGAAAAAGTGTGAAATCCAGTTTAATTTTAGCAAAGATTCCCTGAAAAATTTAGGAATGAAAATCTGCTCACATTGTGTTATCTACATAAATGCTTTCTTCTTAGTCATTAAAAACTAACATACGCTATTTCTGCTCTTTATCTATGGAGCAAGAAATTATCTTTACTACAGAACTATATTCAATACTGCCTAGAAATGCAGTACTCAGTTTCAGATTCTCAGCATTTCCTGTGAAGTATTGAATAATCTAAACTTCAACTCAGTTTGTCTTAAGGCTAAAATATATTTTATGTTTAATTCATTTTATTACTGATAATAGAAAGATTTAATATTCCTAGTTGAGAGATGTGACAAAAATAAAAAAATGACTTCTTGACATCTGCCTGTGTAGTAAAGCATCATTGGAAGAAAGAAAAACAAGGACATTAGTAAAAAAAGAGTATAGGGAGAAACCAGAAAGGGTTTTATGTTTTGAGAAGCAATATTTTAAGGAGAACTTGCCTTCACAGTTAAAGTACTGCAGTTGCTTTTTGCTTAGTAGCAGGATCCCACATCTCATTGAATTAATTCAAATTTACACTTTTTTTTTTTCTTCCAGACTATTTTGAAAGCTATGTGGCTTCCCATCCCTTGCAAATACATATAGAATTTGTTATTTTTTCTCAAGCAGTTGACCCTGAACTAATTTTGCATGACTGTGGTTTAAATCCATAATGAATGGGTAGTACAGAGGAGAAATTTAACCCAGATTATTCTTACAGATGTAAGAATGCCCTGGCCACCACTGGTAAAGAAGAGTGAGGTTTTCCTTTCCTTTAGCAATTTCTGTACTTTGGTACCAATTTGCATGTGAATGGATGTAATTCATAATTTAGGAAAACTAACACAAGCCTGCAAACAGATGTGTAGCAAGAACTCTTTCCAAAGAATTACATGAAAAGGGCACAAGAATGACCAAGTATTGACCAAGACACGACAGGTGTATTAAGCTTCAAAAGCCCTCTATATAGTGTTTATTTGAATTTACTTACGCAATGAGGATGTGCCTGATATTTGATCTTCATTAGCACCCAAAGTAATCTAACCTGCTTGCTACATGAGTGAACAGTGGTTATCTTTCCTATAACCTCATTTTTTTGATACTTCAAACTAGGCTAATTCCACTAACAGCTGAGTTCTCTGGTTTCTTCACTGAGGCACTGGGCCACATTTGCTGGATGTGACCACTAGCATTGCGTGTCACCAAAAGTAGCGTTGAAGGATTTTGAAGTTCTTCTACTTGTGTGCACTAAACAGAGTTTCAGAAAATGGATTAAGAAAGAATATCTGTGATTCATCACTAGTATTTATTTGCATAATGGCATGAAAATGGAAGTCAGCTTTGCAAGAGGCTATTTGTTTTCAATTTAAAAGAGAGTGCTTTAACGCATGTTAAAATGAGTTGTTTCCAGTTTTCTAGTTGATATTTTGAAGACAGAGTTCAATGTGTATGTAAAAACAACCCAGTAAGCTTGTTTCTCTATGACAAATATATATTAATATTACAAGTATGAAGGATACATCACTGGTCTCTAAAAGATTTTTTTCCTCATATGGAAATTTTAACAAAATCACAAAGCTCAATTTCAACAGCTTGTGTGATTTGCCATAAAATAAAAATATGTTTTACTGATTATCTCAAAAACACTGAGTTTTTATGCAACATTTTTGCGAGACTGGTTTGCCAGAAAATGGAGTATCTTATTCTCAGCTTTAGGAAACTAAGACTTTGCTTCATGAAACAGTGCCCTGAGACACCCTCCAATGACCTGAATGTTTAGATTCAGGGTGTGCTCACACTATGTGTTGTGCCATATTTGAAAGAAAGCCTAAGCTAGCTTTGGCATCCTATTTTCTGTAGCTTTGAAGGTTCATTTAAGTTAATTGCCTTATCTAAAATTTTGATGTTCACACTAAGGTCCATACTGCTGTAAAGCTACTTCTATAGATAAAATTATCTCATTTCTATTTACTTCAGCTATCACTGTGCTACAGCTACATTCAATAAGCACAGCGTAGCTCTGATTCTGCTCCCCAGCACTTGTTTGCCCGTACCTCCTCCCTTCCTTTTATAAGGTTTTGTGATCTCTAGGGCAACTGCACCAGCTGGAGATTGAAGTCCACTCCTGAATGTAACCAAAAAACTTTATAAACACGTGACAGGAAATTATGCCAATATCTGAAGACCTATAAAAAAGTTATTACTAAATTAATTAAGACAAGGCATTTCTAAGTAAGTTGAACAATGTGACGCTGGCATCAGAGGAAGCACCTTTCAGTTTTAAACAATTACTACTGATGTGAGCTGATATTCGTAGTCTGGCAAAAACTGTAAAACACTTTACCATATGGGCACAATTCTTGCTTGACTTTAGCTTTTTTTTTCCCCAGCACCAAATTCACTACGGAGAGTTAAGAGTTTCATGGGAATCCTGAGTTTCTCCAAGTTTTCCACTAACAACCATTTGTTTAATTTACCTTTCCACTTTTGCTATTGGCATCAGACTTCTTTAAAGGTAGATAATGAAAATACAGACTGGAGCATTTAATGATGATACATGTCAGGTACAAAACAAGTATGTCATCTAACAGAGGAGGAAGGAACGTGGAGAGGAAAAATATAGACCTGGATCTCTATCTCAAATTGACAAAAGCTTATTTTCCCATCCAGAACACCAGCTATCTCTTAGAGTACCATGAGCCCTTGGGAAAGAGCAGGTTTGGGATGTCAAGAGAACTTAACAGCATCTTTTGTAATTTCACACTAAAGTGAAAACAATTCCAGTCACATTCAAGCTTCCCATCACTTGATGAGATGTGAAGATTATTTTCAGTTGCTTGCTCTCTGTATTTTCAGAAAGATCCCAAGTAAGCTAGCACATTAGTTTTGTTCATATCATCAACCTACTATAAATTAGGCCTGTAAAGACCTACTAAATTCCAGAATTAATCCTCTTTATGCACAGAAAAGTTTACCCAATGTTGACCTTGCTTCTTGTAGTAAGTGAAACAAACTAAATACACTATGATACTACTGAAAGACTAATAAATTCCTACAGAAATCACAGATAATGATTTCTTGTGCTCATCCAAAACAAGCTTAGTTTTTATTTAGTAATTGTATTTTCTTTGAATTAATCTTTTTGGAATGCAATTCATATTTTCTATTTTATAACCTGTGATCAACTGTCCTGTGTCCCTAGAAAGAACGGCTACACAACCTACTATTTTTGGTTTTGATAGACAACACACTTCAGGGTCTCTATAGAGAATTTGACTGCACTGGTTTTCAGTAAAAATGCCTGACAGTCAACTCTTTTCTATAACAAAACTCACATATGTTCTGCTAATTTTTAAAATTAATACCATCCAAAAGTTTCAGTAAAAAAATTCTCCAAACCCATTGTCATGGCTTAGCAGTCTGGGAGGACCACAAACCTAAGGACAGAATTCCTCTCTATTACTCCCTCCCCCCACAAAGGGAAGATAAAAGGGGAATAAAGACTGGAGACTTTAAGTTGGAAAATGAAAAAAATTGGACACAGATTTACTAACACAAGGGAAAGGGAATAACATAAAGGATAAAGTAAAAATACAAATATATACAAATATATATAAATATATATACAACCTGATAAATATGGGCTCTGACAAGCACTTGGTGAGGTGGTGGTACAGGACAGCAGTACACCCAGCAATAAGTGGAAAGAAAAGAGAGTGGAGCTGCTGGATTTCCTTATCTTCATAGAATATTGCATGAAATGGGAAGGATCTATTCCCTTTGCATGCCCCCCTGCTCAGAGTCTGAAAGTCCTCCTTCTTTAGTTCCTCCTGTTCAATCGATGACACTCATTTAGCAATATTATTTTTAAAAAGCATTTTTCAGATTGAAGGATAAGTTTTCACTTTTTCTGTATAACCAGATGCTTAGTGTAGTGGCGAGAACTACAGGAGAAACAGTATTAGGTCTGCAGAAGGGGTTGTGCAGAGGTTTTTATCCCCTTCATTCCTAAAACTGTATCTTTCTCAGCCCTAACCATAGCCTAATTACCAAACTGTAGAGTCTTTTTTGCTCTCTACACATGTCAGAGCTTTGAAATACTTTTGCCACAACAAAAGAAAGCACTAACAACCGTTTTCAGTAAGTTCCCTATTGCTTGTTTCCAAAAGCTAAGATTAAACTCTGAAAAGCAAAATCTATAATTTTTCCAATCACAGAGCAAATACTGTTCAGATTTTGACTGAGAGATGCTGCAGATTTCTAGCTTGTTTGAAATTTGGTCAACAATTTACCTTTACAATGACACATTGTAGTCCACAAAAGCAAAGCAAACAGCCCACTGGAAATGCAGATAAATTAAAGTTTCTGTTGTCAAGGAACATTCCTGCTTCAAAACACTGAAGAAACATTTAAATTTGTGCTCAGACAGACTAAGCTGTAGTCTTTTATATTTTTGGTTTGTTTTAGTTGTATTTTTGTCACTGTTGCTTTGAAACATTTTTTCTTTGAGTAAGTTTCAATAGGAAGGAAAAGCTCATGGAAATTTCAAATAGCATAGCACAAATATGTATAGGAAAAGCAGATATCCATCTATTCCCTAAAAAAAGCATTAATAATGACAACTACATTAAAATTAGAAATAAATATAATTTCCTTTGCTTTATTTCTTTTTTCTTATTCTGTGCTTTTTTTTTTTTTTCCATATCCCTACATGCAGAAGAAAGGTTTTTTTAAGCACAGGAAGTTCTGATGTGATCCTGAGCATAGAAAACAACCAATACACAAGCTACATAAAGTCAGTGGTTGTCTTAGTGGATGCAGAGAACAGTTCTGCTTATCATCCTATGGAATCAGGACTTCTAATTGACAGAAATATTTAATCAGATGAATCTCTCCTATTTATGTATTGGAGACTGCATAACTTTTCCTCCTATTTATGTTTTCTGCCATCTGACCATCTGAAGAAGTAGGACTGTAAATTCCTTTAATTAACTTATGTGTAGGTGTCATGATTAGAATACCTCTTCAGACTCCACATGGCTATACAACTTAATATACATTTTTAAATCAGACAAATAAAGTAATGGAAATATATCCATCATTTATCTATGTTAGTTTGATATTTTAAGAGTGTCCAGATATATGTCCTGGTGGAAGCTAAAGTTGTTGTAAGGACTTATCAAGATGCAACAGTGCATTGCAGCTGACAAAACAGGAGATGAACTCCAATAAGGCATTTTTATTTTGCTTACATTTCTTTAAAACATACATAACCCAGAAGTTCTTACTATTTAGATATCCAAAGCAATGTTGTTTGATTAGTTAACATTCACCAACAATCTTCCTTGTCAAGAACTCAGCAACCTGTATGAAATACAAGTGATGATACAAAACCAAACTTTACTTTTATGTGATTTCTTTTCTTTCCATTTGAGTAAATATGACAGAATTGCAGTCCCCATTTTCTTAAGAACTATTATTTTTCTCCATTATTTGTAGCTACGGGAAGAATTTCTTGACTTCTGTTTTGGAATTACATACAGAGAACTTCCAACGTATTTTCTGAAAACTTCCTGCATATGTTAAACCGTAAGCATGCAGACTAGTTACAGTGGGGTCCTCTAGGGTTTCTGGAAAAACCTGAAGATACTTTGCAGATGAACAGTAAATTAACAAATTAACACGAAAAAAACCTTTTTACATTCAATTACTTCATCTGCTTTTCCTCCAAAATTCAACTGGTACTTCAAAAATGGAATAGATGTAAATAATACAATCTGGAGAAGATTAAAATATAAAAAATTACTTTTGAAGAAAAGAAGATAAAAAGAGTAGAATTAAGAATTATGGTTCTATCATACCTCCAAATGTTATTACAAGTGAAATATGACTTGATAATGAAAATCATTAACTAATGCTTAATATTCCAATGTTCAAACATTATGTGCAACAGAAACGTACATTCTGCAGTAGAAGAGAATTTCATCAATACTGACTGTCATACTATAATGTGGATACATTGAAAATAGAAAAATTTTCTCTTGAATTAGCAAAACCCTGGCTCCACTGGCATAGTTTACTTTGTTTAAAATGTATCAGACTTATTTCCATCAGCAAGATCTCATCAACAGACCCTCTCCTTTGTCAGGACTAAAAAGATACAATGCTAACTCCTGATAAGCTGCCAGATAGCTACTGCAAATTGGTAGCAAATACAAGAATTCCATGAAACCTGAATACAAAGGGAAGACCTGCAAATTTGCAACCTCTGGCAATACTTGATGTGGAAAAGGAACTTTTTACTATAAAAATGCAGAGGAAAAAGGCAAAAATCAGAAGTGAACAGAAGCAGATGAAAGAAAACAGAAGTGAATCAGCAGCACACGAAAAGCCTGAAGAGCGGCAAGCTCTTTAGGTCCAGTGACACCAGTAAGAAGGAACAGTGACATTGGTGGCCAAGCAGCACAAGTTGGCAGTTTTCTTTGGAGAGTGAAAGGAAAGTTAATTGTCCTTTTTCTTTTCTTAATAACCCTTTCCCTGGGGTGATTAATTTGTTTAAAAACCTGTTTTTCCTGTGTTTTTCTCCCACTGTTAATTCCTTCCTAAGACTCCTTTCAACATCGTGTCATTTTCCCTGAAATAAACCATTGTAATTCATTCAAACCATAAAGCTGGTTACTTTTGTAATTTGTAGGACATACATGCGCAGTGGCTAATATTTCCTCACAAACAAAATATATTAATAGTCACAGACAATGACATATACACATACTTTTCTATTAATTATTGAAACACACAGGCAACAGGAACCAGAGACGGAAAGATGAATCTTAAATAACTTTCTCAACACTAAAACGGGAAAGGAAAAATACATCACACACTGACTAATTCCAGTTCAATTGTGATTTTTCTTTGTGTCTTAAAAACTTTTTAAACAATCTGTGTCAAAATTCATTATTAACCATGTTTTAATAATATTATATTTTAATATAGGACTGTAGCAATTGAGTTGCTTCAAAATCATAATAATAAAAAAAAAGTCAAGAAAATATTATTAAGCAAGCATATCTGTAAGCAAGCTGTAACAAGTCTATAGCATTTTAGGACATGGAGTCAATAGCACAGGCTTTTAAGCAAATCTGACTGGACAGACTGCAACAGACTGTGGCAGACTCCAGAGGATTCTTGGGAAGTTACTGAGCATTCACTTACAGCCATTTTTCCCACTACACTCATAGGTGCAAGCAGGTTACTGATTGTAATGAAGGAAAAATTTCTTTTTAATGTATAACAGAAGTTTTGTGGTTTTATCAGCATTAGTCCTCCTGGGCTATCTTCAATTATAGAGATCCATCTTGCAGTCTAAGACTTAAACATACTTAATACACTTTACTACCACTACATTTTATTTAATGAAAGGTTAGATCTTGAACTCTGAATTTCAGTGCCGAGTGAAAATTAACACCATACACTGTGAAGATTTTAGTGTTTTAGTGAATGAGAGCTAAACCTAAAAAAAGGGAAAGATATTTTAAAAGTTTAAAAAGTGGAATAAAGAGTTATGAGTTTATTCTACCACCAATATTAAAGAAAAAATAAAAATATCTCTATGGTTCGGCATAAAATTATTTAATACAATTTTTACAGACATAAATTCCAAGTTGTTTTTTTTTTAAAGAAAGCCAAACAGTTGTGCTTAGCAGTATGTTCCTCTATATTTTCTCTGGTGAAATATTAGGAGCACCATGAATGATACAGAAACATCAAATAATTAAATTGTGATGAACATAATAACACAGACTTTAGTCCATAAATACAAGGCAATTCCAACAACCAAATAAAGAGCAGAACTTGGTGTTTAGTGTATCTTTTATTTTAAAGTAGGTTTTTCTTTTAGTTTTTGGAGGAGTTTTTTTTGCTATTGGTCTGTGCTAAGAGTTTCCACAGTTTCTAGATTCAGTAGGAATGATATTTCAGCCCTCCCCACTGTAGGCTAGCTTAGTTTAATATCAGAAAAACTTCAGCCTTTCTGAAAAAAGTGCCAGATTTTAAAAGCAAACAAGCAAGGTGCTTTTGACACTTCAATGAATCTGCAGAATCATCTAGAAAATGTTAATTACTATGTAAAACCTGGCAAAATGTATTTCCAGAACAGACAATGCTACAAAGGTGCACCTAGCAACATTTATTAGATTTGGAAGGCCCTGAAGAAAACCAACACAAACTGGATAAGCTGTTTGTCAATGTGTATCTGTGAAAAGATATATTGTTTGACAGAAGAATTTAATTCAATAATTCAATGTCTATAATGTTTGAGGTAAATAAAGTATCTTTGGTGAAATTCCAGTATTTGGAATTACTAGGAGGCTGGATTTTTCTTTATTTCAGTAGTTCACACTGGTGAAATAAAAAGGGTTATCTATTAAGCTATCTCCCAAAAGCAAGAAAATACACCAGACTTAGAAAAATAATTTCAAATGGAGCCCATGTCAACAGGGACAGACAGCAAGTCTATTATATTTTTAAGTTACAACTATAGCAATTAGGTTGTTGGGGTTTTTTGTTTGGGTTTGGTTTTTTTGTCCAAGTAGGCCCTAACTCTAAAAATCAATATCAAAATAATTTTGCATTTAGTTTCTGAAATTCTGGGTAAAGATCAACTCTTCTGTCATAATTGCTATATCGTTACTTGTTAATAATTAAAGAATCCAATTTTCAGTATGGATGGATTCTGATCATGTAAACAGATGCAGTACAATTGCATGTATAGCTGTATTGACTTCAGGAAAAATTTCCTTAAAAACATATAAGTGTCTTTGTGAAATTTTCTGCACCAGTGAGAAATCCAAACTCTTTGTGAATATGACCTGAGGAACATCACTGTAACAGGATCTATGTGTTCATCTCACTGTATCTTCTCTCAGGTAACAGAGGCAGCAGCATGAGATCCCTGGTTGTTCTTGGAGCAGTTTCTGACAACCACTTTGAAAAATGCTATAGTAACAATAGAATTTCAATAGTATTCACTTGAGGGAGAGAACTAGTCCCAGAAGTAGCATTAAACTAAAAAGGAGAGGGGGACGCTCAGCCTCTTCACAGCTACTGCTTTCAGGTGTGTGCAGCCTCATGAGGACCTCACCATTTTCTCATGCTTGTAATCTTTTATATGTTTCACATTCTTAAAGTGTTCTGCATAATCAGGCAAAAAAGTGACACATCTTAGTGTACGCCTAAACTTAAATGGACATATTTGAATCATACATTTTCTTCCAATGTATGATACCTTTGGCTCTGTCTTTATCACTTTTTTTTTTTAATTCCTTCAATATATTTTTTTTAAGTAGCTACAGTTCACCTGCTCCCTATTTCTATGCTGTATGTAAATAGTGCACTAGAACAAGAGGCAAAGAGCTAGATTTTAAAATTACTTCAATAGTCTTTGAATTCATTTACATGAATTTTTATTTCAACCATTTATACAAAGTTTTTATAATAGTAGTTGTAACTGTACCACACTCCATACTGAAAATGTGTTCAGCAAAAATATCCAGCACTGCTTTGCATAAGATAACTCCACTGTATATTAAAACACCCAAATGCAAGATGCAGGAGGCTGTAGCACTAGATCACAATGTCATTATTTATTAAGTCCCATGTAATAATAAAGTCAGTCTTCTCAGAGTCTGCTGAACCCTCCTGTGAACTTTGTTAAGCTCAACAAGCTGAAGCTTGCTGTAAAATATGTGTAGAAAACAGTTAATTCACAGTAGAAATTTTAATCTGTCACTTTTAAGTGATCCTTATGAATTTTAGTTTTATTCCTCTCCTGTTTGAATTGAAGAGCAGGACAACCTGTCTTAGTCTTTCCTACAACTTCTCCATACATATGTTTGGTGTTTATTTAATATTTATGTATCTATGATATGCGTGATTTGAACCAGTGTCTGCTGAAATGTTATATGGCTCATTGACATTATCAAACTAAGTAGGTTTTCTGCTATCCTAAACTATACAGACACAAGAGACACAATAAGTGTTTTTAGGTGCCAAATCTGGCCGTAGGAATCAGGTGAGGCAACGAGACATCACAGACATTGTAAAATAGAATTATTTTAAGAAGGTTATTTTAAAATGCTTTACTGGACAATAAAAAGATTCTGAAGGAAAATCTATTTTATCAGCCTGAATGTTAATTGTGGTATATTTCTGTTATGGTATTAATTTTTCCTTAGAGAATAGGAAGTCATAATCTACTCTAAGTATTTATGTAGTTTATTTTTTTGAAAAGAAACAGTCACTCAGGGCAAAGATGTCTTTTCAGAGCATTACCCTGTTTTGGAGGCTACATTTTGTTGAGAGACAATTTGTTACTTAATCTGATTTCTAACATTGTTCTGTTGTAATAGGCCTGTGCATTGTTGCAAAATCTTGGTTCTGGGTTATTATTCTCAAGCTGTATAATGTTTCTGTTACTTTATGTGATTTTTCAATGGTGCCTGGTGGTTTTGCCTCCCCCATTCTAGTTTCTAAGGTAACATGATTTCTTTCATAGCATATTAAGATTTTCTGAAAATTTGCCCCAGAAGTCTCTCTTTTACCTTTCTCCAACCTGGGTTGTTCTTTATTTTTCATGTTCTTTATTGTTCCAAACATCCCACTAATTCCTAGCCTCCTCTCAATACTCAATTCCTCTCAATACTCAGTTCCTCTCAATTCCTTGTACAGCATTTTGCAGAAAAAAATATGGGACCTGGAAGTCTGTACCCGGTCCAGAGTTTCTGTGGTGAACATTTATGTCCATTGGACAGTGAGGAGTCTGGAGCATATCGGTGCACCCTGGGGTGGCAGGAAGGACACTTTGCTCATGCTAGAGTGTAGGAAGGTTACAGTGCTAGGGGCCCATCTACTTCCAAGCTCTTAATTTCCTCATCTCTCTGCCACCATATCCTGGACAGGTCACTGTACCCCAGACATGCCAGTGTAACCACATGTGTCAATATGTGTCAAATAGCCAGGTCTTGGCATAAATATTTTTAGCAGAAAAATCTTCCTAATCAGAATGATTTTTATGGATCTAGAGAGATTATCTATTGTTTTCTTGCTCTGACTCAGCAGTAACTGGCACAGCATGGTTCAATGCAGCCTGTGAGTCAGAAGATAAAAATGCTATAAAACAAAGACGCTATTACATTTGAGAACTTCCTGTTCTGTACCTCAGCACCTTCAATTCTGCTTCAAAAGCCTGATCTTGCATACTTGAAGACAATAATATTTTCTCTCTTGGTTTCACTGGCAGCAAGCAAGATCAAGCTTTTATGAAGGTTGCTTAGTGCCATTTACACATAGATTAATAAATATGTTAATCTGACAGGTGATAGATTTCTTGTGTCTCACTGCAGTCAACAGAAAAGTTTTTGTGTGAATTGTGTAAACCTGTTTATTGGAAGTACATGCCTTTGAAAGGATTTTTTATTTATGTGTTGTTATTTTTTTAAGGTGGAGTGTTCTTTTTTTAATTTATTTACAAAGAGCAAAGAAGTCAAATCAGTGCCCAAGGCATAAGACCAGAAACACGAATGAGGATTTTTATGTGCTGCAAGGCATAATTGTAAATACTTTTTGAAAAAGTTTCCCTACAGTTTTAAGAGTTCATGAGAGTGGGGAAATGTAAAATTATCAAAGGCTACAGTACTCTTACAGAAGATATTTTCATGTGCATATAAGAAGCTCTTCTGAAATGAAGGGTTCTATGTGAGCATAGGCTTGTACTAACACAGCTGAGTTTTTAAAAAAATAAAATAAAAAAAAGAAAAAAAAAACCCAAACCAAGAAAAAAAAAGTTTCTCCTTCTCTTCATTTCAGACTAAAGACGTTCCTTGTTGAAAAATCTTCACTCAATTCGATTGAAACTTGTCCAGCATAAAGGTTTGATGCACTACAACATGAAAAACATTTTTGTAACTATAACAAAGAGTAGTTTATTATTTGTAATATAGATATTTGTGACATCATTCCAGCCCCTTTGGAATATTTTACTAAAAGCATTTCAAGCTTCTTTCTGAGTTTAGATATCTCAGTGCTTTTTGATGACTTCAAGTTCATTTTTTCTACCTTTCTCCCTGAATAACAGCAACATTTTCCTCCTTTGAAATGCTGTTTTTTAATCAACAGCTATTAACATATTGTTTGAATAGCAGCTAGCTTTAGCTCCCATCTCCTCTTTAAATTTTATGCTATTTTATTTTCTTTTTTTTAAAAAAAAATTATGTTAATTTTTTCCTGTTTTGGATGCTTGCTCCTATTTCCTTGCCCTTCATTGTTGCAATAAACCCCCCCCCAAACCTTACTGTACTCTCAGATGACATTTACCTGATGTAGTTAGTGCAAATGTACTGTCAGAAACAGAGCAACTGAGTCCAGCAATGTAAAAAGAAACAGAATGTATGTATATACCCACAACAAAAAACCAAACCCCAAACCACAACCCTTTCATGCATTCAGTACAGCAGTATGTTCGATTAAACTTGTAAGAGCATTAGCATTTCAGAGCCTTTTCTAGGAAATAGTATAGAAGAGTTTCTGTGAAGAAACCATACCAACAGAGCTCATGAAGTAATTATTAGAAGCTGCTGATCTTGAAATTGCAAGCCAGGAAACAGGAAAAAGAAGAATGATTGATTTTCTTTATTAATTGTGACAGAGATATTGTTTTAATACATCTTATCTTTATCCTAACCTTGGGATGTAGTGAAGTAGTCACAAGGAACATTCAGTGTAACTGTGTCATAAAACGTGTATTATATTAGTGACATGTAAGGTCAAGTACTAAAGATGCATAGTATAATAATATAGCCAATATTTCAGAAGACAAGTTAATGTATACCCTTTATTTTGGTCTAAACTATTTCATAAAACCAATTTTCATTTTCATGCACATTATGAATTGAGTGTTCTAACAGCATTCTAACAGCATTCTGACAGCATGGAAGAGTATCTCTTTTTATTTTCTGTGACTTAGGGAAAAATGTGATTACTTCTGTATTTAGAAACATAAATTCTGACTGTAAGCACTACTGTTCATAAGCTATAATAAATTAATATTCATTTAAACTGTCCTGCATTAAAAAAATGCTATGCTTGTTTTCCTTGAGGAGTGGGGTTTTATTACAATTTATTTCTACAAAATTAATAATAAATTATTACTGTTTATTATGGATATACTCTATGGAAAATATTTCTTAGAAGAACATAGTGCTCTTTCATACATCTCAGTTTTGTGCATGCTGCTCTGAAAGTAACAAGAAGACAATTCATGCAATTTTCTGAACCCGTTGTGTTCAAAACCAAGATGTTCTTTCCCTATGCTCTGGACCATGTCACAGTAAGATTGGGTCATGTTGAGGATTCACTCTAGGTATCAGAGATTGTTTTTATATTAGAAATACTTTAAAACTTTATACAGTATCAGCAAAGAGGGCAAAGGAACAGGATACAGAAGATGTTCGGAGGCTTCCAAAAAAAGTGATTTTTTCTTTCTCCGTATTTGCTTCACCAGCCAGAAGAGGGACAGAATCTCAAGGCCTGGCCAGTAGGGAACACCCCTGGGTGTGCCTCTGAGATGGGCACATGGCATAGGGCAGATGTGCCTTTGGTATCCTCTCAACAGTGGGGACACTTCTGCACCCACAGTTTCCAGTGTTGCCAGCTCCCTGCAGTTTCCCTGTCAGCTCCATATACTTTATGTGGCAGGCGCTGGCTTTCTGCTACTTCACCTTACACATGTGCAAATGAAATACAAACTAAGAGAAGGCTCACTAGGACAGCTTATTTTACCCTATACTGAGGGACAAACAGCCATAACGTCTTTAATAATTATATGAACATGGCAAAATCAAAGACTTATCTACTATATCTGATTTCCAAGTATGAAACAGATCTCTTAGTTTGTGGACATGCCATTTATCTGCCTTTTCCTTCAGATGTTCCCCCTTGTGAAATGGCACATGAGTGACCCCCTCAGAGCCATCCTGAAGAACATGCCTAAGAAGGACTTGTTAATTACAAGAAATCACACACATCTGTGTAAGCTACAGACAGATCAAAGACTTCTCAAAACAATTATCATGCTCTACTGAATAACATCACAGAAATCACTAATCCGTTTGTAAGACTTTGTTTGGTGATCACAATAGGACTTATGGTATCTCTCACTGTACTCTGAAACTGAAGTGTTGGTATGGGTACAATTTATACTGTAAGATTCTCAAGGAAATTAAGTATTTCACATCGTCCAAATAGTAGCGAGGTATGTCATTTTTTTTTTTTTTTTTTTTTTTTTTTTTTTTTTTTGACATAATGACAATTAAAAACAGTTTCTAAAATACATTGGAAATCCAAAAGAATATCAGGATATACTGTTCTTGGGAAGGTTAATTTTTTTCTATTGTTTTCTCAGCACACATCTTTTCCTAATGTTCTGCAACATTACTGCAGAAAGTCTTACATGGAATACTAAACTACTCCATGATCTTCTCAAAAGGGGATGCTAGTCTGTTCATAACAGAATGTGTACAACTAAGGAACACTTAAATTAAATCACTGCAATTCCACCACCATAACTGTCAGAAGATAAGTTTCAGCTCTTAAGCCTTGTTCCACCCATATTTTGATCAAATAAAGCATTATGTAAACAAATTAGGGAATATGAAACGTTGTCCCCTAGTGCCCTGTTCATTTGATTGAAAATGCTTATTTAGAGAGTGCATAGCTGCAGATTAGAAAAATCTCAAATATATCAGTTTGGGGCTTTAGATTTGGTTTGTTCTGTCTTGCTTGGGAATGGCTTTTCTTCCTTTAGGTGTTGCTGCTTCTGCAGCTGGAACAGGAATCTAGAACAACAATCAGCTGCTTTTGGCACAAATACCAACTCTGTTGGGTATAGCCTAGTTAAGTATTTCTCTCTCAAAAAGGACAACAAAGTCTAAAACCTTTTTTTAAGAATAGTTGTGACAACAAAAGTTGGTCTGACGTTTGGATCAAACTCATCACCAAATTTATTTTGGGAGGAAAACTGAGATGGTGAGAGCTTGCACTTTTTCTGAAGGAATTTAAAAGACCCTTTCTATGTTCTGAAATTATTACAAAACTATCTATTTCTAAATCTGTCACGGGAGAGCACTTCAGGTACAGGTCCTGTGAGAGGAGTCTCCACACAGGGCTGAATGCCTTCATATAGCTGGAGGAATAGTGTGAAAAGTGAGACCCTCCTTTTTTTTCACTTCTCATCTCCCTGTAATAAAATTACCAGATAACAGAGGACCAGGGGCACTACACTGGATGGGACCCAGGAGCGTATGATTTGCTCATTTCATCACCAAAGACTAGACAAGCTGAGACAGAAGAATCACCTTACATATTTTCCAGTGTGAATCTCATCCACAGGGTAAGGGGTATATGGTTCCTACATATGCACAATGTCTGTGAAATGCTTTCAGACCAAGGATTTGCAGCTGCAGATCTAAGCAGGGCATGACTGCAAATGTGATGATGACATACTGTTGTGAAAAAAATTGGTATGCTGAGAGAAGCTGGTTATTAAGTGGATCAAGGGTTGGACTTGATGATCTCTGAGGTCCCTTCCAACCCAGCCGATTCTATGGTTCTATTTTCTTTTTCATTTATTTGCATGCACGTCTTTGTTTACATCAAAAGAAAGGATAGATAAACAGATAAGTTTTTCAAGAGGGGGAGTGTTTCTCACTAACAAACTGAGTAAAGTGCCAAACTGAATAAACATCTAACCTCTTGCAGGGACTCTAAAAAAGCCCACCTAGTTTACCTGGAATAATTAAGATGATAATTGTTACTTCATATAATAAAATAACGATCCTCAGAAGTTATTGACACTAAACATTTTTTCCTATGCTTAGTTGTACATCACTTATGTATAACACAATGCCAGATATTACTATTAATAACTGTAAAAAGTCACAACTGTTACGATGTTCTTACTGTTCTGAGTAACCTGAAAACATGATCAGCTATTTTCTTTGACCTTCCAGCACTGAAATATATCCATATAAAACAAAGGATGTGACTAAACCTTCCTTATTGTTCACATTAGTGTTGTTTTCAGACAAAGGAAGTAAGTCATGTATGTATTTAGTTAGTTGAGGCCAACAGACATCGAAAAAATTTCTTGCCCATTTGGTCCCCATTTTTCTTTCTAAAAGCCATGTAGAGACTATGCTAAAAAAGGAAGCTTGTATAAGGTAAATATTTGAAAGGGTGAACAACTGAGCAACTTGCTCCAGCAGAATGTAGAGTAATACAAGTCACAGTATTGAGAATGATTTTGTTCATCTTTATGTATAAGGTGATTTGAAAGAGCTTCAGTGCATCAAGATGGCAAAACTAGTTCAGAAGACAAAAAAATTGCAGTGTCTGAAGTGTGTGTGTGTGGGGAATTGGGAAAGGCACCCCTGTAAAATATTAAAATAAAAATTAGACAAACACAAAGAAATCCCCATAAAACTCTATGGGTAGGGAGAAAATAATGAAACATCAGTGATTAGGAAAATCCTTGTATAAATACACAAACCTGTTGCAGTTTAATATAGATACAGGGATGTTAAAGAGAAGAAATAAATAAAAACTACCATGGCATGTACCTTTTTATTCTGATTGTAGAACCTTTTATTTTATTTTTATCTAACTTCAGCATACCTTTTCCTTTTATCTACACACACAAAAATATATTCCTCACTATATGAAACTGTCAGTGTGTTCTTCAAATATTTGTATTCTTTCTAAAAGAAGTAAAGTCTTTTGTAAAACAGCTTGTAAAAATACAATAAGTAAACCTCCTTGATTAAAACAGTTTTACTGTTGTTACTTGCATATAAATCCATAGGTAAGTACTTGATTATGCAGTTCTTATTTCTTGGCTGTCCTGCAGTCCTTCATACAATAATATCTATTCTATGTACTAGCTAAGACCTCAGCAATGGGTATATTTTTGGACTGCTGACTGCAGAAGCAGTTCTCAGAACCCAGCCTTTCTGTGTCCAAGCTTAATTGCAACTGCCACTTCCAAACATATAAGATGTCTTAATTATATAAAGTCAAGGTACTATCATATGGCAGGCTGTAATCGTCAA
The DNA here is from genome assembly GCA_038090715.1 of Florisuga fusca. Lineage (NCBI taxonomy): Eukaryota > Metazoa > Chordata > Aves > Apodiformes > Trochilidae > Florisuga > Florisuga fusca. The sequence continues at coordinate 49,014,075 of JAAWXA010000002.1, forward strand.
GACATCCACCACATGCAATGATTTCATATTTTGAGTTATGTCTCCATGTCCAGGCAGTTGCTTTTTGAATGTAACAATCAATCATATATTCTTCTTCAAGACTCATCAAAGAGCTCCTCTGTTCCAAATATTTGCCAGAAAATGAAATTCCATCTTCCTTCAAGGAGAGAAAACCTGGTGTTTGCTACACTACCGCAACTCACTACTTTCTTAAACTTTTTTAAGAAAAATTGCCCTTGACTGTTAATTGCATTTCCATTAAGTAACATGTACAACCCACAATTATTCCTGTTAGCCATTAGCTGACCATGATCAGAAATGAATAGCAATGCTAATTATAGCATCTTAACAACATGTCCACACTGCCAAAGCCAAATTAGCTGATAAGAAAAGTCGTTTCGACTTGAAAGACAGCCTTTTGATAATGGATAGGATGATATAAGTGTGATCAAATTCTGATGTTTGTTGGTTGCTTTGCATACAAATTATTTGCAGTGGGAACATAAAAGGTCATTTGAAGATGCAATAGTTTAAGGGAAAAAAGAGCTGGATTGAGGCATGGCCCTGGCAGACCTAGATTCCAGACCCTAAAACTGTTTGCCTCTTGGTCTTCTATAAATTTTTATTTTAGAGAAATAAAAAATGCAAAACCCTACTGTAACTATAAGCAGTGAACACAATGAACTCAAATTTGCAAACAGTCTGAAAAAATAAAAGCACAGCAGAATGAGTTTCACTGTAGAAAAGTAGTACTGGACTGTTAATTCAAAGACCAAAATATTGTCTTTAGTGCTGGAACATGGAGGGAGGAAAAAGAAGAGAAGAAACGGGGCAGAAGTTTTCAAATGCACAAATCCATAATTTTCCAGACTTAAAGGGCTCCATCATGCATTCAGGCAAAAAAGACTGATTAAAGGAACCTGGCATCTCTCTCTATCTCCCCTTAAAAGGAGAGGGAATGTCCACACCTGTGATGCTTTCCGTGATAGTCCTTGAGTTATGGCTGCTGCTGCTCCAAAAAATGTCCTATGAAGACAGGCTAAGACTTGGGGCTGTTCAATCTGGAGAAGGCCCAAAGGAGACATTATAGCAGCCTTCAAGTACTTGAAGGGGGACTACAAGAAAGATAGGGAGGGACTTTTTGCAAGAGCGTATAGTGATAGGACAAAGGGGAATGGTTTTAAGCTGGAAGAGAGTAGATTTAATTTAGATATTAAGAAGAAATTCTTCACTGTGAGTGTGGTGAGGCAATGGAACAGGCTGCCCACAGAAGTTGTGGATGTCTCATTCCTGGAATTGCTCAAGGTCAGATTGGTTGGGGCTTTGAGCAACCTGGTCTAGTGGGGAGGTCTCCCTGCCTATGGCAGAGGGGTTGGAACAAGATAATCTTTAAGGTCCCTTCCAACTCAATCCATTCTATGATTCTATAAAGACAGGAAACATTTTACAGGAATATTTTTCTCTGAACAGTATCTGATCTTTTGCTTTCTTTCAGAGAAAAGGTTTCTGAAAGAGTACATCCATCCTAGTTGTATCACAGGCTAAGTGAAGCTCTTTGCTCAAGCTTGTATCTCCTTTGAAGCTATACAACCCCTTGAGAAGAGTTCATCCTTCTCTTAACTACATACCAGTATTTGTTCCTTACAGAAGATTCTTTTTGTCAAAATTCAGTGGTTTTATGAACTTTTCAAATAGAACACATCCAAACAAAAAAACAAATTATCAGAGTGACTCTTAAAAAGTACCTAAATTAAATAACTTTAAAAAATTCTTTTCCTTGTGGTTGAGTGACGCCTCATCAGTAAAATTCCCTTATGAGTATGATGTTCATAAGGGAATCAGGAATTCTTCTGTGACTCTTGGGATGAATTTCCATCTGAGTTCAGCTTATTAAGGCTTTGCAATATATCTGAATAGCTAAACACTTTTTTTGAAGACACACATGATGTTTTCAGGTCATAACAAATATGTTACTGTTATTCTTTAAACACATCTTAAAATGAGCAATATGTTTCATGTTCATCACTGTCTAGTAAAAAGGCAAAAACCCCAAGAGACCCTGGATTCTGGAGAAAATAATTGCTCTAGGAACAGCTTTGGTAACAGAAAGATTTGCAGATGCTACAGATAAAATGCTTCAACTTTACATCTCAATTAGGCTAAACTAGAATGATTACAAATCCCATCTGCTTTTTCAGAAGCACAGGAATCAATTAGAGTGTCTTTGAAATCAGATTTCTGTTATCTCAGCTACCTATACTTCGAGAATTAAACTACTAAAAATTGTTGTAATCAAAGACTGCTTAAAGAATTCAGAAGTATTATGGTTTGAGAGACTGAACTATGGGTACCTGATGTAAGACCCATAATTCTCTTAGAGACAGAAAGAATACTTCAAGCTAGCAACTGTTTCAAAATAATTAAGAGTAACTTTCCAATAGTTGACTACTTATTTAGAAGTTTATTGCTTCCTTACTTGTATATTAAGGAGATTAACATTGCTGCCTTCCTAAAAAAAAGCAACAAAACTGTTTACTTTCCAAGTTTACTGTTTACTTTCTATCAATACTAGTAGCAGAGCCTTTTTTCTCAAGGAAAGCATAACAAACCAAACCTCAAATAATTCATATATTCCTTGAAATTATCATTGATTTTCACTCATATTTGTATTTCATATAAGGACCAATGTTTCCATTAGAATTTGTGTGTTCTAAAGAAATTTCCACTTGCAATGGAAGCTCTTAAGAGTCACCTTTTTTCTTGAAGAAAATCTTATTGTTCAAAAGACAGCATTTTATAATTTATTTATTTTTATTTTGGTAATTGTGACTCATACAAATCCTACCCAATACCAATTCATTTTTTGTGAGTCTTTTCTGTGCCAGTATGTGTAATTTCATTTCAAACATAACATCATTTTCACTTCAAATATTAACACATATACACACATTATAAATAAAATCCCTATGTGTATCTAGATCTATGTGTATGCTAAGTAAAAGATTTTAAATAGTTCTAAAAGAGCCAAGCTACTTGCTAAGCCCAATACTTTTACCTGTGTCCCAAGCGGTGCTTGAAAGAACTTTTGTCATATATGATATGACATACATGTTAGGTTCTATTGAGGATTTTTTTGTCTCCTTTTTTTAGAGAATGTAACATATTCTAGAGAATTTCTAAGAGAAGAAATTCTAAGAGAAATTCTAGGTGAAATTCTAAGAGAAGAATATAATAGTGAATCTTTTCACCACAGGCCACTCCCTAGTTATTATTTGGACAAAGTCTGAAGCAGAAATAGTGTACTTGGTTAAAGGTACACTTATTGTCTGTTCACAGCTAATTTCAGTATTAGCTGGGGGGAAGCCACTGATTTTTGTATAAATTTACTAACAGCTGTCCCCAAGACTTAATTCTGCAAGCTATACTCTGTGCACCATGCTCTTCCTAAGGTCTCTGCAAGCACCCCACCCTCCTCATGAAGAGCACTTACTTGATTTGAACAATAATTGGTAAAAAAAAAAAAAAAAAAAAAAAAGAAATCTTACATTCCTGCTTTTTCTTTACTTTCAGTATGCCAGGCTTAGAGATACAGAGGACAATAGTAGTCTTTGTTTTGGAGAAAGCATACCCATGGATATCCTAATTGAACACTGAAAGTTAAACAAAACAGGTTCCAGGTTTATGAAAATTCTTCAAGGCAGTACATTTCTCTTCCTTGCAGATTAAGCATACAGTAGATTCCAAAAACTTAGTGTTTGGAGTGCAAATTCAAATTAGAAATGCACACTTATTTCCTATTACCTATGGTATAGCCTTTTCCTACTTGCAAAGAAGAGGAAAAATACCTAAGTCCTATAAAAATACAGCATCTTCTACACCTTCAGTATTTTAAAAGTAGAATTAGGATAAAGAAAATAACTGCTCAGCAATGCTGCTTAAAGTTAATGGGAGATTCGGACTTCCGTTTCCTCAAGCCTCTTGTTACCATTAATTTTGGTTTTCCAACACAGCTATTGTTGTCGTATTAGTTATTTATATGGTGGCAGTGAAGTCCCACCTGTTCTCTACCAGACTTTGTTGTCAGTTGGTTCAATGACCAGCAGAGGCAGTGGGAAAGACCAAAAAACATGAGGTAAGTCCAGGGGCTAACTGAGACCAAGTGGTACAGGGGGGTTCCTGAGATCAGGACACTCTGTACCTCTGCCCAGAACTGCGGGAAGAAACCTGGAAGCTCGCTCACTCAGCCACTCAGGCGTGGTGGGGGCAGTGTCCAGGCAGCTGCAGGGGGGGACGGATTTAAAGGCCCTTGAGGAGCACGAGTGACCCAGGCGAACAGAGGCAGTTTGTATCTTCAAGGCAGTTTGTACGGGCAAGGAGAGCAGCAGGGAGCTGCAACTTACTCCTAGAGTGATGGTAATTACTCAGAGAAAGAAGACTGTACTCCCAGCGCCCACATAAATGGATATCGGTATCCAGGCCATAGGCTGTGAGGAATGCCACAGCCTCACATTGGCAGCAGGAGTTATCTCTGGTTATGGCTGTTTGTGGTGTGAGCAGGCTGATGACCTGCTCAGCATGGTAGCACAGCTCCAAAACAAAGTGATGGAGCTCAGGGAAGACGTGAGCAGGCTAAGAAATATCAGGGAGAGTGAGAAGGTAATCGATTACCTTCTTCAAATTATCTCCCCTAGAGAAATTAGAACAGGAAATAACTCTCAGGGGAACAGAGGAACCCGTATCCTCTCATAAGCAAGCACCCGAGCCCTCCCACAGTAACCCACAGGAGAAGAGTCAATGGGAAGAAGACAGTGCTTGACAGAAAAGAAAACGGAGCAAGTGTGTTCCCCTAAGAAGTGTGCCACCTGCAGTGCCCTTGCAGAACAAGTATGGGGCTCTGCAGGAGGATTTGGTTATGAGCAAGGTCAAGGGCTCACAAAGGCCTGAAACACCACAAAGGCTGACTCGCCTCAGGGTGGCCATCAAAACTGACCCCAAAAAGAAAACTCGAGGGGTCATTATAGTAGGTGACTCCCTGCTGAGAGGAGTGGAGGGCCCCATACACAGACCAAACCCGCTTCACAGGGAGGTCTGCTGTCTCCCTGGTGCCTTGGTTAAGGATGTTGCAAGTAAGCTTTCCAACCTTGTGAGTCCTTCAGATTATTACCCACTTCTGGTCTTTCAGGTGGGTAGTGATGATGTAATAACGAGAAGCACACATTCAGTTAAGAGAGACTTCAAGGACTTGGGGCAACTGGTGAAAGGATCAGGAGCCCAAGTTGTGTTCTCCTCCATCCCTCTAATGACAGCAGTGGGTGAGGGAACTAGCAGGATGATCTAGCAGGTTAATTCATAGCTTAGGAACTGGTGTCAATGGCAAGGTTCTTTGACAATGGGGCAAATTCCATGCTACCTAGTGTCCTCAAATCAAATGGGCTGCATATATCTACCAGGGGCAAAAGGACTATAGCCTGTAAGTTGGCGGGGCAGATCAGGAAGGCTTTAAACTAGGTTTGAAGGGGCTGGGGATTGAAACTATGCTATCCAGAGATGAGCCCAAGGATGGAAAGCCTGAGTTAAGAGCGAAATCAGTAGCCCATCTGAAGTGCACATACAACAAGGCACAAAGTATGGGAAACAAAAAAGAGGAGCTGGAAGCCATCGTGCAGCAGGAAAGCTGTGATGTAGTCACCATCACAGAAATGTGGTGGGATGACTCGCATGACTGGAGTGCTGCCTTGGATGGCTACAAGCTCTTCAGAAGGGACAGACAAGGCAGGAGAGGTGGAGGAGTAGCTCTATATGTTAGAGAGTCTCTTGAGTCTGCAGAACTTGAGGTCAGTAACAATAAGGTTGAGTGTCTGTGGGCCAAAATCAGGGGGAAGGCCAATAAGGCTGGCATCCTGGTTGGACCAGGATGATGAGAGTGATGGATTATTCTACAAGCAGCTGGCAGATGTCTCAAAACCACCAGCCCTTGTTCTCGTGGGTGACTTTAACCTGCCATACATCTGCTGGGAAGTCCACACAGCAGAGAAGAGGCAGTGTAGGAGATTGCTAGAGCACAGAGAGGATAATTTTCTATTCCAGCTGGTAAATGAGCCCACCAGGGATGGGTCCCTGCTAGACTTTCTGTTAACAAACAGAGAAGGGCTGCTAGGAGATGTAGTGGTCAGAGGCCAGCTGGGGCACAGTGACCATGAAATAATAGAATTTTCAATACTCAGGGATGCAAGGAGAGCCAACAATAAAACCTCTATGCTGGACTTCAGAAGGGCAGATTTTGGCCTTTTCAGAAGACTGATTCAGAGTGTGCCCTGGGAAAGAGCCCTTGAAAACAAAGGGGTCCAGGAGGGATGGGTGTACTTCAAGGAGCAAGTTCTGAATGCAGAGGAGCAGCTGTCCCTATGTGCTGAAAGGCAAGCGAGAGGGGAATATGACTGGTCTGGCTGAACAGAGAGATATTGAAGGAAGTCCAGGTTAAAGGAAAGTTTACAGCCTATGGGAAAAGGGCTTGCTACTCAGGAAGAGTTTAGGAACATAGTTAGGTCATGTAGAAAGAAAACTAGAGAGACGAAGGCACGATCTGAACTCAACCCTGCCGCTTCCATTAAGGATAACAAAAAGTATTTCTACAGAAATACTTTTGTATTATGGAAGTACTTTTGCAAAAGTATTTCAGTGGCAAAAGGAGGGCAGGAAAAACTGCCGTTCTTTGCTGGACATGGGGGGAAACATAGTTACCAAAGATGAGGAAAACACTGAGGTATTTAACACTTTCAATGGTAAGTGTTCAATGGTAACCTCAGTTTTCAATGGTAAGACAGGTTGTCCTGAGGACAGATGGCTTCTGAGGCTTGTAGAGAGAAATAAGAAGCTGAGTAACTCCCCTGTAATCCTGGAGGGAACAGTTTGTGACCAGCTGAGACACTTGGATCCTCACAAGTCTATGGGACCAGAGGGGATCCACCCCAGGGTGATGAGGGAGCTGTCAGAAGAGCTCGCTAAGCAGCTCTCCATCATTTACCAACAGTTCTGGCTCACTGGGGACATCCCAGATGATTGGAAGTTGGTTAATGTCACACCAATCCACAAAAAGGGGTGAAAGGAGGACCCAGAAAAATCGAGGCCTGTCAGCCTGACATCAGTGCCTGGTAGGGTTATGGAGCAGATCATCCTCAGTGCAATCACACAGCACCTACAGGATGGACAGGGGATCAGACCCAGCCAGCACGGGTTTAGGAAGGGCAGGTCCTGTCTGACCAACCTGATCTCCTTTTATGCTCAGGTGACCCGCCTGGTGGATGAGGGGAAAGCTGTGGATGTGGTCTACCTGGACTTCAGCAAAGTCTTTGACACCATCTCCCCTAGCATTCTCCTGGAAAAGCTTTCAGCCCAGGGCTCAGACAGGAGCACTATGTGATGGGTTAGGAACTGCTGGAGGCCTCCAGAGAGTGGTGCTGAATGGTGCTGATCCAATTGGCGGCTGCTCACCAGTGGTGTCCCCAGGGATCAGTGCTGGGCCCATTATGCTTGTGATAAAGTAGAACAATGATTATCAGCAGAAAAGTCTTGCTGTAAGAAGGGATCAGTGCTGGGCCCAGTTCTGTTTATATCTTCATCGATGCTTTAGATGAGGGGATTGAGTCCACAACTAGCAAATTCGCAGATGACACTAAGTTGGGGGAGAGTGTGAATCAGCTGGAAGGCAGGAGGGCTCTGCAGAGGGACCTGGATAGATTGGAGAGTTGGGCTGATTCCAATGGGATGAGGTTCAACACGGCCAAGTGCCGGGTCCTGCACTTTGGCCACAACAACCCCATGGGGAGATCCAGGCTGGGCACAGAGTGGCTGGAGAGCAGCCAGACAGAGAGGGACCTGGGAGTCTGGATTGACAAGAAGCTGAACATGAGCCAGCAGTGTGCCCAGGTGGCCAAGAAGGCCAATGGCATCCTGGCCTGTATCAGGAACAGCGTGGCCAGCAGGTCCAGGGAAGGGATTCTGCCCCTGTACTCAGCCCTGGAGAGGCCACACCTCGAGTACTGTGTCCAGTTCTGGGCCCCTCAGTTCAGGAAGGAGATTGAGGTGCTGGAGCAGGTCCAGAGAAGAGCAAGGAGGCTGTGAAGGGACTCCAGCACAAGTCCTGTGAGGAAATGGTGAGGGAGCTGGGGGTGTTCAGCCTGGAGAAGAGGAGGCTCAGGGGAGACCTCATCACTCTCTACAACTACCTGAAAGGAGGGTGTAGACAGGGGGGGATCGGTCTCTTCTCCCAAGTATCTACCAGTAAATCAAGAGGGCATGGACTTAAGCTCTGCCAGGGGAGGCTTAGGTTAGATATTAGGAAAAAATTCTTTACAGAGAGGGTAATCAGACATTGGAATGGGCTGCCCAGGGAAGTGGTGGATTTTCTGTCCCTGAAAGTTTTTAAAAAGAGACTGATGTGTCATTCAGTGCCCTGGTCTAGTAACCAGGGTGGCAGTGGATCAAGGGTTGGACTTGATGATCTCAGAAGTCCTTTCCAACCTGGCTGATTCTGTGATTCTGTAAGCGGCAGGAGCTCAATGATACTCAGAACATGTGAGTATGTAAAATTCTTGGACCACCAGCATGCTGATACTTCAAATAATAAAGAGCAAACTCATACTAAAAAGCTAGCTGCTGATCAGTCACTTCCTTGAAGGAGTTAAAAAAATAAGGCCCACACTTTTGCAAGTGCCTGAGGTTATTGTACCTGCAACACTGATTTGTCACGTGTGTATGCTGAACATTATAAATTGCTCTCTTGCTAAAACTCAAGACTACTGACAAGGAATTTGGCCTTAGGACATTGTTTATTTCCTACAAAAGCTTTAGAAAGCCTTTGTGTGTGCTTTGTCAATCAAACACATGCTGGGAAATCACTGTGCTGAATACCAATGAAGAAACTAATATTTTGCAAGGACTGCGGGCAGCATATCCCAGTTACATATCCACTAGTCATTTGAACTTGAGCTCCTAAATTGCACACATAACTCTGAATCCAGGGACCAGCCCTCCCAACCCTCAGGAAAACTACACTTATATTTCAATGGCAGGTTTGTCTGTGGAAAGACCAAGAAGAAATCTTCAAGTGGCCATACCTATTATTGTTGTTGCAGTATCTCCTAGCCAATAGTAATGACAACATTTTTTCAGACCTGCTTGGATTATGCTTGTGATAAAGTAGAACAATGATTATCAGCAGAAAAGTCTTGCTGTAATCATGCCATGAAAAAGTAGTCTAGTCCTACTGATCTGAAACAGTTATTATGAAGACCCAGAGCAAAACTATGGAATAATCAGCAGCAGAGGAGAAAAGATGTATAAGGTATTGGCACGCGGCTTCCAAAGCATCCTTAAAAAAACCTCAAAATACCAAAGACCAGGGCACATGAGGGATGGAGGGCTTGTACCATTAAAGCCCCTGATTCTGTGTCTTCAGATTTAAAATAACTTAATTTTAGGAAACTGAAGGACTGCTGATTGACCGTTAATTAAGGTACTTTCTTTTGTCTCTGTTTTTTAAGCTTATTCAAAGCTGTGACTGCTAAGTATCTCACATAGCTAGAAGATTTCTATGATTTCTCTTTAAGCAGCTGATTATGCAAAGTTAAGCAGAAGAGAGGAGAAGCATCCTTCACTACATGGAGGGGTCACACTACTGAAAGCTAAGCAGTAAAGATCAGTAGAAAGCTTGAAATCATGAAGATCATTAAATATTCCAAGAAAAAAATGTATAATGGAATGCAAGCGTTGACCATAACAATAAGCATTTTTAACCAAGACTGAGGTTGCTGAGCAAGCCATTTACCATCTGTTTTTTCAATGTACATATGAAATATGAAATTGAAGAAGACAGATCTATTGATGGAAATACTGGTACAGACAAAAAAGGCCTCGTCTCACCACTTGCATGCAGAAAAAGTAAGATACAGCCACACATACGTGCTCTTTCAAAAAAAAAAAAAAGCTTTATCCGTATGCATGGTCTGTGTGTATGCCTAGAAATGAAGAGTGGTATTTAAACTGTTACTCAGTCCATAGACTTGGGCAACTGCAAAGTAGATCATTCTGGTCAGGATGGTACAGGAAAGAGGAAAGATAAAAAGTTACATTGATGTCTTGATGAGGAGGCAAACACTGCAGAGACAGAACAAAATCTTTATTACGATCTATGACTGAAGAAGATCCTATTAGATTAAAAGAAGTCAATGGACAAGGTGATGTGCCTTAGCTGAGAGAGATCTTTAATACACTATATAGTAGAGCCAGGTGTTATGAATGTCATGCCTCAGGAACACTTACATTAATAATGTGAAATGTCAAATAGTTATCTGCCAGGTGTGAACCATTAGATCTCTGATTTGGTGCACTCTGATACATCCATTTGATGCATGGTGCAAATGTAATCAACTTTGATTATGAAGTGCTGCTGTGGGCACTTTAGAAAAGGCTGATTTATTTTTAGATGACTGCATCTCTTGAACCATTAGAGCTCTCTTGCTGAAAATCACTTTGTGTAACTAGTACTGGAGAGCCATTGATACAGAACTGTCATTTGCTATTTCTACACAGGAGGCATAAAACAGGAAGCACTGATGTACTTTAATTTTTCTGAGGACTACACTTGAATAGCTTTTATAGTTGTACAGGGTGGTTAATTTATTAATTTACATAATGCATCTGACCATTTTGTATATCTGAAAAAAGGAAGGGAAATTAATGTAAGATGTTATGGACCAAATTAATTTCTGCATAGATCCACCAATAACAAAATTTTACTAGCAATTTGCTTGGCTTTATATTGAAAGAACCATCCAGCGTTTCTGATAAAAATTCTAAATCTTGGTGGGTTACATGAGTAAATCTTACTGCCCAGTAACTAGTTCATTAAAACACTTGCTAAAAGACTACATCAAGTTGTGAACAGAAGACTGCTCAGGTGTTGCAGAGTGTTCTGAAATTACATTCTGCCAGCCACCACAGTGCCCCCAAGCAGCATCCTGAGAAGGATCACAGGAGAAAAAGGCAAGCAGTCAGTCTTGAAATCACTATGAGATACCAAACTTTTTGCTTGGATATATGCTGCCTATGGCCATGAACTCACCCTAAATCTTCATCTTTCAGGGCAGACATGCTCTTAGTGAAAAGGTGATGGACACCCATTGCTATCTGATCTTTGAGCCCTCTCCTTTTGCCTTGAAGCAGAACTACAATAGGTATGAGTGCCATCATGTAGGGAAGCGAAAATATTTGCTCCACAAGTTGAAAGTCACCATAAAACATTTATAGATTTGTAAGAAAGAGTTCACCAAAACAATCTGAGGCTTTCCATCTTGATGAACTTTTCTGATAAAGGCTTACTTTACATTTCACCAACATTCAGCTAAAGTCATGGTATTATATTAAAACAAGAGAAAAGCTCATGGGATTTATGATTCCTCAACAAATAAACGAATCCACGCTTTATGCCAAACCAAATCATGAAGCATGCTTATCATATCTGGAAAGCTTAAAAAAAATATATATATATTTTTCAACATGAGAAACTTAAGACCACCTTCCTCTTGGAAAGAATGAAAAAAAATTAAATATCCACCTGCAGGTATTCATTATTTTGGTTGATTAATTTCTTCTCTATCATCTCTGTGGGTAGAATCTCTGGGATTCATTATAAATTGTCTGCTGCTCTTTTTCAGATCAGTGCGTATTTTGTTTGAAGTAGTCCCATACACTGTTTCAAACAATGAAAGTAGTTTAGTGTTGTGAAAAATAAAACCATTTAAATGCTTAAACTGTCCTCTTACAATCCACTGATCTGTATGTACACCCCAAGAAAGAAGGCTGATCTTCAGCATGTGTAAGGGGAAATTAGTGCTCCAGTCAAACTCGATCTACCTGAGGAAGTAGCCTAATTGGAGCACAGGCACTTCTTGAAAAAAATAATATTCACCTGACAGCATCATCCTACATCTCAGTGTTCAAAGCTGTTATTAATTTTAATGGTTTCAGAGTTCTGGAGGTTCCAAGTTTTTAAACCTAGTCCTGATTCCTAGTGTGTTACAGAGATATAACACAAGAGACAGAATTTTTTTGTTTTGTTTTTACCATATCACCATTCACTTTTGCCTAATGAACACATTTATTGGAAAACTGGAACTGCAGGCCTTCTGGATTTATTTGCAATGACAGCCAACAAACAGCAGCTTTCTCAGGCAAACCAAAAGCACATTTGCAACACAGGTTTAATCATTGCCTCATCTGGCTGCCTGACACTGTTTTTATGCATAGCACGTGTTCAACAGATAATTTTTATCAAGATGTAGGTCTTTCATATTTTTTAACAATGAAAATAAGGCACATCTACTTAAGGAGTTTAAATCAGAGGCAATACAAATGGCTTGTTGGTTGTATAATACTAAGTCAATTTGGAGAAGTAACCTGAAGGTGAAGGGCAGGAAGAGGGCAGGAAGGCTCCTTTACAGTGCCTTAGTGTAAAAAGAGGAATGAAAACACTGAAGGTGGAGGAAAAAGGAGACAGGGTAAATGACACTATTACTTCCTGTTCTGAAACTGTTGAAATTTCATTCTTGCATAATTATACATGCTGCTTCGTTTTAAAGTTTTATGACTTTGAAGAATGGAAAGATGCATACAAGAGCGAAACAAAGGACCGAGTGCCCTTCATTGCAAGTTTTCTTAAATTTCATCCTGTCAACATGTAAATTCAGAGATATTAAAGCTGTATCCATACAATCCCTTCCTAAGCAGTAATAATATCTGTTAAATAGCACAAATGTTATCAGAGAATCATATTAAGTTGGGAAAATTTTTCCATTTAATTTGGGAAATAAGAATTTATAAACCAATCACAATCTCATGCTAAAAGCTCCTCTGGTTCTTACAAGCAGCAATTGTATACAGTTTTCAATTGTATGGCATTAATGGTTGGCAAGTGATCCACATATCATAAAGAAATCACATTCAAAACAGGCAGCATTGATGTCCCTTCCTGATCAAAACTAAGAACTAAAACCTTGGCAATTGCTATGAGCTCTTTCTCCATATTTAAAAGCTGCATTTTTAAAATCAATCTACACTCAAGCTTGAGCTCTTGATGATCTAGGTTCTGCCCTACTTTCTGACACAGATGAACATTTAGCAACCAAGTTAATAGCACTCAGAAAGTTACTGCTCATTGCTAAAGTCACGTGCCTGGCAATATGTCTCCTTCCACTATTAAGATGTTTTCCTCAATGTATTACCTAAATTTTTACTAAAATGTTTTACTTAAAACATCACCAACCACCAGCATTTTAGGTTTCTAGCTGCACTACAGCAAAAGTCAGTGATAGCAGTTTTCTCAAATTAACTGATGGAGAATTATAAAAACTACTAGCTACTAGTAAGAGCCTTTCTTAAACCATTGTTTGCAAAGCCAAGCCATGATGATGATGATGATGATGAATTCCTAAATCAAGTACCTGTATTTTTCAAACAGAGAGAGGTAATATTTACCATCAATAAACAGGTCAGAATAAGAATGTGAGACTTCACGTTATAAAACAGTTCCTGTGAAAGATGCCCTCTAACATATAGCAGATTACTGAGAAACCGTTAAAAGAAGTGAAGTGCTATGAAAGCTTTACGTTGTCTTGCACACAGTCAAAAATCTGCTGTTTCCCATATGCAATATTAAAGAAAACATGAAGGACCAAACATTAAAAGTAAAAAGGAACAAGCAGAACAGATCCTTCTTTCTTTCAATGTCCAGCTGGAAATCAAAGAATCACACCTTCATTTGTAAGCTTGCTGACACCTGTCATATACTGAAGCCACATCACATCAATGCAAAGCTCTCATTTCAAGAGAAAGACAAACATTTCCACATACCCTCATATCAGCATGTTTACAGTTTGCAGGGCTGGTATATAGAAAGCACATGGATAAAGAGGCACTGAAGAAGGGAAGAGACAAATTCCTCCTTTAAGTTTTAAGCTTCAGAAGTTTTTGGCAGGATTGCTGTTCACAATAGAGAAGTGGGATGGGCTGAGGAAAACTGTATGGTTTTCATTAAAACCAACATGAAAACAGATGACACTTGTGCAGCTCATCTGTATGGGAGAGAATGCCTAAGAGAGAGAAAACTGGAAGAGGAAAACAACCCTGGCAGTGTGACCCAGTTCCAAGCTTTAGAACTTGTCCAGAGGGAGATGCAGGGTTGTGCCATATTCTTCAGGAGGTAGAAAATTATTCTGAATTCAAGCTTTTGGCCTCACTAATGAGTCACAATGCTCTCTACAGTGTCACCTTATTGAATGATGAGGTGTTGTTTTTTTTTTTTAATATAGGATTTCCATCATGGAATAAAATATATTAAAAATTATTACCAGGAAAAAAGAGGGCCAGAATAACTGCTTTAGTTGATCATTTAACGCTAATGTGGGAACTGAGTCACTTGGGCTGAACTGCTTTTACAGAATAGAAGAGCACAGCTAGAGTGATTTCCAGTGACACACCTTGACTTTAGTGTAGCTAAATTTATTACTGGAAATGTTCTTTATTTTTTTAATTGCTATAGTAAACAAGCAATGCTTACTTTATGTTAGAAGGACTTTTTTTAAGGGAAAAAAATTAAAACAATTGCCAGTCCAAGAACACAAATAAAGAGAGCATTTTTAGGGCACAAAACCTAAAATATCTGATTTGGTTCTTAACTTTTTAATTCCCGGTGCCCAAAAAGAAGGGAACAGGGAAATGAAGAGGAAAGAGAAAGAATGAGGCCAGATATGGGAAGGAAAGGTATTAAATATAATATTATTATTATGTTACTGGAAAACTGAAATTTTGTTTAGCAAAACAAGGTTTTTATTTAGCAAGTCTTTTACTTCTTTAGATACACACAAATGATGCACCTGGACAATTATTTAGCCCTTCCCCTGTACTGTGGATAAACATTTCAAAGAAATACTTGGATACAATAAATAAAAAGACCTGCTGAGTGACACAAAAAAAATCCCATTGTAATGCATAAAAATAATAAATTATGTAACAACAACAACAACATAAAAGCTTTTGAGAAGGAAAAAAGCATAGGAATTGCTTTTGTGATAGAAGGATGTTACTAATCGTGCTTTCCTAGTGGATCTGTTCAACATTTTTAATATGGTGAACTTTGTGCACGGTACAGTATTTATAAGGGTTAGCCAAATCTGAAGAGGCTTATGAAGAAGTGCAGTCTTCTACAACACTGAGTATTCCAGCTGCCCTCAATGAACTTGAGTGTAGGTAGCCAGTACAAGAATTATGTAATTTGAAAGAATCTTTGAAATCACCTAGTTCAGCCCTGACATCCATAACCTCCCTAGGTTCAATAGCGCATGATATAACAGCACCACAAAGATTTAAATATTGAAAAACTAAGAATTCAGATAGTTTCTAGAATAGCATTTGGGGGGGGAACAAAAATACTTGGGATGCTTGTTATATGCATCAGCTCACAAATTTTGTATTTTTCCTTTATTTATTTATTGTTTTTCTTTTATATTTTTTTCTTTAGGTCTAGGGTCCATAAAATTAAAACATAGGACAACTTCATGGAAAATGCTCCAAGAAAGCTATGTGGACAGAGAAGAAAGAAAGATAAATTCTCTTCCAGATTCAAGAAAACTCCTAATAAAATAACGAAATGTCACATGTACAGATTCACAATGCATTAATGCTTCTCCCATTCTGTTGTCAACAGTCACTGAAACTTCACAGGGTATGCAGATTTAAAGGTTCATTGCCTCTTACACTTAGGATGGGGAAAGAGGAGCCAGGGCCTACAGAGAGCATCTTGACCAGACTGAGAAGAAATATTCTGTCAATGTGAGATTCATCCTTCACTCACAACAATTTTGTTGCATGTCCCCAACTCTATTCAGTATCAAAATCAAATAATTATCTCTGGGGCTGACTATCCAAATCTCATTCTGGGGCAGCTCAGAGTAGTACAGGGTTACCCTGTACCTGGTAAATTTATACACATATGTGTACATATACAACCCCTTAAAATGAAGTTCCATGAGAGTCATTAGGACTACTTACCCACTTTAGGTAATCTAGGTTTCTAGGTTTAAGTGCTGTGTCTAGGTTTAAATGTTCTGATAGAGCGGCATTATATTACCAAGCATTTTAGGAGATAATTCAGTGTACAAATAACACAAAAAAAGAGGACCTATCTGAACATCACATCAACCAGTCTAAATATTTGGTTCAGAGTTGATAAGCTCCTCACAACAGTTATGTTCCTTATTTACTATAGTTCTGTATATTATAAAGGACCATTAACAGTTACAGTGCTATATAAATGATAAATGATGACACAGAACACTAACTGCCCAGATTTTTGCCAACATTTTTAGTCAGGATGAACAATAACCTTAATAAATATATCTATCACTGAATATATGTAATTATAATGAGCTACTCACAATCAAAACCATGTCCTTATTAAAATCTGTCATCTAAACCTGTATTTATTTTTCCTTCTTAGAAAAATATTTACAGTTCTTGACAGTCAATTCCCTATTTATAGATTATCAAGCTATGTGACCACTCCATAGCCTGTAGTTAAACATGAGCAGTAGAACCCTATATAGAAATATTTACCGATTCCACTGAACACATAAATATAAGATGGATATGAAAGCAAGATAGCTATCTCACCCTTCCTATCCTTCACAGTTTGGGACTCAGAAGATGCAGAGAAAAGGTGAGAGAATGATTTTAGCACAAAAGAGGAACCCAAACTTTTTTCCTGCCAAGAACTAGACATTCAATTTACAGCAAACCACTTGATGAAAAAAACAGAAATAACATTATTTACCTACTGTTTTGCTTTGTCTAGTTTAATTTACTGAAAATATGAACACTTTGCCAAAACAAAACCAAAAAACCAAACCAAAACAAAAAACCCCATAACAACAAAAAGCCCTATAAACCAATAAATTATACACTGGAAATTCATTCTACCTTTTTCTAGTTTCCATTTTTTCCTTAATTTCTTAATGCCATCACTACAGGTCTGGTAATGAAAAGTGAGAAGGGACAGAGCCAAGAAAAATAGAGGCTGTGATAAAGCATAGCATCTGCAAAAGTGAACATGGTGGTCTAACTGATACAGGTGACATTATTAATTTACTGCAAGTGCAGAATTTCTAATGGAAATAAAGAATCATCTATCATCTTTGCATCATTCATCAGCTGCAGGTTACCCTAAATGATATGTTGCTTATTTTAGTCAGGTTTTGCAAGGCATCTGCCCAGAAGGGCTCAGGAAAATTACAACATCTGATTTTCAGTGAGGTTCTTCTTTTTAATTAGTTTTGCCAGCTGGTTTAAATTAAGGCACAAGGAGGTCAAGTGACTCAACCTAGAGCAGGCTGTGAAGGAGCAGCTCCATGTGAACATGAAGCCAAGACCTCCCTGGTTAGCTGTGTTCAGTCTAACCTTCACTTGCTCCAAGCATTTTTTGGGTGGCACAGGGAGCTGGTACACTCCTTTCCCAGTTATTATGAAAAATCTCAACAGAGTAAAATTTTGTATGCTTGACAGTATGCTGAGCTGTGGTTTAAGAATGAGGGATAATCAGACTGGTTGCTGAAACTTGCCATCATCTCTGCTCCCCTACTCTTAGTTCATAATTCTCTGCATTGGAGTGGATTACAAATATTCTGACCATCCAGGGTTCAGACACCTAGAAGCAGCATTTCATAAGCTAGAAATCCCCATTGCTAATAATATTTTAATTCACTATACAGTTTATGTGTACCATGTACCATGCCTTGTCAGGCAAAGTCTCGATCTGTCCTTGTTAGGTGTTTTTACTTACAGGGATTGCCCCAAAACAGACCCAAAGGCTTTTGAAATCATATATGCCTTGGTGTTATTGAAAGTGACTACATGAAACTATACAAAAGTTAAATAATTTATAAACAATTCCTTTTCCTGGGTCCTTGCAGATAAACCTCTGCTTCCAGGTCTGATCTAACCTAACTTTCCAACTTTTTGAGCAGCAAAGTCTGTCTACATTGTCAGACATTTTCTTCTGTCTTTTGAAATCTGTTTGTGTGGTCATAACATGGACAGGACACTCCCAACTCAGCAGCCTTTGCAATTTCCTCCCAAATATTAAAATAACCTCAAACCAATCTCCTTTCAATAGCCCTCCAAAAGGCCTCACTCACTCCTTTTACCTTGAAGGCAAATAGCACAGGTGTTAACAATGTACCTGAGATTTTTTTTTTCTCATAGGTTCTTAAACAGGCTCAGTGTTTGATTATAATGTTACATTAAAATGTTTGCAATTTACATTTTTTAAAGTAATAAAAGTATTAATGCTCAGATTGACTGGAGCATTTATTCTTACCTTAGTCTATTTTTTGTAAGAGTGAATTTATCTGCTGTTAACTGTTCATTTTGTATCTATATGACTTTGTGGGTATATGTTTCTCTTGCGTAGAAAACATAACATTAACATTACATGAACCTTAATTACAGCTTGAAGACACACATTATTTATTTTCATTTTTCAAATATACTTTATCCATACTTCAGCATATTTAAAGTCCCACTACTAACAGAATTGATCTAAAAGTATATTGGAAGAAGGATTACATTTTAATAATACAATAAAAATGCATATTTTGTGCAACTCAATTGCATCTTAATAATACCCATAATATCATCTTTGGCTGTCCTGAGCAGAATTCAAAATATTCTGTCAGTCTTGCAAAGTGACTGATAATTTTTATATACTTTATAATCCATGACACTATACTTCTAACGATTAAAACCTCAGAAACTAGTCTCTGACAGTGCTTCAACTTGTACTGCTTAATGTTCAGCACTGACACAAACTCAACAGTAGTTTAGAAGTAATTTGTGCTTAATGGATTTTTTTTGGTGCATTTGAAACCCTACTCTTTTTTTCTCTTCCCCCACCTCCACCCACCCCAATTAAATGAGTACTCCGATTACTGTACTAAAAATGGCACATGTACAATGGTTTCCTATTCCACATCAAATTAAACTCCTATGAACTCTAGCTGATATATTAAAATAAAAGAAATAAAGAAGTTGCTTCAGAAAAAACGAAAAACCTTAGGAAAAGATAAGCTACTGATCTTAGCAAATTTCATTGAAATGAGTAAATATTTCCATGATACTGCAGTCATCTAAGACATGAGTTCTTTTGAAGACTTAGCTAGCTCCAAAACTAACCCATTTGTTTTATTTAATGCTTTTTACATGCTCAAAGTCTGAAAAGACTTTGATAACTGAAAACTGGCTGGTATGTATATACATATTTTAATCATTTGAAATGGTACATGAGGACCAAGTGCCACGGTGTGATAAAAGGCTTCAGTGTTTTCTCTTTAGGCCTCCTGAACACCAGTTTGTTCAAAGCACTCCCTTCTGGTAGAAACCTGTAAACTGGGTGCAGATGAGGTGAAAATGTTAATCTGCAGTTTATTTATATATGCTGAATCTGATTGCAAGAGCAGAATCTGCTCTTTGGCAGGCTCAGCTTCTTCTAAATTCTGGAAACTATGGTAAAAAAGTAAATGTGATCATATGTGCATATCCTTGGCTCTTCTAAAATGATGCCAATAAAAGGCATGACCGCGTCTGTAGCTAAAATAGTAGCAGACGTTAAAATGGACAATGGGGAAATACTAGACGGTTTTCAGATATTTTTTATCTTTTGTTCTCTGATAGCATCTCGTATGAATATAAATCCTGTAAAAAACACAATAAAAGATGGTATTTCACAATAGCTGGAACTACTCATACTTTTAAAAAATGTTGGAAATTTTTTTTCTAGGAAAAATAGCTCCCTGAAAGAAGAAAATTATTTTGCTTGTAGTTAGAACTAATTTTTCAGTGAAATTTAGATTGTTGGCATCTTCCTAAAGCATTTCTTATGTAAAATAGAAGCAGTGTCCTGTCTATTTATCCTAAAAATTAAAATATTATGCAAATTTTATGCTAGTGATTAGGTTGTAATGAGCATTTCTACTACCTGAATTCCTACTACTTAAGAATAATTTCTACTTTGTTTCTGACCTTACTGTAATTTTAAACAATTGCCAAGACTCTTAATTTTTTTCTGCTTTTCTCTTTTGTTTTTTCCAAAAAACTTGTTCTGCAAGGGCTATTTGCATTCACTGTAGCTACTTCCACGTGAATTTAGTGTGTTGCATCCAAAATGCAGAATGAAAATGAGAAAGCAGAAAATCTTAACTCAGCATCTATTGAATTCTGCAAGAGTAGAAAAAAGCCTAGAAAATGTATTTTTCTTGGATATCTTGACAGATGCCTTCAACAACAGAGAAAAAGAACCATCCAAACCACTGTTGTTACCTACAGTGCCCATTAGCAAAGAAGAAGATAGATGGGGATGGATGACAGTGCTCACTCTTCCTGACCCAGCCAGGCAGAACTCAGAAAATATTAAAAACTGCTTATCTTGAGGAATTGTGCTTGATTATTTCAGAATTATCATTATTCTCTGATCTACGGTGTGGTTCTCTCTCACTTTTTTCATCACAAGTCTATCTCATGTAGGGTTTTTACGTGGCAACTGATATACATAATACTTACAGGTTATTAAGTGCAAACAAACCAAGGCATAGCCAGTCAGATGAATCAAATTATGAAGAAGGTTAAAATATACAGAGAAGAAACCTCTCTGTTGACTTGGTATCTGGAAATGTTGATGAGACTCCTTAGGGAGGCAGCCCGTGTAATAGGAAGGCACTGTATCTTCTAGTGACAAATGTCACCTTTCTATCCAAATCAGCTGATGAAAATAAAGTTAAACAACTAGATTGGCTTAAATGTCAAGACTAAATACCTAATAGCAATTAAAGCATCTGCCCAAATTGCAGAAGGCTAAGTAAAAGTCACCTTTGTTCTCTACTGTTGAGGTAGACCTCTTGAAATACAGCAATATGATTGGAAGTAATCCATCATGATGTATTTAATTTGTGAAGAACACAAGTCAATAAAAATTAAAGTGTATTCAGCCAATAATCTGCTCCACTCTATATATACACATCAAACTTACTAACTTGGGGGTTTTTTATTGGTTTTAGATACTAACTAGAGTGCCTTTTTAGTTAAAAAAGACAAGTATGTTAATGGAGAAACAGAAATATCCCTTTAGTAACAAAAAGGAGACTGAGGTGTGGCCAAAAGTTTAGCCAGAACTTTTTCAGTCCAGCAATCAATTTAGATGGATTTGCTGAGAGGAGAATTTCCTTGAGTACAGATGTAATGTAAAATGTGATATTGCCATTTTCTGCCTGAGAAGCAATCTGTCTTCCACAGAGGTTCTGATTTTTCTCCTCAAAGTATTTGAATCCACCATCAGAATATCTTCAAGAAGCCCTCTTCAAAGCTCCTTTTCTGAAATCACTAGTATCAGTCAGAGATGTTTCATTAAGATACTTTATGAAAATAAAAACAAGTCACACACGGTCTTCTGACCAAATTTATTACATGGATAAGTCAACCTTATGAGTAGCAGCATCTGACAATGCCAGTCTGGTTTCGTACCTACATGTTACCTTTCACATTGATAAAGTGTAATCCCATCGTTCTGGTAGAAAGACCATTTCCAGTTCTCTCCATGCCATACAACCATCTGTACATTTTTGGGGAAAATTAATGGTTATGGTCCTCTTTGCTTTATACTCTTAAGCCAGGTAAATACATATGCACTTAGTTAATTAATTTTAAAAAAATCAATATATCCATAGTTTATCCAGTAAGGATGGACACTGGCAAAAGTACCCATAAAGAAACTCATGAATGGGGGAACAGAAATTATCCTGTCCACAAATATGTAGGTGTTTCTCCCCAGTAGGGATCTTGACTAGGATGAACTTAACAATAGCTATATTTTATAGTTCACAATTTGAAAACGTTTTTACAAGCAGAATACCTTTAAAGAGGATAAGCTGAAGAGTTTTTATGACCACTGTTGTTTCCATTGCACATTAGCAAAGTATCAATCAAAGCCTCTGGCCTAGATTGTTCTCTGAGTCTGTAGATGCGTAACAGTGCTGCAGAGGTGAAAAACCCAGCTGGTGGGGTAGCAGCCTGTGTAATTTGATAGCTGTACCTATGTGCTCACCCCTGGTAGCACACAGAGCTCTGCAGTCAGGTCAGTGAAGCCATGCACGGTACAGCACTGAAGTTATGGTGACACATGCTTTCTAGAAGGAATGTTTTAGCAATCCTGCATTTCAGCATGTGCCTGGAACTCCACGCACCTGGGTATTAACAGTACCAGAAGACTCTTTCAAGAAATGCCTGACATACAGCTGTAGTCCAGAGCAAGAAATAAAGAAACAAGGGGCCACTTTAATTTGTTTCAGACCTGGGAAAATTATTATTTAGTTTATGGGTTATTCCTGAGGTTGTGTGAAGGAGCCATACACATATTCTGGGACATATTCTGGAACCTTCTGAGGTGAGTGGGGGAGATATTTCTTGACTTCTGCAAATTTTGGATGAGATGCTTGGTTGCCCTGTGCTGCTGATACATTCACCAACTATTGTTATTCTCATCTGTGTCTCTGGACTGTCAGACACAGGAAAATGCCCTGTAGTATTTATCATTAAACTAACAGGAATGTTTCTGTAAAATAAATGCAGAATTTCTTAACTCTGAGAAACTGCTATTGAAAATGCAGATATGTCAGCCAGTGACAATGGCTTATGTGCATGAAAAGAAATGCATAAACTCAACTAAGACTTGATGACCTTAAAAAAAACATTTTCTTCAGAAATATCTCAAATGCTACCACACATCTTCTCCCTTTGTTCTAGAAACCTAGATAGTACGTATCAAGATGTTTTAAAGTTGTATTTGGAGAGAAAATAGTGTTTTCTACAGGCTGTGTTCAGTACAGTATCGATGGAAGTATCTGATGATGCCATTTACATTAGACTTTCTTCTATATGTAAATGTAATCAAGCTGCATTGTATATGGCTAGATTATTGTTAATTAGCACTTGCTGAACGTATTTCTAATAAATCATCTCAAGTGAACTTTAGAGATTATGAAGTTATTTGATATTTTTTAGCTCACTGAACTCAACCAAGGAACCATGTGTAAGTAAACACAAAGTAATAATTAGCAGTGAAATATCTAAAAATATCTTCCTTTTTCATAATGTAGTCTATCATAGTATAAATGTTTAGCAAACAAAAATACTGAAACCAAATGTTACTGCTGTTTCAGTATTTTAAAATAGTAAAAATCCTTCTAACAGGTCTCTATTTGAGCAATCTGCTCTTTTCCTCATTGCCAGTGAGCGTTTTTCAGGAGGAATTCCTTCAGTCAAACACAACGCTTTCACTTCCACACATGAAAAAGAGTTTTTTCCCTTTGAAATATGCCCTAACATATATTCTTACAAACTTAGAAGAGCTTGCTGCAATGTGGTGCACACTGGGGACAGACACCAATATAAAAATCGGTGTGAATGTTTTCTCATCTTTCCTACCAATCTGTATGTGCAGCTCATATAAACAAAGTCACATCATGACAGATTCTCCCACAATCTTTTCCTTAAAGTATATTCTTTAAAAGCTCGTTGGTTGTACAGGGCAGAGCAGGAGGGGCTAGAGATTAGTTCAACTCCTAGTTACTTCTCCTTCTTCACCTGGCAGAGCTGTCTTTCTCAATGGGACAGGAACATGCACGCATTGCCATTGAGTGGAATCACATGCAGGATAATGCATGGGAGAAGTTGTGCCTTGTAACTGCAGTTTTCCTTAGGCAAATAATTTATTTTCAGCACTATGATCTAGTTAGGTGGACGGTGTCTGAGGGAAGTGCTATACCACTGCCATCTATACTGAACTTGCTAACCCAAGAACAGTTTATATTATGCTTCTCTTGGAGTATCAAGGTTTTGTTTTGCTAATTTTGTCACTGCTAAGAAACTTGGAACTGACCTTGAACTAAGCTACATGTAGAACAACGCACAGGTAAACAAAAAAACCCAAGGCATGCTAGCAGAGCAGAGATATTTTTCTTCCCCTTAATTTTTACAGCATAGGGAACCAGAGGACGCTGGTTACTGAATAAGGAAGTAAGACGTATATGATATACACAATAATGATGATGATAACAGTAACTAAAATGCACGTGTCAACTTAGATTCCAAATCAGTAAAGCTTGGAAGCATATATAACTTGAAGTATCCGTATAATCCCACTGAAGTAATATACCTGATTACCTACCATGTTTAGCTGGGGTCACAAACAGCTTATAAAATTAGGACAGGAATTTTTAAGAAACGATGAACTTCAAGTGAGCATTACAAATTCATGGAAAGGGAATTCATATATATAAATCTGTGCATAGAAAATCTGCTGAGAAACTAATAAATCTTTAATAAGAGAACAGAAGGATATGATGTAAATTGATGTAAAGCTACCAATGGAGAGGTGCTTATAATAGTGTTCAGTAAATGCTTTTTCTTCAATAATTTATTTACACATCTTCATATTCCTTCCAGAATCCAGAGAGCTGAAGTGACAAAGTAGTTGAATAAGGCATTAGAATTCAATTAGTTTACTGGGAACAGTAGTTAGCAATATAATCAATTTGTTAGCAGTTAAAAATAAGTCATTGCTGAGGTTTGGGGTTTTTTGCCTTAATATTTAATCCTTTTTTTCACTTAAATGTCCATCCCAGCTATTCCAATTTCTTAATGACAGGATTTTTAACAGCTTTACCTTACTTACTTGTTGCTACGTTGTTTTGTGTTTGGGGTTTTTTTGTTGTTGTGTTTTTGTTTTTTGTTTTGTTTTTGTTTTTTTGTGGGTTTTTTGTGTTTTTTGTTGTTGTTGTTTTTTGTTTGTTTGTTTGTTTTTTTGGTTTTAGTTTTGGGGTTTTTTTAACATTTATTTTTCCTGGGATCAGAGATGAAAAATTTTCCTTTTTTTTTCTTTTTCAAAGCTTTCTCCTCTCAAAACACCCCAAACCCAAGACAAACAAAACAAACAACAACAAAAAAATCCAAACAAACAAAAAACAAAAGCAAAAAGAAAAAACAAAACAAAACAAAACCAAAAAAATCAAAACAATACAGAAAAAATTGGAAAAAAACTGTGGAAAATGCTGTGTTAGTTCTAGAAATTACCTAGACTCCTTAACAGATTTCTATATTCTTTCCTCAAAATGATTGTTTTCTCATAGAAATGCATCATTTATATGCTGTTTTAAAATCAGCACAAATTGAAGCAATCTACTGTTTCTCTAATTTTGGATGTACTGTTCTTAATCTATCAGTTGTGAAGCGGGTTCATCTGTCCAGAGTGGGGGCTGAGCAGAGCCACTTGCCCCAGTTTCCCTCACTGAGAGGTTTGATGAAATTGTGGTGGATTATATTACACACAGAAATCTCAGAATCTTTTGCCCTCAAGTCCTGGAGCTTCAGTGTTGTTCAGCTTCCTGTGCCAAAAGGAAGATCATAATCCCCCACAGCTTTTCACACGATCTACGGCATCCTGCCCATGGAAGAACTGTGCCTAAGGGCAGCTTAGGAAAAAGTCATATCCGTCTTTCCTAAAAGAGGGGATATATGTGAATTGAAAATGATTGAGAATTTTGTAGCTAAACAGGTTTTCATTGAAAAATGGTGATTTGTTGCAGTCAAAACTATGTTCAGGAATTAATTAAGAGGATGTATGTGAACAGAGTACACTGTTTCTTAGGAAATCTTTGTCAGAAGATACAAGGAAGGAATTTTTTGTGAAAGGTATTTGCTAGGTCCTAGCTATTAGGGCAGAGATGAGTCTTTTAACTTAGATTTGCAGAGAAGCTGAATCTCTTGCAGATTTGTAGCTGTCCTACTCACCTCATTAGAGAATCATATGTTCTGGCTCTCATTCTGGGCTTGTGAAGTTATAGTTTGTTCTCCAAATACTAATGGCAATATGAAGAGAGCTTGATTGTGTAAATGGTTGACTAAAACATCTGCCTGAGAAGAGATCCATTCTTAAATCCTTGTACAAGCACAACAAAACCTTAGTATCCCAGATTAGTGCTGTAAGCACTAAATTGTAGGCTACAGTCTCACATTTTTCAAAATTTCTTTTGTTTTACCCTAAAGAATTCTGAAACCATCCAGAATGGAACAATACACAGAATGTATTGATTGTTAATAAGCTATGATGGAAATCATTGCTTCATGAAGCAGATCATCTAGGTTGAAGACTGGTTAGAGCACAGCAAAAGCACTTTGAGGAAGGGTCTTGAGAAAGGCACAGGGCTTTTATTTCTACTTTTCTGGCTGTCAGAACTGATAATTGAATTGCACTGCCTTTCCATTGACATATTAAACATCATAGTATGCAAAAACACCTCTCAAGTGCCCCCACTTTCCACTTTAATTATCATTTCATGTCCCCCAAGCTGTCCCTGCTCCTATCATTACCCTGCCTCAAGAGGACTTCTCTCTTACCCAGAGAAATTATTGAAGTCAGTCCTTTCCACACTGGACCTTGCCTCATGTCTCCAGTTTAAAAAGTTACTCTGCTATCCATCTGAGATGGATCAAAAGAAGCACTTCAAGGACTGAAGTTTTTATGGATTTTTTTTTTTACATTACCCCTGAAACATTCTGTGAAGAAAATTATCTTTCTCACTTTTCCAATCTCCTGCCTTTGACTATATGCAGAATGTTTTCCAACCTTTTCACATCACACAAAATCTGATCTTTTCTAGTCAGCTAATGATGTGCTTAATTCTGGTGCTAGTAGCAGTGGGATAAAAGAGACCAAGGTCAACTTAAAAGATGAAAGAAAAATGCACTTTATTAAATGTGTAATTAACTCTTTTGTCTCGGTTATCTTTTCAGCCATCCATGCAGAAGAATTCCTTTTCCTCGTATAAGTCCATACTTCAGTGAGCCAACATGTATAAGACCTAAAGTAAAAGTTTCAAAGTATCAGCAACTTCCTTGCACTAGGTAAAATCAGAATTTAATTTACTTTCATAGCCACAAAACTGTAACTTATAATTGAGGGAAAATTTTAAGGAACTATTAATTACATCATGTTTTCATTTTTCAAATAATAATGACTGCAGGAGCAGTATTCCTCAAAGGCTCTCTTCCCCTCTATTTTCAGGGCAATTTCTGAACCCAAGTGGAAGCTGAGCTCTTGTACTCTCCTTTATTGTTTTAATTCTTAGTTTTGTAAGCATTGCTGTATTATTTCTGTTGAAAACTGCATCTCTTCTTAAAGCATCTTCAGCTATGAAATACAGGTCTTGCATGCCTTCTCCCGTAATCCTCTTTCTATACCACCTTCAGTTCCAGACTTTGCTAAGAATGAAGAGAAAATTTCAAAACACAAAGATAGCTGAGCTTTGCAGTGGATTTCCTGAAGACACCCCTGAATGTCTATTAAGGAAGGTTTTAAGAAAAAGGTTTTACAATTTTACCAGGAAAGATGTAGTCCTGATCCAGATGAACAGAACAGGTTTCTTGAAGGCTGTGCCAGTCAGCCCTCATTTTTAAACTATTTTCTTTCATCAAGACCTGAATCCATACATGCATTATATAACATACATCCCTTACCCACTGTATTTCCCAACAGCTGTAGTAAGTGACTTCAAGGACTCAAGTCTCCCTTTTGTATACTTCATTCCATCCTTCTGCTTTTTTCCAAATCCCCTAGACCTAGACTTTTCTTCGCTACATGACTTCATTGTCTTTTATTGCATTTTTTTGTTTGTCTTTTCTGTATAAAATTGACCATTATCACCACTTAAACATTAGCAGACCTGTCTTGTGAATTCTTCTAATACTTTGTCTTCTGATTGCTAGGCTCATGTTCCACACTTTTTAAAGTCTGCTTAATTGAGATTCTTCTTTCTTTGTATCTGTCTAACTTTTATTCGTCTTTTATTTCTTCCTCAGTCTAAGCAGCTGCAGTTTCCTTGAGCATTTCACAACACAGCTGAGCACATATTTGATTTTCAATAGACATTTAAATGTCCTTGAGTTCACTCATGCCAAACGCTCAATCTTAATTAAATAGGGATGATCTTGGACAATAGTTTAAGATTAAGCACATTCATAAGATTTATGAAAAATCTGAACCGTAGGATTTAACTTTTATTTTTCCATAAAGATTTGGAGAAAAACTTGATGAACTAAGCTTGAAATACAATAAAATAGTATTTTGTAGCTTGCTGTTCACACATCTAACTATATCTAACCACATCAACCTATCTAATGCCATTGTTCAGAGGCATCTACCTAGGACTAAGACATATGAGACCAAGTGAAGATCTGCTCTTCTGCCACAGCAGCTGGATATCTGCATTTTTCTAAAGTGGCAGCAGACATTTTATTTTTAGACAGTTTTAGCCACAGCATCTTTAGTTGTAGCTCTTTTCAACATGTATTTCAAGATTCCTTTCAGTGTCCTGACAAAAACAGAACAAACAAAAAACCCAACTAAACAAATAAATGAACAAAACACACAACCCAAAAAAAACCAACAAAAAAACAACCAACAAAAAAAAAACCAAATAAACAAACAAACAAAAAAACAAAACAGAGAAGTAGACTCCTGACTCTAGTTTTCAAATAACTGTAAAATTCAGGAAGTTCTCAATAGTAGTATTGATTTAGGCTAATAATTCCACTAGGAGCACTGCATCCCATATTGAACTATTAAATCAAAACACATTCTTAATTTGTGTTCTGTAATAATAAACATGCTGAGGTGATGCTTACAACCTTGTCTGAATTTGACAATAAACGGCATTACAGAACTATGCAGCTAATTCCAAAAAATTAAGCACATCTCTTCCCCACTATATTATTTTTTTTCTGTCTTTTACACAGGAATGTGTTCCAGATAGACCCCACTTGGCTGTGTTGAAGGAAACAGATGACAAAATAGAAAATATCTCAAGCTATGTTCTTATGAAAATATCTCAACTCTGAAAATGTCTCCATAAATCTTGAACACTTTTTTATTTAAAGGGAAAGTGATTTTCTCTTTACTGTTCTGGGCTGAAGGCTTCTCTTTACTGCATGATTTAATCAAATTTTACTTCACAACCACTGCAGGTTAAGACCTTTTACGGACATGCCAATGAAAGAATAAGAAGTTGAAGATTTTTTCAAGACTTTTTTTTTTTTTTTTTTCCAGAAAATCTGACTGGAAAAAAAAAAATCAATCTGAAGTCACAAAAATGTCAACTTGTTCCTCAAAAAAAAAGTACTGCTTAGAATACATTTATGGTTAAGTAATAGGATAAAATAATATTTGGGTTAATTTTCTTAAATTACAAATATTCTTCAATGTTTTAGCATTAAATCCTCTTCCATTTCTTTCCTCTATTTTGTAACCAATTAAGTAGAACCTTAGAAAACAACTAATGTGCCTTTTAGATGGCACTAAAGAATCAAGAAATTCAGTGAGGTCATGTATGACTAAGCTGTATTCAACTATGGAAAGAAATGTTAAAAGACTGTGGTCATATACATGGGTGAATTTCAGCATATTCTTTTTGCACATTCCAAATTTTTGGGATAATATGCTTTTAAGCATGCATTTTTTTACATTCCTGTTCTCAGTTACATCTTTTTCTGCATGAAAAATTCCATTTCACTGTTTTCAGAAAGGTAATTGTGTCTCTTACAGCCTAAAGGGTCTGCTTTCTTCTCCCTGCACTGATATAGATGTCATCCACATGAATGAAAATATACAAAAAGAAATGAATTTTTCTGACATGCCAGGACATTTATGCATTCATACTTTGTTCCCTTCAAGGCTTCCACATGGGAAGATTCCACATGTTCTCCTTTCACCTGATGACTCATAATGGTCTTCAATCTCATAATACAGATTTTTTTTATTATTTGCAATGCATTTAATATAAAATGGTTGACAAGCAAATGCTGAGACGGTCTGCTACCATTCTTTTCATGACTGGAATAGAAACTCAGATAATCTTTGATGAAATGTACAAATTTAACCATTTCCATTCATCTAGATTTTAGGAAAAGGAAGAAAAGCATATCTTACTGTCGAAAGGGAAAAACAGTTGAATAATTACAGTTACATTCGTTTTAACCTGAGAGCAGAGTTGACTTAAGAGTCAACTTTTTGTATTTACATTACAGTAAATGTAAAAAGGACAAAAATGTTGAAAAATGTTGAAAAAAAATTACATACATATATGTATATATATACGTGGTTTTTATCTTAATCAGTCCTCAGGAAAATATGGCACTTTTATGGAACTGTAAAGAAATAGAATGTCATTTAAAAGGCCTAATACTTCATCAAATTTTCAAGGGGAAAAGCAAGACCATTGGAACCAATTAATTTTTCTCCTACCCCTTCTACTCCTAGCTGAGCCCCCTCTCCACATGAGAACCAAGCCCCCTCTAGATTTCCTACCAAAATTATTTTACATTCATAACATCTTAGATGAAACAATATAGACTTGAACATTTCAAAATGTTGTATCTAAAATGATCATAGCAACAAAGAAATCCAAGTATTCTGTACAGCAAACAGAATAAGAATATAAATTACATAATAAGAAACACAGAATGGCATTTAAAAGTAACTAAGTTGAGCAAGTCACATAATGAAAATAAAAATTACTCCTGAATGACTTAAAATATCTTTTATTTTTCTGGGATTTAATAGATTCCAACCATTTGTTTCAAAAGTTAAGACACAGGAACCTTATTTTGGTAAGCACAAAAATATATCTCTACGATTTTCGATAGGAATCTTTGCAGTACAGTAAACTTTTAATTTCTTTATATCTTTTAAATTGCATATTTCACATATTAAATTCCTTTTTAAATAAAATTATATTATGAACTATCCAAAAAAAAGTAAAACACATCTTCATTTCCAAAGATAAATATATCCCTTAGTATTTTAGTAAAGAGGAAAGAATAGAGAGACATAACACACTTCAGCCACCCAACTTTCTTTATACACACAACTTTTTTTTTTTTTGCCTTACCAGGGAACTTCAAAAAACAAACCATCCAAAACACTCAGAAATGACAATGGAAGAAGGTTTTACCATCTGTGAGGAACCAGCCCTTAGGGCCTATCGTGGTAAATGGTGTCAAAACACCTTTTTAAGGCCTTGAACAGAACTCCATTTGCACTCCAAAGGAATGCCTGCACATAGAGATGATGAAGCCTACAGAGATAACAGCCTGAATACAGAGATAATGTCAATACAGATGGAGGAGTGAGGTTGAAGGCTCCCTCCAGTTGCTCATTGGAGAACTGTCAACTCATCTCTGCAAAACCATTACTCAAGCAAAACAGACCTATAAAAGGAAAAGCTGGGATGGTGGTCTTCTGGAGATTCACCAACAGCAACCAACATACACAAATGCTGGATCTAGGAACGATGATCCCTCTCTCTCTCTAACCTTTCTTTTCCTAATTGCTATATCTCTCTCCATTTTTTCCTTCTAACATAAGGGCGACCAAGATTTTGTTCAGCTGGAACATGTATGTATAATGACTTTTATGATCAAAATATCGGTCTTTCTGGTGGAATATATAATAATCGAAGTGTCATTATTTATGTCTTCTTCCTTCTATAGTTTTAA
Organism: Florisuga fusca; assembly: GCA_038090715.1. NCBI lineage: Eukaryota > Metazoa > Chordata > Aves > Apodiformes > Trochilidae > Florisuga > Florisuga fusca. The sequence goes on from JAAWXA010000002.1 coordinate 49,045,779, forward strand.
TTAAAGCTAATGTTCAAATGCAGACCTGGCATGTTATATCACCTTAACCTTGATTGAGGGGATTTACAGATCTCCTTTATCCATGAGGCAGGACACCATCTCATGGTCACTCAAGAGAGCTGCCAGATGAGATAACTGGTTTTATTACCGATAACAGTTTCTGTAACTGACTGAATGACTTTTGAAAAGCACTAATATCACTAATTATATAAAATAAGATTTTGTAGCAGTTTTACTGCACTGACACTTTCATTGATGAGGCGATGTATCTCTTTGGTGAATTTAGTACTATTTTGCAATGGGATGCTGTGCAAATTAGTATTTGTAGAATCCCAGTGGGATGTGTGTGATAGACATTACAGACTTAAGCTCAAAACTTCAAATATATGGACTGTACTTACATTTACTCTTAAAATGTCACTGTGGCTGGAGGCAAAAACAAATATTTGTAAACAATAATAAACACAAAAAAACCAAATATTAAATACCTTACTTACAACACACTAACAGAGCTCTAGAAGCCTCCTAGTTTGAGGCTTATTTGTGGGAAGGACAAGATAAAAAGCGCATCAGTGACTGGCACCAAGTACCTAATACAGCTTAAAATTTTGTAACACTTTTTGTGAAACTTTTCTGCTCCACATGGTGACTCTTCAGGAGCTGGTTCAGCAGGAATCACAGCCCAGGCAGCTCTTGGCACCCACTTCCATTAGACTTTTCATGGCAGTGTTGTGGAGAAACAAACTCTCCCATGAATCATCCAGCTCTAAAATAGGATAGTCTCCTGTGCATTAAGTCAACTTGCTATATTATTTTTTTAAGGGATGCTTCTATATGAAAATGAATATTATATGTATGAGAGTGAACATGAAACTATTAACTCTAGAAAACAACAACAAAATTTCATTGCAATAATCGTAACTCTGAATCATATTTCTTTAAATGGATCATTTCAGGGTTTCATTAGACACTTAGACACTGATATTTGGTTTTATTATAAAGTCTCCATGGATTTCAAATATAATTTGTATTTGAAAAAATGAAACTTTAAGCTAGCTAGTTTCAGGACTTGAATTAGTTTAACATTAATCAGACTAGTATTATTCATTAGTTACAGATTTCTAAGTTCTAACTGATTTCACATTTTTTCCCTATGGTGAAGTCTTCAAAGACATTTCATAAAGAGCTCAATAAATTATTTGGTGAAGAAAATCCAGACCTTCCTGACAGAGAATTAATCAGCACACAGCATGTTACTGAATGGGTGAGAGATTATCTGAAACCACCTAGCAAAAAGTGATTAAAATTGGAAGAGTTTCCTTCATAAAATGCTGATTTAATGAAAAGCAGAACATTCTGCGTATTTGCCTTACAAAAATATAATAAAAAAACCCCAGAAACTTTCATCCCAGCTTTAACCAGATAACTTTTTAAATTGTCATTTTATCAGGGTAATTAATATTTATACTAACTATATTACATTCAGTGGTCAAAACAATATTAAAAATCTGTACACCGCTATTACACATTAATCTTTTTTACATGTTAGAAGTTACTGACCCATTCTGAACATCAATTACAATAATAATTAAGAAAGTGAAAACATTGTCCCAGTTAATATTTTCAAAACAAAATGTCAGAAATTATTTAAAAATAATTTTTTTTGTTGCTATTTGGTTTGATTTTTTTTGATTTCTATGAAATAGGAATTTCAGGCCCCAAGTCCAAGATTAGATCACCCCTCCTATGTAGCATCTCAATGTCAAGTAACATTTCAGTCTACGACGATATCCTGGTCCTTTTACTTCAAGATAAGAACATGTCCTGCTGCTTCATATCATAATAACTTTGGCATTAGTATAGCTTCACATCAAAATGTTCATCTCATGTTAACAACCAATATATAAAAGCCACTGTGTTCCAACAACCAAAAGCAAAATCTATTAAAATTTGCTACTCTACAAATAAAACTTGTTTCTCAGCATGTCTTGCCTGCAACCTCAAATGCATTTTAATTATTAATGTACCAAGAGGCCTGGGATACAGATGTAAAAATAATGACATAAAAAACAAACTCTATCACACCATATGGAAAGCTCAAGCTGATGAAAGTCACTTAGTTTTTACAAGTTTTGTAATGGATTTCTTGGAGTTCAGTTTCTTTGAGATAAACTCCTCAAACTTCAGACAGACACACATTAGAAGCTAAAATCCAAATGGCACACATCTCCACGGTTTGCAAATTAGACTGAAAATGTTATGGAAACAGAATTCTATTCTGTGTATTTTAAGCTGCTGGGGAGAACTCAGTGTTAAAGATTGAAAATGCAAACAAACAAATAGCCTTTTTTTCTAAGTAAAAAATATGCTACTGAGGTTGGCTTTTTTGCATTAAAATTTGAAATAGATGAATGACAGATTTTTGATTTATCACACTGAGCTCACTCAGTCTTTATGGCTTTTGTTATTTCTAAGTTGCAGGGACATATTTCTTTCCCTCTGTACTTCCCTGACATCCCAGAATATTAACATGCCTGAAAAATTATTTAGGACAATGAAAATAAGCCTTTGCATTCTGTGTGGTTTTTATTGGTTTGTTGTTACTGCTGCTTTAAATGAGATTTGCCTCAAGTGGTCCTACTAATTAGTATACTGAGTTACTAGGTTATGGATGACTTCCACTTTAGTTATTTTACAATAATCCATTAATTATAGTATGCCATCAATCCTTCATATGTCATGAAGACATGTAAAACTGACAAGCAGAACTTTTGGCAATTACAATATTGAACTTGAAAAGCATAAAAAAAATCTAGAAAGAGTCACACTAAAATATGTCAGGAAAATATTAATTCTCTAGTACCCTTCCAAACACAAAGAAGCACTTTTTCCCTCCACATCAACAGACAGTTAACTGGTATGTTAGCAACCTCCATCAAGACTTAGTAGAGGTGGCTTCATTAACACGATTATCACTTTGTTAATAATTCACAGGTTGGTAGAAGTAACAGCACGTATGGGATTATAATGCATCACTTTAAACATGAAGGGAATATTACTGTAATACTCATTAAGGTAATCTCTGCTGAAGAAAAATTTGTAGCACATACATTTGTATTTTCTTAATACAGTTAAATAGCCTACATCCTTTAGTGCAGAAACAGTGCTTAATGTAATGTCTTGCTATTATGCAGGAATCTGTGATTAGGCTTTCAGGGCATTTGGAATTAGATCCAGAAAAGTACCTCACACAGTAAAATACAGAGGTTTACAAGTAAGAAGATGATTCACTTAAAATAAAAAACTAAAAAGAGACAAACAAACAAAACCAAACAAAAACAAAACAACCCCTATCTTTCTGTATGTCACATTAAAGTGTGATCTGATAAAATGTACCATCAACTTTAGATGAAGGATTGAAACTCAGGACCTCTGCCCTGAGGCATCACTTCAGCACTTGAGCACACAATCAGATTCTTGCTGGTTTATCATCACTGAATCTTAAATCTGTTCTACACAGGCCAGTGCTTCAGGCAAGAAAGGGGAGAATGTAGGTATGCAACCAAGACTGGAGCATATGGTAAAAAATAGAAAGTGTGGGCCTGAACCACTTTTAACTTGGGGGAAAGAAAAGCCACATCTGATTTAATTTGAATTAATCTAATTAAATTTTAAATACATTTTTTACACTCTTGCTACAAATGGAGGTGGTGATTACAGACTGGTATTTATGATTTTATTTAGAATGACCTAGTGATGGTTTGTCCTGTTGGGAGTTCATGGTAAAAATCTTTATGACTCCCGCTGTGCTTTGAAACATATACTGCCACTGGGGAGATCAGTGTGAGAACTGATTATCTATCTCATTTTGAAATAATTTAGAAATCTTAAAATAAGATTTGTCTCATTAAGAGATAGAAGGCTTTGATATGCTTTGTTACAGAATATAAAAATAAAGTTACCTTAGTGGATTTTTTCAGTTTGGTAACTCTTGTGACCAAAATAAAACAGAAAGTTAAAAAATTCTTACGTCTTAAAACTTCAGCTGTTTAGAAATGAAATTGTATGAAACAGTTGTACATAAGTACTGGACATCACTTCTGACGATCCAAAACCTTGCAAAATTCCCATTGGCTATGAATCTGGACATGACTACTAAAGCTATGAAAAGCCATAATGCAGTTGTGGCAGAGAAAGAAAAGAAAGGGAAGACCTGACATGAAATAGTATTGCAATGAGATGCCCCTGCAAAATATACTATGTCTAAATCAGAAATCTTTATGCCTTCTGCAAAGAAACAATTTACTTGTGCAACAAGTATATATTTAAGTGATGTACACTGTTTCAGTTATAGTTGAACACCGCTATGTAAAACTTGACACTGCCTGTCGTGATCCGTGTTATTATTTTAATATTTTGTTTATGAGGAAATCTCAGCCTCTGCTTCAGAGACGACTCACAGAATTGCAGGCTAACACGTTTTGACACTTAAACAAGTTACGAGGATTTATTTTTAGGGAAGGCACAGAAAAAAAAAGGGGTTAAGGGGAAAAGGGGAAGGGAGTCAGATTGGCATTGCTGTAGCAGTGTGAAGAAAAAAAAAAACCTCTCCGCCGCTTTTTGCCTGAGGGCTCTGCGTAGGGTGGATGAAGTTACTGGAACGGCTTTTCACGTGATTCTTCGGTGAATTCACATGAATTCACATTCGGTGATTCACATGAATCTTTTCACGTGATTCTTCGGTGCCGGGCGGTTCACGCGTGGCTTTCTCCGTGTTGTGGGCTGGCAGGCTGCAGGCAGGCTTCTCCTTCGGTTCTTTTCAGGGGTATTTTTATAATGAAAAAGGGGAGCGAGCCCCCCTTTTTTTCTCCCTTGTGCGAGTTACTGGTAAACCGATTTTTTCGGAGCGGAGCATTCTTCCGGAGACAACTTACCAGTCGCCTTAGATATGTTAATTTCCTGAGGTCTAGCCCGAAATGCCAGGCGCCAGGAGACTTGTTTTTCTGTTTACCGTCTTTAGATATGTAAATGTGTTTGATATGTAAGCTTAAGGAAGAAACTTACTCAAGAATCAATTATTTTTTTAAAGTGTTTACATCACTGCTCAACACACATGAATAGAGGTATTAAGAAAAAGTAGCATAAACAACACATCTGAAACTTTAATGTGGAGCTTGAGTTAACTAGAAAAGAAGTACTTTGGGCATTGGAAAAACATTAAGTTTATTGTCTTGATCAGAAACATTCGGCCTGTATTAATATCACCGTTGGCTGCTTAACTAAGATTCCCAAATCAGTAGTCTGACTGCCTGAGATTTCTGATAGTGGAAGAAAGCAAGGGTACCTCAGGACACCAATTCATACTAAATATGGGAAGATGAATTGGAAGACTTCCCACATTTAATATGGAATGAGTCTGGCATGTCACCAGACCTTTAACCTTGATGTATAATTTTCTGAAATTTGGTCATCAGCAGTTAAAATTAATTAATTAATTAATTAATAATTTAAATTAATTAGCATTTTTAGGCAAAATAGCAGAGAACATGTAGAGAACATGGTTTTGCATGGTTATCAATTAAAATTTCTGTAGTCTCAGCTCTGGTAAATCAGATGATGCTGTTTCTGTTATTATTACTATTGCATTGGATATAGCTGTAACTTGGCAGTTTGTAAAAGTGCAGGAAAAGAGAAAATCAGAAACTGAAAATAGAATTTCAGATATTCCTGAAAGTCCAATTTGACACATTGAGATGAAGGGCTGCTTAAACCAGATTTAATTGCAAGCCACCTGCTTAAAATAAGTGGTGAAGCTGGTGAAGGTACCTAGTTCAATAATTATTTCAACCTGAGTTTTCAAACTTGAATATAATATTTTGATGTGGTGTGTGTCTGGATGCATTTATTTACATATTTTTATTGGTTCTGGGTTGTTTTTTTTTTCAGTCAAGAACTCTTATTATGTAATACTTGACAGGAAAGTTAAAATTGCACAAATGGCATTAATTGCTGTTGGATTTCTTTCAAAAAAGTATATTGCCTTGGCCATCAGTTGATGGAAGACAAACTGGTGTACCACCATAGACATGTATCACACTTCCCAATCCTTTGAACGGCACCCATGGAAAGGTTGTAATTGTAGGATATTAAAAATGTCCAACTAATAAATCACCCTATTAAATGTTTCAAATATTTTAGTCAAATGTTACATGTATATAATATAAAACCCATCAATAATTTAGCTGCTTTTCTCATGGAAAATATATCATTTTTTAATAGAAGCATCACTTCATTGATGAAGCATTGCTTCATAAATACACAGTTTCTTAAATATTAGGCTGAAACTGTTCTACTTAGTCACACAGCTGCTGTCTCCTGAGTATTTTAAAGAACTGTATTAACCTAGCTGTGATTTCCTTCAGGGAGCACCTAAGGTGAAATAAATCAACTTCCCTACCTGCCTTCAGAGTCCTAACAAACAGAAATAGGGCAGAGTAATCTTGAATATCTTTGTCCACTCTTACTTGGTCTTTAGGAAACAGATACACATCAGCAGCACAGGAGACACTGGCATAAACTCAGAACATAAAATGGAAGGACTCGGCATAGGAAAAATATCTATACGCCATGTTATGAATTCTACAACTGCACATTCGTATTTTTAACCTTGCTTCCAAGTAAAAAAGTACACTTCTCCAGGGAGATGAGAATAAAGTCTGCATAAAAATCAATATTATCTCTTTTTAATATTGAATAGAAGTCCACATGTACACATACTTCCATCTACATTATTAATAGGAACATTCTGCCAGTCTGCTTTGTGTTTCATGAGTGTGGGATGACAAGGGAATTTGCAGAGGTCTAGAAGGAATTGTTCTAGCACAAACTGACACACTTCCTATGTCACAGGTCTAGTGTAGCAAACATTCCAATTAATTTGAGCAGGCCTGGGTACTAGTTACTGAACAGACAGGTAAGCAGTTGATTTCAGGGCATTCAGAATGTTTTACCGTAGCTGATAGTGGGCAAGTCCTTCATCACTCTAACAGCAGTTTGCATTTTTGTTAGATGAAGATTTTGTTTCCATTCTTGTAAACTTTCAGGGACCTCAGGGTAGCTTAGCTGTGGACCTCTCCTAGGTCAGTTTGACACGGAGTTCACACACTGAGCCTAGGAAATGTATGATCCAAGCCTGACTTTTATGGCCTTACTATTACATGATGTAAGATTGCGAGTATCTCTTCCACTGTGTTTTCAACTCTTTCTGTGAAGCAAGTTGGAAATGAGAAAATCTTATGCATTTATCTCATGAATATACCTCAGTATTCAGGTATTTATAAAATTATTCCACATGATCCCACAAAGGGAAAAAGTCCTCAAAACAATTGCTAAATTCAGTGGTTTTTTTAAAGACACAATATTAATGTTTTAACCAAATTTATTTTCTTAAATTACATTTAAGATCAGGACCAACATCAAAAATCAATTACGAAAATAGAATGCTTTACTGAACTCCTGTTTCCTGAAAAATGACAGCTACTTTGCATGCTAATGCAACAAATGTTGTGCCAAAGTTTTCAACATTTTTGTCAACCTACATCCTAAACTGACAGGTTAAAAGTAGTGAAGAATCATAAGGACCATGGAAAAAAACAGATAATGATAAAGATTTGTGCCACTGGAAATTCTTGGGGTGGAGACACACACTCAAAGCTTTTGAACCAAAATCTAACCCAGATTAAGCTGACTGAAGAAAAAACAATAAGGCTTGTTGCTACAAAATTTTTATCCAGCTCAGACTTTGTAGCCAAACACTTCAATTTATGAACACTGCGATGGTTTCATTTTTCTCTGAATTATATCACTATATTCCTCACATTTACAATTCATCAGAGTGCTTTTCTCCTCCTGAAAGCTATGAATTGCTCTCAGACAGAAGAAGATGGAAACCTCCTTTGTCTATCCGAGAAGAGCTGATATTGACAGTAGAGTGGGGCAGCAGCATAGCAGAGCTTGTTCTTGGACCAATTTCTATAGCCTCTGGGAATGTAGTGTAAAGAATTTCATTAAACAATTATGCTTGCACAAACAGATTCAAGCTGCTACAAATCACTTCACTTCTTGTTCTTAAAAATATTTAACTTATGCACTGCATGCTTTTGGCAGGCTGTGGCAGGTAGAGAGAGGGACATATATAACTGTATTGCTGTTTCACTGTCTTGAAAGTTTGAACAGTCTCCAATGTTTTGGTGCCAGAATCATTGGCATACTTTGGACCACACCTCAATATGATTTTTTTTTCCAGACACTTTGTAGTAAACATGAAATACGGGTAGAAGAAAAGATGGAAGAGTCAGAATTCAGGTTGGGAGCAGAGTTTGAAGCATCCATGACACACTTTGAAATACATATGCTGAGGTAGGCCAGTAAACTGCAGAAGTCAAGTTTGACTGGCCCAAGAGATTACATTATTAAACAAGAAAAAGCACTATGCATTATTTCACATTTGGGAACACCACTGATAAAGCTATTGAACACATTAACATTATAATACTAGGTAAAATATAATAGAACATATAGTAGATATATAAAGTGAAAATAAAAAAGAGTATGAGCAAAGAGAACCGATTTTCTTCAGTCTGAGGAAAAGTGTTTCCCATTTAAAAACAACAAAAAACCCCAGCAGTTTTTAAACCTAATTGACTGAAGCTCATTTTCAAAATGCTTCAAAGCTTCAACTTTAGCAGTTATTTTGAAAAGTGTCAAAGGTTATTAAGACTTTCAAAGAACCCTGTAGGTAATAGGTGTTAAAATGCACCTCCATTGTTGATATTGGTATTATAAATTTAACATCACCATTGTTCCCCCAGTATCCTAGACAGTGAGGAACACAAGGCACACTAAAAGTTAACAAAACACACGCGTTCCTCCCATGCCTTCCATTTTAGAATCTGTTTAACTAAATTTCTCCACAACAGAATCATCCACAAGAAATGCTACTTTTCTTAAGGACCAATGAACTTTTTAATCATTAATAAGTCTTGAACTGAACAAAATCAGCTTTGTCTGTCAACATAGAGAAGGGGGACGTGTTAAACCTGAGTGCAATAAAATCTAATTATCATCTAAATATGAAATTATACTCTGCCTTGCCTCTATTTTCCTCTTCTTACTATATAGCATGCTTCCTTTTTTTCATCAATGTGCTCAGCAAGAAAATTACTTTATCTCTTATGCCACAACAGGGGCTTGAAACTTCCTAGATAATTTTCAGATGTAGCATAAATTAATTCATTAGGCCAGAGTCGGAAAAAGAAGATAATAGGACTAATAACATTTCAGCATCAATAAGGACATGAAACAGATCTGGGTGATGTGCCTTTATAATGTCGTTGAGAATACTACTAGTCCTTTACCTATACCCATTACAGCTGAAAGAGGATCTTCAGGGATGACATTGTCTTATCCAAGTTTGTGGCAAATACATTACAATCTTTGTTCGTTTGCCATAAATGTAGTTGGTAACTACCTTTGTGTGTCAGCATTTATTATTCAATCTGAGGTGTCACAGGACTTTAGTGTCAGGTGAAAGGAGGTAGTGGTGAATAAAAACATTAATAGGAAACAAATCAAGGTTTGTAGAGATAGATAATATTTTTTATGATCCTAAATACTATATATATTGTTGGGAAAAAAACCCCAGACAAGTCTATGGATACATACATTTTTTTTCTGAAGTCTGAAGAGAAGCCACAATTATAAGATTAATAGCTGAGTTTTAAACTATTCATCTTTTAGTTTTATACCTTTGGATTCAGGATTTTGACTGGTTGTTCACCCAAAGAAACCAATTTAGCTCATTCTTTCAGACACTTCAGGCAGAATAAAAGTTTCATAACAGTAAGAAAAGAGGGTTTGAGGCAAAAATTATATTGTCTAGCAATCTGATACTAAAAGAACAGTGGAAACCAATCTACATTGCTAACTGTCTCATATGCCTTTTGAAAATCTAGTACCTCATTAATCTCCATTTATTCCTTCACAGCACATGCCATAAAAAGCTTTAGACAGTGCAAGAAGGTATTATGATTAAGTAATGCATGGATTTGATCCTTAATTCCTTAGAAATGTAGGTAATTTCTTATTTACACAAGTATGGATGACTTTGCAGATAGTGCTTACTTGACTAATGATTATTGCTTTCAGCTCAATGTCTATATACCGTTACTAGACCCCTAATCATAAAATTCTATTTTTCAAGTATAAATTATGATTATAACTTAAACTTCACACATACTAGTTATAATTTCATTCAGTTTTCTCAAAGATTGATATAACAGATTTTTATAAAAGAGGAATATAATCCAAGTTATATATTTTGTTAAACCTTAGAAGTGTGAAGTTAAGTTCCATGCCAAAAAGTATGTTGGAAACTGCTTTAATCATATTCTTGAATATGAAAAAAATAAAAAGAAAGTTTGGTTTCACCAAAATATATATTCCACATTATAACTTCTTCATATAGTTCTTGGTTTGCTAATTTTCTATTGCAGGTAGGATCTTTGGTTGTCAATTGCCCAGTTGGTCTAGGTTCTAAGTTTTAAAAGTGTTTTATTAAGTACAGCCATTCTTGCTTTGCTCTTTCTTCCAGGTCCATTTGTTTACCAGTTGAATAGGTCCATCCACTCCATGCCACTGGACCCTGACCTCCCATCTGCCAGCATAGCAACACCAGCAAACAGGACTAATTTTCTCCTTTCCAGTCCCAATTACTATTGCTTTTCTCCTTGACTTAAGTAGACCTAGACTTGTCATCAAAGACAGTCTTACACAGTTTAGTATCAGGTATCCCACCAAGACACCTGTCTCTCGGGTACAATCACTATGACCAAAGGGCAGAACCAGCCTCTGAGGTATGCATAAGGGCTCCTCATGGATGGTGAATGTTTGTTTTCCTAATTGAATGCATAAACTGAGTCTTAAATTCATTAAACCCATGCCAACAACCAAGTACCTTTCACCCAACCACACATGCCTTTCAAATCCCTGTGCTCAAGAGTACATTTAATCTCCACAATGATTCCTCTGGAGTCAATGGACCTCATCTCATTCAGAGGTACTGTTCAAACTCACTTCCAAAGATTTATATATTTTAACAGACTGGCTGATTTTTGCCCATTTAAAACATTAGGTCCTGAATTTCATCAGTATAGTAAATCACCATTCTTCAAATCAGGTACAACATATTCAGTCTATAAAAATTGTTTTGTTTCAAATGACATGACAATTAGTATTCATTGTGGGGAAACCAACCCCAATTCATCTAGGGTGGAGTAATGTTTACAATACAGTCTTAAGTAGAGTAGTCTTGCCTTCTGACAAGATATTTGTAATTTTATCAAACATATTTCCCTGTACAGAAAAACCATTCGAAGTCAAATAGAAATGGTCTAAATAGAATATGGTCTAAAGTACCTAAATGAGACTGTTATATCATTCATCAAGTCATTTATTTATTAGAACCAACTAACCTTAATTCATGACAGAACATACACTTTTGTTGAACAGCAGAATAAAGTAGGATCTTTATATACTATTGTTTTTCTGAAAAGAAAACCAAAATACAGCGTGAACGGTTGACCAAGGCAGTAGCCAAGCACCCACAAACTACTTACTGATTTCCTTCTCCATCAGGACAGGGAGAAAACAAGGTAGGAAGACACAAGGATCAAGATAACAAATTAATAGGTGAAGCAAAAGCTGTGCACTGGGCTTGTGTAACAGCTACCTTGGAAGACAAACCCCACAACTGTGAATTTCCCCACTTCCTCCTCTTTGTGTCTTTTCCCAGTCTCTTATCAACCCCCAGACTACTCAGTGGGGATGGGGGGAACAAAGTGGAAAAATTAGAAAGCCTTGACACTATGCAAGCACTTTTCAATGGTAACATATCTGATGGGGCATTATCAACAGTTTTCCTTCCAAATCCAAATATCAGAACCATTTGGGCTTCTGTGAAAAGAAATAATTCTGTCCCAGTCAGACTCAGTACATACAGTCATACTGCAGAAGTATACCTTTACTTCTTAAATCAGCATCAAACATTTAGTGTGTTAGCTACATTAAATAGCATGAACTCTGAAGTCAATCAAGCAGTTGCTTGTAATCTTGCTTATTTCTCTACTTATTCCACACAAAACACTGAACTCCACTATTTCTTTATCACTACATCCAAGGTTGCCCCCAACCTTCATGTCCCCAACAAGACCCTCTTTGTTTTTTAATACCAGATCCAGAAGTACATCTCCTCTCATAGGTTTTCTCAAGCACCTGCATCAGAAAGTTGTCACCTGCGCTCTGTAGTAACCTCCTGGATCATGTGTGACTGTGTTGCCTTTCCAAAAAATATCTTTGTGATGGAAATCCCCCATGAGAACTAGGGCCTTGTAAAAGGTCTGCCTGTAAAAGGCCTCATCAGCTTCTTCATCCTGATCAGGGAGCCTGCAGTAAACACCCACCACAGTGTGGTCTGCCCCTTAATTCTAACTCATAAGCCCTCAACACATTCTTCCTCCTCTGTTAGGCAGAGATCAATACATTTCAGGTGCTCTTTTATGTAAAGAGTCACTCCGACACCCCTCTGTGATGATCTGTCTTTCCTAAACAGTAGAATGCTGTCCATGGCAGTGTTGCAATCATCTGTGCTGTCCCACCATGTCTCAATAATTTCAAAACAGCTGGATGAGATTGTGAACCTCTTTTAAACCAAATGTCATCTATCAACAGTAAATTTATGGATAGCATTTTGATGCTATCAAACATATTAGGAATAAAGAAATGGTTGATATAATTTTAAAAATAGAAAAATATCCTAGATAATTTTCATCATAAATATGGTATTCAAGTAGAGTATTCATCATAAATACAAACATCAAATTACGGTCAGTGTGCTGAAGATAAAAGGGACATATTAAAACAACGGAAAGGGAATCTGTCCCATACAGAGTTAGAATCTATTTGGCTACAAAGAAATAAATTATATGGTATCAAAGTACAGTTTAGGATATGCTTTTAATTTCTTTTCTCTGAAAACTTTTTGAAAAGGGATTAAAACAGCTTGCTTAATTTTTGACAAACTGTTTATCTAAAGAGACAATTTATATAAGAAGAGGGTGTGGACAGCAAAACTAATGAAAAAGAGAATCATTCGAGTAAGATTAACTTCCTGGTTTGATTACAGATGAATTTTAAATTAAATTTCTTTTAAAGTTTATCTGATAATGTGGTGTTTAAAAATGGTGTTCCGGAAAGTGATATTTTTATTTGTGCACTACATAATCAACAGGAGTTTATATACTATGAGGTTATAATGATCAAGTCTAATTTATCATAAATTTGACAAAAAGAAATAAATTCCATGATGCTCAGCAACTAAGAGAAGCGGGGAGTAAGAGTGAGGTTGGCTTAGTATTCTACTATTTTTAATTAAAATTTTGTCATCCAGAAAATAGTACAGTTATGTATTATCATACTATAGTATGATAGCTATGTATTTTCATATCAATAGGGTACTAATTTTCTATGCTTGTTTACTAAATGATCTGTTGAATGCAAAAGAGTGTTTTGATTAATTTTGTGACTTACTTCTTGTACAAAAACTGATCTGAAGCATAACGTCCCTCTTAATATTTGAAAGAGCAGTTCAAGCTTTCATATATTTTTTGTAAAAAAAGAGTATCCAGATGAAAAAGAGTATCCAGGGGAAAATAGTGTTTGTTCTACAAACTGCTAGAAAGTTACTCACTAAGAGAAGTTTTTACAGAGAGTTGGTATTGGTTGTTTGTTTGTTTGTTTTTCAAACTATGGCATACTCTCAGTCAAAGATGGATTGAGAATGCAATAGCCCACATATGCAATAAAAAAGGGAAGATTCAAAACATGAGTTTTAATTTGTTAATGCCTTCATTAGTTCATTCAGTAGGAACCGAGACAGTCAAGGTATAAAACCACAACTCTCTCATCTGACTCTCAATGTAGGGTTAGAACATGACAGTGTAACACTCAGCTGAATGTAAAAAATATTGGAACAGGTGTATTTATTTACTACACGTGAAAGTAAGAACATCACACCTGAGAAGCCATCTTTAGATTAGGTATCAAAATTTACTTCTGATTCTAGTTTATTAAATTCTGGTTTATGAGCATATTCTCTTTCCTCTCTGGGAAGAACTTGTGCAATGGATCCTTGCCAAAAGGTGTGGCTGAGTTTACCTGACCTGGTTTACTAAATCCCCAGTTGAGTTTCCTTACAGTTAACAATCTCTTACTTAGTAACAGTCAACAAATATTCAGTCTCTCATCAAATGAGCACATTCTAAGAGTTCTGATTAGTTTTCTTTTCATCTCTGACCTTTAGTAGAGGAAGCTAAAAATTCCTTCTGTGTATTTGTGATTTCCTTCTTAATCTGTGTTGGCCAGCCAACTCTCCACCTTGGGTTTCACTGAAACGTTTCAGACCATTTTATAACTTCTGGAAAAATATCCTACATCTGGTCGAAAGCTCTTATCAATCAGCTTAAAAGTTTCTAATTCTTTGCAACAAGGTCTTTAAGTCGTCAGCCCTTGAATTTGAGCAGAACAAGTTCTTGCGCTTTAATACAGGTTAGTTGCCCTGGATCTGGCTGAGGATCCAGCCAGGAACCTCAGGGAGAAATGGGCAGACTCTTGTGGCTGGAATGAAGAATACTATGATGATTCAAAATACAGTTCTCAGGGTATGTTCCCTTGCACCCAGAAACTGAATTAGTAGCAAATTTAGAGAAGTCACCCAGTGGACTTTTTATCTGAAGTTGAGAAGTGGAAGGTTCATATATATTCCATGCACATCTCAATATCAGCCATCAAATAGTCATATCTCTTAAGTCCTTACTGATCTTATGTGCAGTCACATAATTCAGTAACAATCTGAGTTATTCATATAGTGATCCTGGCTCTCTGTGAAGGAACTGTGTACCTTTCAAAGTAAAATTGGCACTAATATATTTTATCCAATTCCTTTACCGACTTCTAGTTTACTTTTCCACAAGTGAATATGTATATTTACAACCCAGTTGACATTTTAAATGGACATTTTAGTTACCCAGAAAATGTGACTCCATATATTCAGAGCTGCCTCCTCACCATGGTCACATAGCTGTGAAGCTATGGGGCAGTTAGCTGCTTCACAGTGTGTGCCATATTGTGCTGTAACATCTGTTTGCCAAGACAGTCTTCAATGTTTTGATTTTTAAAAGTTGACAAAATTTGGTTTGCATAAGGGATTTTCAGAAATTATAGCTATCAAAGAATCTCATAGCAAGCAACTTACTCAGTACATACGATGTAAAACAGCACAAACTACAGTAAGTAATATTTGACATATGGATGTCCAATAGTTTTGTAATGTATCATTATATACTATGGTATTAGTAAAACCTGAAAATGTATAGTATCATGTATAAAACACACCAGATACTAAAAACATAGAGTTTTCAGTGTTATCAAAATATAGCTAAACCACCTTCCTTAAACTGTTACAAGTTAAAAAGGCTTCACAAAAGCTGATCTGAAAATACTGCTTGGACTGTTGGTTATCTACAACGATATGGACAGACATTGCAAAACATGAGTAGTTCCAACTTCTGGATCAATGAATGAAATGTCTTTAACTGAACATGTATTAATAACTATTTAAAAGAATGTTAGATCCATATTACTGATTTTATGGGCTGAAAGTGCAGATGCTTTAAGGAATACTAGAGGATAAATAATTTTTAATTTGTCTGGACAAAGATACAGAAAAGTAGTTCAAATTGTCTAAATACATCATAGCTTTTTGAAGACCTCAAGATATTCTGAAACAAGATTATCATACCCTAATGATCCATTCTTTAATGATGATTCCCAGAAACTCAGGCTTCAGGTATGAAGTCTGTTTGTGAGTCTGATTATGTCTTATATGTAAACAAATCTGAAAAAAATACAAAGCTGTTACTTGAAGAGTGGATCTGTAGATGAATCAGGTTCCTTTTTTGAAAGAATTTGTGGTGCCTTTCTATGAAAGTCAGCTTTCATAAATGCTTCTTAACAATCTAAGATATATTTCACTGCATACAATTTGTCTGGGTTATTTTAGTATGGTTTATTAAAACACTACTGTTACTGGAAAGAACTTAGAGATCTATCATTGAAAACCTTTGCTGCCATAAGTTGTGTTATAAACATTGTTTTACGCACAACACTCTATCTCTCCGTATTAAAAGCCTGTAAAACACATAGCAAGATTTACATTTGAGACTCATTCTTACCAATACTTTGAATATTAAGTTCATTTATAACTACAAAAGTGATCAAAACATATAATGTTCAATAAAAACTTGAGGGAACCAAAACAGCTCCGGGTTCTCTGTCTTCACTCACAGCCTCTGGAGAGTTTTAGGGGAGCTGACCTCCATACTAGATTTTTACACACTCAATCTGCAAATTACATGTTTCAAATATGTCTGCTAGTACATCATCCCATGAAAAATATCAAGAACATCATACAGAAGGAAGTTCTGATGGTTGCCTTTAAGATCTCCATATCCGTTCTGTCATGAAACAGCAGGAAAAATACATTCGCATCTTTTCAACTCTTTATGGGACCACCTCAGATGTTAGTATGGTTTTGACCCCAAGAATGTATGGGAAGATGTCTGGTTTTGTGCTCTTGCTCCTCTGCCAGAATAAGGCTCTCCTGGAACATGATATAATTATTTTCATTTAAATTAGTTTAAATTTCTGCTTGAGGCAGAAGGAAGATGGAAAAAAAGAAATCAGAATTTTGTAAGCACTAAATAGTAGTGCTGAAAAATAACTATGGCCCTCATTAAAACTGACACCAGAACAATTTCAGTTCTGATATATACATTTTGTGTGTTATTAGAAGCATTTACATCTTTATATTCTAAATTATGATTATATCCTTCATAACTGTACATTAATTTCTTTCTATAACCAGAGTTATAAAAGCAAACCATGGCATACAGTGTTTTAGAAGTACAAGTAACAATCTATACTTGCAAACAGTATTTTTCTCCTTGGGAAGCAAGGTATTGTCTTAAATTGATGAATAGTGATAAAATGCCACCATGCCACTGAAATTCCAGTGAAAATTCTCTAAAATTCTCAGCACTGTACTCATCTTTGTGGCTCTGCATAAATGAATAATAAAACGAATTTTTAAAAAATTTAAAAATTGCCAATACATTCTTTTCACTTCTGCAATCAGACGTAGAAAAATTTATCATAATTATGATACAATTTTATTTATAGTTCATTTGATAGTTCAATCTTTTTGTTTGTTTGTTTGTTTTTATTTACCTCCTTTTATTCAGTTACTCATGCCCTGTTTGGTTCACTGCCACTTGCATCTGTATTATCTTACAACATTTTTGGGAGGCATTCCTAAACAAATACTGTACAATGTATGTAGAATTATAGAATTTTTTTGTGTGGAAAAGATCATTAAGTCCAACCATTAAGCTAGCACACTGCTATACATTACGGGGCACTGCAAATGTATCCACATCAGACAAAAAATGGCAAAACAGATCCTGATGCAGTGTCTTCAGGAATATGTGCAGGGACATGTCTGACCTAGAAAGACTGACCTCACTTCACTGAGTTTTGAATCTGAATCATATTTCAAATTTTAGTTCTTACTTCTGAAGTAAGAAGTCTTTAAGTCTTTAAGTCTTTCTAGTTTGATTGCATCTCCCTTTTCTAGTCCTGGTCAGAAGAATTAAAGGGAACTTTTATGCCTTAACTTTGTGGACAGAATCATCATTCTTTACACCTTTTTCTTGATTTGTCTGCTTTTTTGATATGTCTGCAATTCCAAGTGTCAATGTTTCATAATGCCAAAATTGGTTTACCTGATCCCCCCTCTCATCAACAATATTCAGCAGGACTCAACAACAGAATACAGATACACAGTCTGAGGTGAAGTGCTGAGATGTTATATTCCAAAGTATGTCTTTACTGAGAGTTACTTTTTATCTTGATTCACTAGACAAGGTAACTTACAATGAGATACACTCTACAGTTAATTGCCTGCTATGTTTCTCATTTAATATCCTAAATCTAAACCGTTTAAGAACCTAGCAAAAGAGCTCCTTCTCTATGCACTTTTGAGCACAATGATTCCAGACTTTGATTTGACTTTTCACAATATTCTTCAATACAAGCAAAACTACTGATTTTTCTAAGAGTGAAATGTCAGTGGAAAAAAGAAAAAAAAAAAAGAAGAAAAAAAAGCTTCTTACTATCAAGTGGTTATGTTTCTGAGGAAAATAGCTATAAGTACAATTTTCTTTCTGCAATTTCTCTTTTCTCAGCTCAATACAGCCTTGTAGGAACAATCCACATTAATATGTAAGGTCCATTCTAGGTTTCCATTAGAAAGATTTCTTGCTATTGTAGATGATTTTGCTTTGTGAGATGATCATCACTGCTTTGCACTTATGAGAAAGGAAGCTTTTTGTCCTTTACAAAAAACCCTCAAGATACAGATACATGGCACCACAACATGATGAAAACTACATAGTTTGAGCTACCACATTTCAGATTTAATATAAAACCAAGCGCAATTTCCTTTCCCAGTAAGGAGAAAAATAAATTCAATGCCCAACACTGAGCATGCTTCACAATAGACACAATGTCTTTTGCTGGTATTTCATGAAAAGTAAATTTTCAGCAACCAAAGAGAAGTGATTTTTAAAATTCAGAATATACGTATACTTTATGACAATAGAATTCTAAACTAAATATTTTTTATAAATACTGAGAAAGAAGTGGTGAAGATTGGAAGAACCATTTCTATGAGACTTGACTTAATGATATAGCAAGTAATTAAATTCAGAAGTCAGAAGAATATGTCTATCAGCCCTAACGTCCAAATGAAGCTTCTTTTTGGAAGCAATAGCAGGGATCAGGACAGAATCTGTCAGAAAAGATTATATTGCTTCCTTATGCCTGAAACCAACAACCTCTTCCTCTAGCCTCTTTAAGGCCATATTTTCTGCTGCTGTCTAACCTACTTAGAATGTAGGTTTAGATTGGATAAAAGGGAGAAATTTTTTACTAGGCAAGTAGTGAGACACCGAAACAGGATACCCAGAGAAGTTTTGGATTTCCTATCCCTGGAAACATCCAAGGTCAGGTTGGACTGGGCTCTGAGGAACCTGTGAAAGGAGGCTGTAGCCAGGTGGGGGTTGGTCTCTTTTCCCAGGCAAGTATCAGCAAGACACGGTCTTAAGTTGTGCTGGGGGAAGTTTAGGTTGGATATTAGAAAGAATTTCTTCACCAAGAAGGTGATCAGGCATTGGAATGGGCTTCCCTGGGAAGTAGTGGATTCTCCGTCCCTGGAGATATTTAAAAAGAGACTGGATGTGGCACTCAGTGCCATGGTCTAGTAACTACAGCGGTAGTGGATCAAGGGTTGGACTTGATGATCTCTGAGGTCCCTTCCAACGCAGACAATTNAGATTTTGCACCAGATCCTCAAATTATCAGCTCCTAAGGAAACTCTTGCAGTTCAATGGAGCCAGGTAGTCTTGTGGTTTACGAAGTACTTTTAAGATGCTGTGGTAGCGTTCCCATAGCCCATTTTCAAGCATGAAAACCATAGAGGTTTTGCTCTACTTTTTCTTACCTTTTGTCTTACCTTTTCCTTTACCTTTTGTCAGTGGGCCACTGAACAAATAGAAGATGAAATAGCAGCAAACAGATCAACAAATCACAGCTGTGCTCAGAAACAGTCTACTCAGTGAAGCTGAGAAACATGTTAAAATAAAGGCCTGTTTTCATTAGATATATCCTTTGGAAATATTAATTTATTGCACTTTAAATAGCCCTTTTTTTGTTCCTAAATTATAAAGAACATGAGAGTGGAATATACCAGTGGGAGAAAGAAAGAAAATTTTACTCAAGAGACAGAGGATCAACTTGTACAAATAAAATAAAGTAAGTCACCTTTTATATTTCCCTCAAGCCCTCCAGTCCTTTACCATTTTGTTACTTTTCCACTGGGAAAATTTGGTAGCAGTCGCTACTCCCCTAATAAAGGAGGCTCAGGCTTGTGAGATCCTATTTGCCTGAAAAATATGGGGAACAAGAGTGGAGTGGTAATAGTGCCCTGAATCGTCCCTTCAATGTGCAAGCATTTTCTAATGGTTACTATGTAAATTATGTTGGAAGCTTTCATAATGCTGTAGGATGTTGTTCAACACTCATGCTTATACAGGACAATGTTGCTGCTTTAGATACTGCAGATGTTTGACTGCAGTGAATGGCTCTGTTTTTTCTGCGTAAAAATGCCATCTTCCCTTCTATGTTCAACAAGTTTAAAATACATGTTCAGGGCATAGAAGTCTCCTAGATTGTCTCAGTGTCAGTCACTATTAATCACTTCATATGGAGCCATGAAGACCACTCCTGTCATCCTGCCAAGTCTGCTAAATATGCCTCAACACAGAATGAGTATCCTGTGAGAGTTTGACCCTTTTGCTGTTCTTTGATGATAAAATCATCGTTGACTTCTATAAAACTACCTGTGAATCTCTAAATTTTATTGGCTGATGAGAGCTAAAACAAAGATATGATGGTCAGTGCACTTAGAAAAATCTTTTCCTCCTGTTGCAGAGGCAGCTGTGATTCCCTGCTGTGTAGTTAGGTCACTCGGTCAGTATGTGGGTCAGTCAGACCAACACGCAGCCTCCACAGACCAAGAACTATCACAACATTGGTCCTGGTCTTTCTTGTTGCAAGATGTAAAGGAGACTTATTACTGGTAAAAGACACTTTGAAGCACATTGACACTCTCAATATTTCGGAGCCAGACAGCATTTGATGAGAGGTACTTGGATAATATCCTTTATATTACAAAATAGCAACAGGACCCTAGTTTCTGAGTCCCCATTTTAATTTTTATCTTACTGATCTTGAAGAGCTTTCAGCCATTTATCTTCAACTTACTGCTTTTAATGTTTGACAAATGTTTCTCTTCTTACAAAAGATTTTCCAAGAAAGATGCACGAATGATGTAAAACTATGTGTTATTGACTTGTGGAGTCTGTATACTATTTGCTTATGTCAGCATTAAAATGTAATTTTTTGTTTATTTAAAAGTCACTTTGAGGTTTGTTTAGTAATCAATTGCAATAATATTTTACACTGTTATATCCAACTGAAGTAGCAAGGGTTTTTTTTATTGTCATCAAATTTTAATTGATAGTCCTAAGATAATGGGTAGGATAATAGTACAAAGAATAGAGAAAGGAGAATTTGATAAGAAATTAAACAATTCAGATGACTGGCAATTCTAAAGACAGATAGTAATTATCCTCCTCTGCTAGTTATATGAAATCTGATTGATGTTTCTCTGAACACTGCAAATGTATCCACATCAGACAAAAAATGGCAAAACAGATCCTGATGCAGTGTCTTCAGGAATATGTGCAGGGACATGTCTGACCTAGAAAGACTGACCTCACTTCACTGAGTTTTGAATCTGAATCATATTTCAAATTTTAGTTCTTACTTCTGCCTTTAAGTCTTTCTAGTTTGATTGCATCTCCCTTTTCTAGTCCTGGTCAGAAGAATTAAAGGGAACTTTTATGCCTTAACTTTGTGGACAGAATCATCATTCTTTACGCCTTTTTCTTGATTTGTCTGCTTTTTTGATATGTCTGCAATTCCAAGTGTCAATGTTTCATAATGCCAAAATTGGTTNCAGCGGTAGTGGATCAAGGGTTGGACTTGATGATCTCTGAGGTCCCTTCCAACCCAGACAATTCTATGATTCTATGATTCTATGATTCTATGAAGTGAAACACATCCTTGGTCATGGCAGGGGGGTTGGAGTAGATGATCTTTAAAAGTCCTCTCTGGCCCAAAACATTTTATGATTTCTTCTGGACCAGAAGCAGAAGGGGTTGGTTGATAATTGACAGCAAGCAGATTAAAAGGGGAGGAGAAGATATATTACATACTTCAGTAGTAGCAGAGCAAGGAGACAAGGAGGTAAAGGAAGAGAAGCAGGGTCCTGTCTACCTGTAATGTTTTAGTGCTCACAGATCTTCAGTTCCTAACTATCCACGTAATAGAAAACTAACTTCAGTGATCCGTAATACTGTTGGGATAGATGGCATTTGTGCAGATAGAGGGACAGGAGAGGCAGAATATAAGCCAACATAACTGCCATTGTTCATTCACAGCAAAGTGCACTAATGGTTCCTAGGAATTTTCAAGCACTATACAAAATAACTTCAGAAGAAAAAGGAAAAATAACATGCTTCATTTGCTGTGTTCAGAGAAACATCAATCAGATTTCATATAACTAGCAGAGGAGGATAATTACTATCTGTCTTTAGAATTGCCAGTCATCTGAATTGTTTAATTTCTTATCAAATTCTCCTTTCTCTATTCTTTGTACTATTATCCTACCCATTATCTTAGGACTATCAATTAAAATTTGATGACAAGGAAAAAAACCCTTGCTACTTCAGTTGGATATAACAGTGTAAAATATTATTGCAATTGATTACTAAACAAACCTCAAAGTGACTTTTAAATAAACAAAAAATTACATTTTAATGCTGACATAAGCAAATAGTATACAGACTCCACAAGTCAATAACACATAGTTTTACATCATTCGTGCATCTTTCTTGGAAAATATTTTGTAAGAAGAGAAACATTTGTCAAACATTAAAAGCAGTAAGTTGAAGATAAATGGCTGAAAGCTCTTCAAGATCAGTAAGATAAAAATTAAAATGGGGACTCAGAAACTAGGGTCCTGTTGCTATTTTGTAATATAAAGGATATTATCCAAGTACCTCTCATCAAATGCTGTCTGGCTCCGAAATATTGAGAGTGTCAATGTGCTTCAAAGTGTCTTTTACCAGTAATAAGTCTCCTTTACATCTTGCAACAAGAAAGACCAGGACCAATGTTGTGATAGTTCTTGGTCTGTGGAGGCTGCGTGTTGGTCTGACTGACCCACATACTGACCGAGTGACCTAACTACACAGCAGGGAATCACAGCTGCCTCTGCAACAGGAGGAGAAGATTTTTCTAAGTGCACTGACCATCATATCTTTGTTTTAGCTCTCATCAGCCAATAAAATTTAGAGATTCACAGGTAGTTTTATAGAAGTCAACGATGATTTTATCATCAAAGAACAGCAAAAGGGTCAAACTCTCACAGGATACTCATTCTGTGTTGAGGCATATTTAGCAGACTTGGCAGGATGACAGGAGTGGTCTTCATGGCTCCATATGAAGTGATTAATAGTGACTGACACTGAGACAATCTAGGAGACTTCTATGCCCTGAACATGTATTTTAAACTTGTTGAACATAGAAGGGAAGATGGCATTTTTACGCAGAAAAAACAGAGCCATTCACTGCAGTCAAACATCTGCAGTATCTAAAGCAGCAACATTGTCCTGTATAAGCATGAGTGTTGAACAACATCCTACAGCATTATGAAAGCTTCCAACATAATTTACATAGTAACCATTAGAAAATGCTTGCACATTGAAGGGACGATTCAGGGCACTATTACCACTCCACTCTTGTTCCCCATATTTTTCAGGCAAATAGGATCTCACAAGCCTGAGCCTCCTTTATTAGGGGAGTAGCGACTGCTACCAAATTTTCCCAGTGGAAAAGTAACAAAATGGTAAAGGACTGGAGGGCTTGAGGGAAATATAAAAGGTGACTTACTTTATTTTATTTGTACAAGTTGATCCTCTGTCTCTTGAGTAAAATTTTCTTTCTTTCTCCCACTGGTATATTCCACTCTCATGTTCTTTATAATTTAGGAACAAAAAAAGGGCTATTTAAAGTGCAATAAATTAATATTTCCAAAGGATATATCTAATGAAAACAGGCCTTTATTTTAACATGTTTCTCAGCTTCACTGAGTAGACTGTTTCTGAGCACAGCTGTGATTTGTTGATCTGTTTGCTGCTATTTCATCTTCTATTTGTTCAGTGGCCCACTGACAAAAGGTAAAGGAAAAGGTAAGACAAAAGGTAAGAAAAAGTAGAGCAAAACCTCTATGGTTTTCATGCTTGAAAATGGGCTATGGGAACGCTACCACAGCATCTTAAAAGTACTTCGTAAACCACAAGACTACCTGGCTCCATTGAACTGCAAGAGTTTCCTTAGGAGCTGATAATTTGAGGATCTGGTGCAAAATCTCCCTGGAGCTCTTGTTATCTTGGAAAACTGCCCAGCCTTCATCAGATTAGCATAAAACACTGCACACCTGGTAGAGCATGTCCTTACATCTCTCTGTGAACTCTGCTCTGGTAGCAGATTACTTAAAGCAAACAGGACTTTTTATATTGTTCCAAGATCCATTCAACAAACATAAACTAAGATTTAATTCTAGTAAATTCTAAGCTTTTACCTTTTAGTCATTAAGTCATGAATAGTGAACAGTGTTCTCTTATATAATACTAAGTACAGTGTTAAGAAAATATATGTATATTTTGCCATTTTGATTCCTGTTGATGAGTAAATTACTCTGTGAGAACAGTGGAAATAATGCCACAGTAGATAATACTTAATATGAATAAGAATGGCAAAACCTGTGTTCCCTTTGTGTTACAATACATTAGGTGTTATTTGTTGGGGTGACTATAGCCTACAGCAGGGACTAAAACATTCTTGGCACAAAACCGGCACTGTACAAGCACTCGTCATCTTCTGAAGAAACAGATGTTTGATTGCAGAATAAAAGTGTATTTAAAATGAATGTTTGAGTCATTCTATTACAAAAAAAATTGCATGTCTTTATTTATCCATTCCACGTGACCAAATGGAAGCCAAACACTGTGCAGCAGGAAAGAAGTAAACATAGGAAAGGAAAAAAGAAAATTATAGTGACTTTCTGAGGGGGCAGGAAAAGATGTTAATATACAAGTTTTGAAGAGTGAACAATCCTCAGCTACTCTCTGAAATGAAGTACTTCTTGGTTTAAACCCCCAAAGTAGAATCACTGAGTTGCCTCATAGCATCTGCTGCTTAATAATGTCACAAAGAATAATTAGAAAGATGATGGAATTCATGGATAGAATTCATAATGTAGCACCTTTCTTCCATAGCCTGTAATTTGATCAGATAGAGGTAATCATATTTTCAAATATTAAGTGGGCCAGCAGAAGGCAGATGTAAGATATAATTTCTGTGAAATATTTGGTACACATTTGGTTGGCTTGTGTTGCACCAATGTAATTTCTTTTGAGGTTTACCTCTGGCAGCTTTTAAAGGGGTTGAATATAGGAGTTGTATAATCTAGGACACTGGGGTTTTTGGCTAGATTTTTAGATGAAGTGGACAGTCTTTGTTAATATAGGCTACTGTGAAATAACAGCAAATTTTTGTATTTTGCTAAAATACGCTGTGTATTAAAATGCTGTATTTTAAAAGACAACTGTACATCATTATCTATCTACACATATGTCTACACAGGCCTATTCATGATAGTTTTCCAGTAGTTTATCAACATCAGGAGTAGTCAGCATGGCTTTGCCATGGGAAAGTCATGTTTGACAACACAGAGAAAATCCTGTGATGAAATAACTGGCCCGGTAGGAGAGAGAAGAACAGTTGATAATTGTCTGTCTGGACACCAGTAAGGCCTTTGACACTGTGTCCTGTAAGATCCCAATAGAAAAACTGATAAAACTATGGTCTGCGGGAGCAGGCAGTGATACGGATTAAAAGCCGGCTTAAGAGCTGGGCCCAAAGAGTGTCACAAAGTCTAGCTGGAGAAGTGTACCCTTGGGGTCAGTACTGCATCTAGACCTGTTTGACATCTTCATTAATGATCTGGATGATGCACAACTTCAGCAAGTTTGCTGAGGACATCAAACTGAGTGGCTGATATACCACAGACTGCATAGGTTGTGCAGTCATCCAGAGGGACCTCAACACGCTGGAGCAATGAGCTCACATAAACCTGTCAGTCAGTGGGTACACATAAACACAAGAGGTTCCAACTGAACATAAGGAAAAAGTGAGGCTAGCACAGCACTAGCAACAGCTAGTACAGGTTGCCCTGGGAGATTGTGAGTTATCTCCTTGGAGAGGAGATAATCAGGCTAAATATCTAGAGCCCTCTGGACATGGTCCTGGGCAGCCTGCTCTAGGTGAGTTGCAGTCAACAGTTCAGTGTTCAGAAGGAGGTCAGTAATGAGTGGTGTCCTTTGGGGGTTTGTACTGGGACAAGTACTGTTAAATATCTTTATCTATTTAGACACAGACAATAGCGTTAAGCGCACACTTAGCAAGCTTGTGGATTTCACCAGACTGGCAGAGTCGATATGCCTGAGGGAAGGGATGCTGTGCAGAGGGACCTAGACAGCCTTGAGGACTGCTTCCAGGTGAACCTCATGAAGTTCAGCAAGGCCAAGTGTAAGGTTCTACCACCAGGCTCAGGACAGTTCCCAGCAGCAATACACACTGGGTGATGAATGGAGTGAGAGCAGACCTGGGGATATTGGCCAGTGAAAAATGAGGTATGATCTGGCAATGTGCATTTGCAGCCCAGAAAGCCAATTATATCCTGGGCTGTATAAAAAGAAGTGAGCCCAGAAGGCTCAAGGATGTGGTTCTCTTCCTCTACCCTGCTTTCCTTAGGCTCCACCTGGAATACTGAATCCTGCTCTGGGGCCCCCAGAACATGAAAGACATAGAGCAGGTCCAGAGGAGAGTCATGAAAATGGTCAGAGGGTTTTCACTTTAAAGATGAGAGAGCTGAGGTTTTTCATCCCAGAGAAGAGAAGGCTACATGGACACCTTGTTGTGGCCTGTCCATACTTAAAGGGGGCTTACAAGGAAGATGCAGAAAGACTTTTTTTCAGGGCATGTAGTGATAGGAGCGGGATAGTGGTTTTGAACTAATTTAGATTAGACAGAAGGAAGATTTTTTTAAAATAGGTTGCCCAGAGAAGCTGTGGATGTCCCATTTCTAAAAGTGTCCAGGCTCTGGTTGGACAGAGTCTTGAGCAGCCTGTTCTAGTGGAACATGTTCTTGCCCATGGCAGAAGGATTGGAACAGATGATCATTAAAGGTCCTTTCCAAAGAAAATCATTCCATGGTTCATTGAACCTATGATTTTATGATGTGTAAAGCAGAAGGTACACAACCTACCATGTCACCATATCTGGGTTCAGTGACCCTTTTTGGCCTTATAAACTATTAATATGTAGGTTTGGGACCAAAGTTGACTCACAGGATATATAAGATATATGCACTGTACTGAACTAAATTTTGAAAATACATTTTGTGCATATTTATAAACATAGTTAATGAAAGCTTTTCCTTTAATGATTTTTTAATACTTTTTTTTCTTTTTTAAAATAATCCTAACTTCATTCATAATATCTGATTATCTAACATGCAGAATTACGACAGAGCAATTAAGCAATGAAGGCATTTCAATTGAGTTATTATCAGTGTACCTAGTTTTCACATACAGATGAATTAATCATTAATCAATGAACACAATCTCCTTTAGTTTCAGGCTCAGCAAATTACTCGATATGGTGATGAATCAATGAAAGTCCAAGAGAAGTCAGTGGAGTCAGTTTGTTGTTGGAAGAAAGGGTGGGGAGAGGGGCAGAGAGTGGGGAGTAAAATGATTGATAAAATGAGAAAGGACATAAGTGGAAATGGAAAAAAAAATAAGAGCAGAAACAAATAGATGTGTGGTCTCTCAGCATGTGTTTGGAAGAAGGCTGAATTGTAATGGATTCCACTTCTTATCTTTAGGGAATTCTGCTATAATTTCTAACATCTTGGCCGTACCAGGGAAGAAGCAGGTAGGACATTCATCATATAACTGACAGTATGCCCAGTAGCATAATTTTTTTTTAATGTAAAACTGAAGGAAAGCATATTAGAGAGTAGAACTTGCTGAAGTCTGGGACTCTGTATCCAGCAGAGCCTGGCCTGTGCAATATATGCTTCTGACTCCGTTTCTCAGAGAAGCTCACTCTTCTCCTAGTGCAAGTCTAATGCTGAGGACAGGACAAGCTACTCCCTCTGATTCCATTCCTCAGCAGAAAGAAAACATGTTACTGTCATTATATGGGGACAACCATGAGTCCCCCTCTGTCTTTTTTTTCATGGTCAAGACTGGGATGAAGCCATTACTTTTAATTTTTAATCATGTTTTAAAACTAATTTATTTTCCTTATTTTTCATTTTTGTTATCTTTTTAAAGATATTTTAATTTTTATCTGTATTCGGGGCAAATAAAAGAACATGTAGAAGCCCTTTCATTAACAATCTGGGCGAAGTCTAGAGATCTGGGTAAGGCATCGGTGTTTGAAACTGGGTTAGCAGAGTGTAAATGAAATATTTTTACTTTCTTGTGTGTTGATTTGGTTTTAATACTTTTCCTCAGCCATAGCCTTGCCCCCTTCTTGACTTCAGGGGATACCTTTACTGGTGATGGTAACCCTCCCAGAACAGTTATGGTTTCCACTTGGGCAAAAGTCACCAGAGCTGCCAGGAGGCAAATCCAGGTTTACAGCTGTAGTGAGTGCTTAAGTCTTTTGTTCATACCAGAGGGCAGCAGAGAGGTGTGAGGTGTGACCAGGTAGATGATCATCTCAGCATGGTTGCAGACCTTAAAGAGGAAGTACAAAGACTGAGTATCAGGGAGTGTGAGAGGCAGATGGATTGATGGAGCTACACCCTAACATCCCTGAAGCCATGGCAGGGGTTGGAGACTCCACAGGAAACAGAGATTCCCTTACACCCCTGCCACCGGGACATGTTGTGCTAGGTGGCTGAACCACAATAAAGAGAAAAGCTATGCAATATTAGAGAAGCTGAGGTAGATACAGATAGATGGGTGCCAAATCATAATACCTTATCAGACACCACTGACAGTGAGACACTTTGGATCCTGGTTACCCACAAAAGCAACACCAAACACCATCCCCTCCCCCCCCCCAAACATCAGTACCAACAACAGATATGATTCTTTAAGGTCTCTAGACAGTCATGTACAACATAGTGAAGCTCCACCAGAAAGAAACAGACTTTATCACAAAAAGAAATGAGTGGTGCTTGTAGTTGGGGACTCTCTCTTAAAGGGCACTGAGACACCCACCTGCCCACTTGTCAAAGAATCACGTGCATTTTGCTGACACGTGACAATCACACGACAATGCTGAAAGGGAGACACAGCTTATCAAGATGACTGACTACTACCTGTTGTTACACTTTCGTGTGGGTATGAATGATAATGGGATCAGGAACTTGAGTAAAATCAAGACAGATTATAAAGCTCTGGGGGCACAAGTGAGAAACATTGGGGCCCAAGTAATATCTTATTTTATCTTACCAGCTACAGGGATGGGGGAAGGGAGGTATAGAAGAATAATGAACATTTATTTCTGGCTGTGTAATTGGTGCCATCATGAAGGTTTTGGTTTCTATGACAATGGGACATTATATGATGACTGTAACCTGATAGGGTAGGATGGAACACACCCTAAATCTTTGGAGCTAGGCTGGCCAACCTAGTCAAACTGAATTTAGCAGTGGGTAGGGTCAAACATGACAACACGTGCAACTGAGGCATGCTTTAAACTGTAGGACCTGGGTGGAGGGATCCAAAATGGCAGCGATAACCCATCATCACTACAACTGATTTGGAATTAAACTAGATCAACCAGAGTAGTATAAAATGTGCTTCATCTGTCTCCTTAAATAAGAAGCAAAAGGTCAGCCTCTTGAAGTGTATGTATACAAACTCACGCAGTCTGGGAAATAAACAGAACGAACTGGAGCTCCATGCCCAGTTGTGATACCATAGGATTAACTGAAACACGGTGGGATGAGTCACATGACTGGAGAATCATGATAGAAGGCTAGATAAGCTGTTTTGTAAAGATAGGCAGGGCAGAAGAGGTGGAGGAGTCACACTCTCCGTTAAGGAAAACATTGACTGTATAGAAGTCAGCTATGCTAATTGTGGTAGCCCTATTGAATGCCTCTGGGTCAAAATCAGAGGAGTTGTCTCCAAAGGTGACCTTTCAGTAGGCATCTGTTACCAGCCCCCAACCAAGATAATGTGACCAATGAAGTGATATTCAGATCGATCAGGCAAGCTCTGAGTCAACGAAACGTTGTCCTTATGGGAGATTAACTACCCAGGTGGTTGTTGGAGGCTCACCTGACAACCATCAAGTTACTGGAATGTGTAGAAGACTTGTTCCTCACAAAAATGTTGAATGTGCTGGCCAGGAATGGGGCACAGCTGGACTTAATACTCCCTAACCAAGAAAACCTACTCTGTGATATCTCAGTGACAGACTTGACAGCAGTGACCTCAATATTGTGGAGTTTGGGATAACTGTTTAGCACAATAAAGGTTAATTCAAGAACAAAGGTTTTAGATTTTAGAAGAGCAAACTTCAGCTCTCTCAGGGCTCAGCTGGAAGGGATCCCATGGGAAGCTTCCCTGGAGGGTAAAGGAGCTAGTGAGTGCTGGGAGGTTTTCAATGACACTCTCCTAGTTGACCAAAACCAGTTCATTCCCTCAAAAGGCAAGGGAAGTAGGCAGAGCAAGCAACACCTCTGGCTTAACTATGAGCTTCTAGTTCTGATGAGAAACAAAAGAGAAATGTAGCTGAGGTTGAAAGTGGAACATTATCAGTTGAAAATTACAAGGGCATTACCAGGGTGTGCAGAGAAGCAGTTAGGAAAGCAAAACCAACTTGAACTAAATTTGTCCAGAGATGTCAAAAACTTCAAGAAAGAATTCTTCACATATATTTACATAAATCAGAAACAGATGAATAATATTGGCCCACTATTAAATAGCAGAGGTGAACTAGTCAATGATGCTGAAAAGGCAGAAGTTCTCAACACCTTTTCTACCTCTGTCTTTACCAGTGCTGTTAAGTCCCAGCCCATAGGAAGAAAAGTTCAAGCTGAAGCAGGCACCAACCCTCTGTCCATGAAGTAAAAGTTGGTGTATCAACTATTACAGGAGCCAGACCCATATAAATTTATGGGTCCACATGCCATCCACTCTCAGGTGTTGAGGGAGCTGGCTGATGTCATTGAAAAGCCACTCTCCATAATCTCTGAGAAGTCGTGGAAACTGGGAGACATCCTTGAAGACTGGAGGAAGGCTGATGTCACCTCCATATTTAAGCAGGCCTCTAAGGAGAACCCAGACAATTGTGGACTCATTAGCCTCACTTCAGTCCCTGTGAAAGTCATGAAGAGAATCCTCCTGGGCACTATCAGAAGTCAATTGAAATGTGATCAGGAAAAACCAACATGGATTTATCATAGTTAAAATGTGCCTAACAAACCTTGCCTTCTATGACAAAGTAACCCACTCAGTTGATGCAGAGAGGGTGATGGACGTTGTCCACCTGGACTTTTCCAAGGTTCTTGATACAGTACCCCACAGCTTTCTCCTGAAGAAACTGACTCAAAATGGCCTGGACAAGTGGTCTGTGCAGTGGGTGGGAAACTGGCTGACAGACCACCACCCAGAGGGTTCATCTACCAGGTGGCAATGGGTCACAAGTGGCATCCCCCAGGGATCAATATGCAGCCTGATGAAAGATGTTTAACATCTTCATAAGTGACCTGGATGGAGGGATCAAGAGCACCCTGATGAAGTTTGCTGATGAAACCAAGATAAATGGAGAGTTTGACAACCCAGAACAGAGATGCCCTCTGGGATGACTTAGACTGAAGAACTGGGTTAACAGGAACTTTATGAAGTGTAGAGAAATGCATGATCTTGCACCTGGGAACACAGAACCCAAAAGTGCAGCTAAGACTGGGATCTTAGACTGGGATTGGCTAGAGAGCAGCCTTGTAGAAAGGGACCTGGGGGTCTTGGTGGGCAACAGGCTTAACATGAGTGAACAGTGTGCTGCAGCAGCAAATTAAGCCAACAGGATGCTGGGCTGCATCAACAAGGGCATCACCATAAGAGACAAAGTCATCATCCCACTCTACTTGGTGCTTGTAAGACCACACCTGCATTCACTTTTGGTCTCCCTGCTAGAAATGGTCCAGAGAAGAGCCATAGGGATGATCAGAGGAATGGAGAATCTGCCATATGAAGAGAGGCTGAGAAAACAGGTCTGTTTAGCCTTGAGTAGAGAAGGCTTAGGAGAGACCTTATTACAATGTTCCAGTACTTAAAAGGGGGCTAAAAGAAGATGGAGGCATTATTTTCAAGGAGTCACATGGATAAGATGAGGGGAAATGGGCACAAGTTGCTCCTGGGGAGATTCAATTTGAACACAAGAGTAAAATTTTTCACTATGAGGACAGTCAGACATTGTCATGGTCTCCCAGGGGAAGTCTTAGATTACCATGCTTTGGAAAGTGTTAAGTCTCAGCTCGGTGGGGTGCTGGGACATATCACATAAACAATAATATCATAATATTGAACCAAATGATCCTTGAGGTCCCTTCCAAACTGACATTCCATGATTCTATGATACTATTACATAAATGTAACTGGCAGTAAAACCACATTCTAATATAACTGCATTTCAAACTGTGTTTCACAATCTTTACACCAGTGACATTTAAACTCAGTATAGAAGACATCAAAACCTAAAATATATTGCAATACACTTGCCTGCTGTGTTGCATCCAATTACATTAGGCCCATATGCTTTTAGCTTCATTTCTTATGGCAGTATTCTTTCATTTTTTCTCCAGCAAACTTTCCATCACAGACTTTCTGCAACCCCTTAAGAAAATGGACCCTTGCAGTCACTTCAGATCATCTACTGATCTTCTTCTATATTTCTTCCCTCTAATTTCCAGGTTTTTGTTGGCTTAGTCATAATTATGTAAGTGAGCAATCAATTGCTCACAAAGCCAAGGCTTTGTCACCATTTAGGTGATAGAATACAGACAGTGGCAGTGACAGTGATGCCTCTAGATTTGGTGCAAAAAAACCTTATAGGCATGTAATTCCTCCACACACAAAAACAGAGATTGTAGAGAGAAGTGTAGCATATGCATGTCTGACTTTCCTGAGCAAAGCTTACAAAATATTAAATTATTTAGCAGTTTACAAAATCAGAGTCTTTTTGTTATATTTAGACAGATTTCTAGACAGACCATTAAATTTCTACAAGAAAATGTTGCTTTCCCTTTAAACTGGGACTTCAGATAGTTGAAAGTAACAAATAATAAACACTCCTTCTAAAGTACCATGTTTGTGGGATGGAAGATCCTTTGGCTAAAACAGTGCAAATGCTCCCTGGCTACCAGAAAGTATTTTTTAGATGCCAATTTTATTTGCACATTTGAAAACATAACCCAACCTAAGCTTTTATTGATACAATGCAAAAACCAGAAACAACATTCCTAGATATGTTGAGTCAATCTTAGTAAATGATTTATTAAAAAATATTTTTGTAATGTGTACACAGCTGAAAATAAAGTATTTGATAAATATTTTAAATTTTTATATTTTACATATTCATAAATAAAAATGGCAACTAATGAACTGTAAGTGTAAATAAATATTTCGGTCCCTCAGTGGTCTTAGAATGACCACTTACATTAAATGTCTGTAAGAACAACCCCTACAGGAGACTGTAAAGTCAAAAACATCTCTAGACATTTTTCGGTAGAGGAAGAAGGTACATATGAATTTAAGTATCCTTTTCGGCTCTGAATTCTCTGTCGTTTAAACTTAAGTAACAAATACAAAATGGCTGGCTACTACAGCACTGCATGAATACTGAGGCAGGGTAATTCTCAGGCAGGAAATTCTGACAATTCTCAGGCAGGAAAGACCTCAACTTTGTAAAGTTTGTTGTAAAATTGCAGTGCTATCAAACCTAAATGTGCCTGACTTCTTTGTAAATGTCAACATCAGTCTTGGGAATGCTGTTGTTATGTCTAGATAACTGTGAGAGGTGTCCCTGCACTTGGCAGGGTAGTTGAAACTAGGTGATCTTAAAGATCCCTTTCAACCCTGAAAATTCTAGGATCTTCAAAGCTTTTGAGCAAATGGCTCAAAAGACTTGATTAGTGCTTACCACAATTTCCTAAACCTCCATATTTAAAGATTTAGCTTGTTCTGAAATTAGCTGGTGGTCTCAGATTATCTGCCTATGTGATGCCAATAAAATGGCTGAAGAAATTAAGTGTAATACAGATAACATCAATGTTAGTTCAAGGGCTAAAGTTTGGAGAACATTTTATTAATTTCTAGTAATTCATACTAATGGACTGAAACAGGAACTACTTAATGACAAAATTTGTAACCATCCAGTTCTTAAAATCAACTTCTGTTTCCTTCAGTGGAAGAAGACTCAAGCTATCACACTGCACTCTCTATTCCAGAAGCCTTCCTGATCTTTCAGAGAAGGATCCCATGTTCATGTGCATTTTGAAAATCATGCCCTGGTCAAATTAGTTCTTTGTAGACACTGATATAATTTTAAATCTATTCTTTAAAATTTTGAAATTTAAAAGTCACTCAGTTTCATCTGGTGAAAACAACTGCTTTTCTATCATTTTCTTTCTGAAGTGACTAAAACACATTTGTTGCAAGTCCATGTACTTTTGTAACGCTAAGCATGTCTGATATTTAGGAAATACAGACACAGGAGATGGCATACCCAAAGAATTAACTAGCTATGTTTCACCTAAGACTCAAATTGCCCAGAGGTAGATCAGCTTCTGTATATGTAGAAGAAAAAGTAGACAGTTCCGGTTGTTTGTGCATAGTATTGTCCCAAGCATTAACACTATTTAAAAAATCTTAAATATTGCTATAATTAGTAAACATGGAACATGAGATCTGATGCTTTTAGATTCATTAAATTCATTGCAGACCGGACCACTTACTAAAGAACTCTTTGTATCTTATTCCATACTATTACACTGAAACCACAAACAAACCAAAAGGAACTCAAGCAAAACTCAGTTTTAAAAACATTAATTCAGTAACATTTGCAATTGATTCAGTGCCCACTGACCACATCACTCAGACCTTCTGTACACAGCTGAATGTCTCCAATCAGGCTGCATGCAACGTTGGATACAGAGAAATTAAGGATGCTTTGAAACTTTGGCTTTTCAGCATTGATGCTGGCTTCAGATGCTGCCACCAATTTGGAAATGACAGCGGATTACTTATTACTATTTCCTTCGCATGAAAGATAATGCATTGTTCTCAGAAAAGCATACTCATTTAAGAAATCACCTTGAGTAATTCAGTCTGATGTTTCTAAATAATAAGCAATTAATAAATTATTCTTGGCCTATTGAATATTAATTTTATTATATAGTGAATTATAGCACCTTAAATAATAGTACTATATCAAGATGGTTGTAAATTTTGGTCTATCTTAGAAACGAAGTATTCTAAAAGAAGAAAAAAAAAAAAAAAAAAAAAGGAAGCATATATTTAATGCTATCTTATGAACTGGCCCTCAGTTTAAAAGTTTAGTATAATTGTGTTTTGACACACAGGGATAATAAAAATTATTAAATGTTAAACCTTCATGAAAATCTATTTGAAACTAGATTCTGTGAGATTTCTGAGTTTACATCAGACAAAAAGACCTAACTAAGAAATTTTAACCAGATATAAAAGAAACACAATTGGGATTGACCAGATTTCACAGAAATATCTGCAAAAATATCTGGAAGAGAACTGTTTCTGAATGTGAGTTTGATAGAATATATGACACTCCCACATACTCAACATTAAAGCACCAAGAACCAGAAAGATATATTATCTAATTCTTTATAGTCCAGAACACCTGAAAAGAAGTCTCATGTACAATCCCTTGCTCTTCCAGAAAGGGCATTACACTTTTAAAATATTTTTTTCATTTATCCAAGCTATTAAGGAAAGTCTGTGTACCATGCAGTCAAAATTAAAAGATGCGTTTTTGCTCATATGCAAATCTTAATGATTCACTAGACCGGCTTCTCATTTGATTTTTGTATCAGTTATTGTAAATGGGGGTTAAACTAAAACTTCAGCAGTAGTATGGGACCTACTGCAAAAACATGAAAAGTATCAGAAATAAAAATATTAATAGTTCTTTAATGGTCAGGTTTGCATTTCATATAAACTGACACAATTAAAAATAAAAGTTAGTTGTGAAAGACAATTATGTTTTAAGTGAGTTGCTTTCATAGAGAAGCAGAGGAACCTATGATTGATTTCTTTAATATTCTTATTAAGAAGAAAAGATCACTGCTTTGTGTGGGTTTTAGTAAGAACAAAAGTGAGAGTTAGTTTACCCATGGTCATATTCTTATCATTCCATCTTTAAGCCATGTAAAACACTATAGAGCACTAAATATGTATTTTCCATTTTACTTTTTATCTTGTGATGACCTCTCCTGGTTGAGCTGTTCATTAGCCTTGATTCCAGAAGTTGGGAATGTTTTGATCTCTATATACTTATTAAAAAAAAAGAATGCAGGAATATGAATAATATATTGCCAATGTATAAAAAACATTACTATGAATAAAATATAGAGTAAAATCTGAGTATTAGTGTGTGGGATACTTTATATGGTGTATGTTTATTGTACTACAGGATGGGCTTTCAACACACACTTCATCTTGAGGAAAAATTAATGAGATTCAAAGCTTTCCACATAGCCACTATAATCACTTCAGTATTACTGAAAGACACCATTTTAATGACAGAGATAGAGTTACTGACTTTGCAAAGTAAACAAATATTTGAGATACAATATACCCACATAAGTGGTATCCAATTCTATTCTTTCCCAAAACTGTCTTTTTCTATGTCAACACAAGCAGACTGACAGAAGATACTGCATAGAAAGTTCATAAATAGGGATTTATAATTCACTATACACCATGAATCATGCATACTTCCTGAAAAAAAAAATATAGAAGAAATTTGATCTTGTAAATTATTGCAAAATCAAAACATAAAGTAGCAAAGGAGGAGAAAATAAAAATAATGTTGGAAATCAGTTTAACATCAAAGCTGCATTTCATACAGCATTAATTATTTCAGAAGTATTCACAACATCATGTTTGATTCAACCGGTTAAAAAAAAAAAACAAACACAAGCAAAAAAACCTGAGTGCGTTCTCTTGTCAAAGGACAATGAAATTCCCCAATGTCATTCACAGTCAGTTGCATACAAAGTGAAAAACAATCCCAGAAAATACAGCAGTGACAAGTTTGTATACCAAAGTATGCAACAGCAGAATGAGTTAAGTGGTGCACCAGAACAGTGTGACACAGCACTTGAGTTCCTGCTGGGGTAGCACTTCCCAAACACCCGTTTATCTTTACAAGAATTTTAAGCATGTACTGCAATGTGAGCACTCCTTTTGTAATTTTAAGGCTGACTGTTTCCAGTAAACAAATCTCACTCAATTTCACTTTCAGAAGTGAGTCAGAGATGAAATACATAAGGACTGTAGTGTATAAGCTCTTGTAAGGTGAATTAATATAAATAAATCTTTTAACATCTGAAAAAAAAATCAAGATGGGGATGTATATGAGTAAATTGTAATCAATATTATATATTACCTTTATAATGGAATTTCTGGTTGCAGTGATGTTACTACAAGCATTAACTTCTCAACTAACTTCTTTCAAAAGTTAGATTTGTTTGTTGGGTAATCATATAGCCCACTTTTGGTAATTTTCAAGTTAAACTACAGCCATTAGTTATTGAACGACAAAATAAAGCTCAGAAATCATATAACAGAAAAGCAGTATAGGGAATTTCATTTTCCAATAACAGATTTCTGACGACCTAAATAATGTATCTTCCCCCCCCCGCGTATATTCCTAGTATGTAAAGCCGAAGAGATGACCATGAAGAAATACTAATCAGAAGAAAAATTAGATAGACAGTCAAAACTAGACAGCAAACCTCAGGATCAATATTTCTCCTAAATCAAAGGTAGAAAAAATCCTGAACATTCTGAACATCCTCTGAAATGTAGATATTATTGAGACACTGCTGCACATTTTCTATTGACACACAAATAAATTTCTAAGTGTAAGCAAATCCTGGAGCATAGTATTATATTATTTTTCAATAGGTATCAGATGATAATAGGTAGAAACCCACTAAGAAAGTATAGCAGGGCTCCAGTTCCCTAATTATTGTACTGTTCATTCCTGACCCCAAGGAAACAAATAAATAAATATAATGATCCACATAGATCTTATATTCTAAGAAATTTCTCTGCTTGGTCAGTAGAATCAGCCCCCATTCACATATACACAATCTCAACACACCTATTTGTAACACCTTAGGACATTTCTTTCCTCTATGAACAGCAGAGGAAGTCAACGGTAGTGTCTATTTTTGACAATTCTATAAAAATGCATTGCTTTATTTTAGTACACATTTTACAAATACTTTGCAAATAGCAAATGCTTTACATGATCCAAAAAGAAACATCTAAATACTCAACACTGACATCCACCTGCAATTTTCTGGAAACTACATCTCAATGCAATGTTAAAGATTTGATCTAACACCCATTGAAATCATTGAGTACACTGTCATTTTTACACTGATAGCAGAACTGGGTCCTGTATAGGTGTTCTGCACTCCTCTGCTCTGAAGTTCAGCATTTCAGCAGATGTTTGATCATTTACCTAATCCTTTTGCCATCCTAAGGGGGCAAATTTTGGTATTCTCTAAAATACCTTTGCTCATTTTATGATGGGAAGCAAAACTTCCTCAAGAAAAGCTGTCCTGGCTCAGTTCCCCCTCATTAACTCACCACCATCCTCTTCAAATGAGAAATTTTTTTCTTGCTGCTCCTTGGTAAAAGATTAGTTCTCTTAACTGCTAAATCTTCTCTTTTCCCACACACGACTATGGAGAAGAAACACTTCCAACTGCAAATTGCATACCTTCTGAGGAAGGTGGAAAAAACCCAAAACAAACCAACCAAACAAGCAAAAACCACCCACAAACTTTGAACAGCTTCTACCTGATTCCTTTCTCTCTCTGACTCCATTGCAGAACCAAGACTGTATCACAGAGCAGGTCTTTCAACTTTCCACACCATCTAACCACTGAAATCATCTACACTAAGGAAGATCTGATAGGGAACACTGTGAACAGTATCAAATCTCATTGCACACATACATGTAAAAACACACAGAAAATCAAACACAAGAATGACCAGCAGAGTTGTAGGAATTTCCCTCTGGCTTATTGTGCATGCTTCTTTAAAAAGGGTACTTACGAGATGCAGGCAGAGTGGTCCTGGCTCTGCAGCTAATGCTGCTGAAAATCCAGAGGAAGAGAGCTGCCCTGCAGCCAGCTCGGGTAACCACAACCATCCTTCACTTCCTGGCTCCCTGTACGCCAAATGCCAGCCGCAGAAGACTTGCTTTTCTCCACTTTGGCCCCTTTTCTCTTTTTCTCAGAGGAGGGGGCGAGGAGGTAAAGGGGGCAGGGCTTTGCCTTGGGTTAGAAGCCAACCCCCCTCTTCGTCTGCTTTCTCTGGGTTTGCAGCAGGATAAGTCCCGGTACTTTTCCTTATTTTTCTGTTTGTGGTGTGCCTGTGCCTCCTTCTCAGAGGAAGGTGGGACAAAAACCCCACAATAATAAAAGCCACGAAGTCTCAAATAAGACTGTAGAAAAGAAAAAGATAAATTAAAAAGGCAATCTCCAAAGAGACATGGGGGAAGGGAGGAAAAGGGAGATGGTGATGAAAGGAAGGGAGAAGAAAGGCGGAAAAAGCCGTTGTTGCTGCTAATGCTGTTGATGCCACCACTGCAGCTGAACCCTTCCTGCACAGAGCAGCGCTGCTGAGAGAAGCTTGCAATAACCTCATATATATAAACAGTGTACACGCACAGGCAGCCAGGGAGCCAAACACACACTCACACAGGAGAAGGGAGAGGGGAGTGGGAGGGAGAGACACTCCCGCAGCATAGAAGCAGGCTCAGAGCCTCTCTTCTCGTTTATTCATCATCTTCCAGCAGGAGGAAACGCTGCCACCACCAGCAGCAACCCTCTCTCCTCACGCCCCCCCTCCCCCCTCCTTCCCGCCTCCTCGGGAAAATGGAAAAAAAGAAGAAAAAAGGAAAAAGCCGTTGTTGCAAAAAAAAAAAAGGCAAAAAAAAAAAAAAAAAAAAAGGCAGAATGGAAAATCCTCTTCCTAGAGCTCCCCTCCCCTCAGCTTCCTCCAGCTCCTCCCTCTTTCTCTGCGCCCGTCCGGCTTGTCCTCCCTTGCCTGGTTCAGAGGCAGAGGCGGGGGGACCGCGGCGGGGATGGGGTCCGGCAGCCGGGAGACCGCGAAGGGGTTGTGGG
>JAAWXA010000002.1:49086212-49218712 GCA_038090715.1 Florisuga fusca
CGCACCGCCCGCGCCCTGCACGCCCCCGGGGGCGCCGCCGCAGCCCTTGCCGCTGGCTCTTGCCCTCCCTGCCTGCCGCTCCCCCGCACTCCGAGATGGCAGCGTTTCCCCCAGCTCCAGCCTGCCGGGATCCGAGCCAGGCAGCCAGCAGGCAAGACCTCCGAGCAGTCCTAGTTCTGAGGCGGGGTGAGCACCATGCTGCCTGCAGAGAGCTGGGGCTGCAGGAGCCGCTAATGCAGATGTTTGCATTCGGTAATTAATTCTCACTCCGAGAGTGAGCCAAGAAGAAAGCGGCATTTCAGCATCATTACTGTTTTTATCTACAAGAGATGACTGAGACAACCTGGCAATATCCTAGCCTAACAGTTCAGGGATTTCAGGAGTCTGACTGCTCTTTTCCATCCCTCTCCATCCCTCCTGCCATTGCCCTTAAACAGAATGAACCAAAAGTTACTGCTCACCAGATATGGTAGAATAATAAAGGTGGGATTTATTTATGGCTTATTCTACAATCAATGAGGCAAAGAAAAATGAAAACAATTATTTCTCAGGTGTTACAAAGAGAAGGCTGAGAAAAGGAAGAAAAAAGCAGGCATAAATTGTTTTCAGTGACTAATAAACATGCTGTTAACAAGTATCTGCTGTTATTCGGTGAGTATGATGAAGTGGTTAAGACTGCATGTAAGATGAGGTTTTCAGAAAGGCCTTGGGATATTAGGATACTCCATCCTATTGCCTTTCAGAGAGAGTACAGTGCTTATCTTTTAGGTCACTTTGAAAACTCATCCATACATAATATATGATGTCCCAGGAGAGCTGTGGCCTAGAGATTTGAGCACAGCATAGGACAAATCTGAAGTGGCAGTCCTGGGAATAACTGTTTCTGTAATCTTGTTCAACTGCCATCATTATTCCTTCTTGAACATTTACCTCCACCCCTTGCCTAATCCATATCAAGTATTAATGCATTCATACTTTAAATACTTTCATAGAAGTAATGCCAATACATCTGTGGCAAGTGTGGAATGAAGAAGTGCACTATGAATGCTAAGTGTTATTATACTTATCTCTGTTGTCTAAAGAGTAAATATTTCCATAGTACTTTGTTACCTCTTCTCTGCACCATTGTGATCCCTCTGCTGTGCCCTCCCCATTCCTTATACCCACAGACACTTTTTGATGTTCAGTAATAATTAGGATTTGTGAGCTTGGGGGGAATTAACTAGGAACCAAATATTAATTACTGCCATTAAACTAGTTCAGAATTGCCACTTGCCATACCTTCTTTCTTGTTAACATCTTCTATTTTCTTCCTAGTCTATAACCCA
Organism: Florisuga fusca; assembly: GCA_038090715.1. Classification (NCBI taxonomy): domain Eukaryota; kingdom Metazoa; phylum Chordata; class Aves; order Apodiformes; family Trochilidae; genus Florisuga; species Florisuga fusca. The sequence continues at coordinate 49,087,541 of JAAWXA010000002.1, forward strand.
TAGTTTTGCAAATTTGTAAAACTTAATTTCCTGTTCTTCAGCTACAGCAGAAGCACTAGTGATGATAGACTATCAGAAACTGACTCTGTACATTCACAGATTAGAGAAAGCCTTCTGACTATGGCATTCAAAAACTGTCACTTTCATTCTGAGATCCTGCACCCTTTGAAGTATAAATTGACCTTTGTTATTCAGCTGAGCAACAAGTAAACAGCTTCTCTGAATAAGTATTGAAAAGCTCAGCAGACCATTTTGCAAACTAAATTTATGCTTTTTAAGGTCCTTCCAACAAGCATAGTGAAAGAAATAAACCTGCATATAACCCATTTCTACTTTTATATTTATACACTTGTATATTGCCCATTTCTTGTAGACCTCCACAGAACATGAATCTGACTTGAGTTGTTCAAACATCACACTTTTTTAGCATATGCTAATTGGATGTTTCAAAAAATACTAAAATTTCTCACAAGTAGACATGCATTTAAAAAACAAAAGATAGGGTAAGTCATTCAAAACAGGAAGAATCTGAAAGTTGATTGATTAACATCTCAATAACAGTGATAGTAGAAAGTTTCCTTGTGGTTTTAGATGGAGGAAATGGCACAGATTATTGCATTTTTCTACACCTCAGACTAGGAAAAGGCTCCTTAAAAACTACATAAAATATTTAAAATGTGTAGCAACATCAATGAGTTGTGCAAAGGTAATGAAATTATTTTTAATATAACCACAACTGGGGCCTGCAAAATCATTAACTTTGACTGATTTTGTCACACAAGACAGAATAATCATTAAAATATCTTCAGACATTTTTTAGTCCCATAAAAAAAAGCTAACCATCAAATACAAATATTCTTACTGTTAATTTTTTTTCTTTTTTTTTTTCCCTGAAGGATGAATTGAAGCATTAGTTCACATGATTCAGTGAATCCAAAACTAATATATTAACCTTTGAAACGAAAACATGGTTAAACTGTGTTAGGGCATAATATGAACTTATAAGATACCTCTCCTTTGTACTCTTCATCGTAACCTTTCCTTTCCAGGCCATAAATCTGAGCATGTTTCTAAGCAAGCTGTGAGATACTCCTGCAGTCTGAGCAGGGCAACTGCAAACTTTAGTATCTCCATCCTGCAGCCAGCAAATACCTGCAACTTGGGTCCACAGGGACCTGTACTCCATACAAGGTGGGTTAGGAGAGTGTGGAGGCAGACACACCAGCCAAGATGGGCAGGAGGTTCTTGCAGCAAAGCTGCTCTCATAAGAAAACTAATCCTTGCTTATTTTTCAAATCAACATTCCTAGAGCCTTAAATTTGTGGTGATATCTCAGTCTTCTGCTGAAACCTGCTTGGCAACTAGGAAGACCCCGAAGTGTTAATAGAATGTAGTTATTACAGCTGTACACAAATTTTATTGAGCTTAATAGAAATTATACACACATATTGATGTGTGACAACAGATCATTCTGAATTTACTATGGCTGTCAAGCACTGTCTGCTAAAAGCAATTCATGCTGGACAGAGCTATATTTACAGTATGTGAATGTCAAGAACTAAAACACAACGTCACAAAACTAGAAAGGCTTTTCAGACACTGGTGGGACAACATGGCATCCAATGAAGTGATCAGCTGAGGCCACAGAATAAAATGAACCAAGCTGAAAAAGAACCTGAAACTTCTGAATTAATATTGAAAGTAAAAAACCATGCTTCTTTATTCCTAACCATCTACCATTTTAACTAAGTTTTCCCCTTTTGTATTTTTGGTGGACCCCTTGCATGGCAGAGTTCTAAAAATTTTCCCTAGTAGAATTTCCATCCACGTCTCCAACAGGGTAGGTATGAGGAGTTCACATAGGAAAGATAGAAGTAATTAATTTCAAACCCGAATTTATGATTGTATGCATATAATTAAATGCCATATAATGGACAGCTCTATTCCTTTTCTTGTGTTTATTCAGAACAACATGGGGTTTTCTACTGGCACCGTCTGTAAACATCAGTCTTCCTTTGAATGACAGAGGCCACATGAAAATTGTGATCATCTGCCTGTGAGAAGCTGTAAAGACTTGAAGAAATTATTTATTTTCTAGAAATATAAGGAAAGTAAGGGGTTTCCTACCCTACTAATATAGCTAAAAAGAAGCTTGTCCTGGTTTGAGCCAGGATAAGGTGATTTTCTGGTTTGTACTTTTGCTTTCAGCTAAGTTTCTTGTAAGTAGTTGCACTTGCTGAAATTAACAGCAAGTTTCTCAGACAGTGTCTGCTTCTAGGACTGATAACACTGGATGTTTATAGTTACTGCCAGAGACTGGTATGCAGACTCAAGGACAGTTCTCAGCTCTGAGGAAAACATTTTACCCTGCAGAAGGAGTAAAGAGGTCCCACCTGAACCCCTCCTCTGGGGAGGCCCGAGACAAGATAGATGCCAGAACTGACCAAACAGAGTATTCCATCCCATACACGTCATACTCAGTATAAATTTGAGGGATCACGAGGGTCGACACCTTTTCCTTCCTTTTCCCTTTCTTTCCCTTCCTGCTTCTCGTCCTGCCTTCCTTCACCGGGTTTCCCTGTGTGCTTCGGCATCCTGGGAGGATTCCATCCGTTCGTCTGCCTGTGATCCTGATCCGTGCCAGCCTGAATCTGTGTGTTCCTGCCTCCAGCTCCCGACTGCTCCTGACCCCAGGGTCCAGCCTGGACTTTCCCAGGGCTGCCCTGCAGCCTCGGTGGTGATGGGAGAGTTATTGGGGGAAAAGGAGGGAGGAACGGGGAATCAATCTTTTCCTGTATATTTGTATATTTGTATATATTTAGTAATTTTTCCTATTTATCATTCCTGTTTCATTAAAGTTGTGTAGTTTAGTTTCCAACCCATAAGTCTCTTTCCCTTATTCTCTCTCCTTTCCTTATCAGGGAGGAGAGGGGGATTAATATAAAAATCTGTTTTTCGGTTTAATTGCCGGGCCAGTGTCAAACCGTGACAAAGCTAAAAAGAAAAGGTTCACTGGCAGAAAAAAGCCATTATCTTCTTGCTTTGCACAGTTAAAAATATAAAATTATACTTTGAAGTGAATACATTTTGGCTTGACCATCTTTTTGTTGTAGTTGTACTAAAACAAACAAGAAAATGAAAACCTGGAAAGCAAAATATGGTTCTAGTTCTTACTTTAGAGCTTCATAACAAAGGCAATTAAAAAAAAAAAAAAAAAAAAAAAAAAAAAAAAAAAAAAAAAAANGAACCAAGCTGAAAAAGAACCTGAAACTTCTGAATTAATATTGAAAGTAAAAAACCATGCTTCTTTATTCCTAACCATCTACCATTTTAACTAAGTTTTCCCCTTTTGTATTTTTGGTGGACCCCTTGCATGGCAGAGTTCTAAAAATTTTCCCTAGTAGAATTTCCATCCACGTCTCCAACAGGGTAGGTATGAGGAGTTCACATAGGAAAGATAGAAGTAATTCATTTCAAACCCGAATTTATGATTGTATGCATATAATTAAATGCCATATAATGGACAGCTCTATTCCTTTTTCTTGTGTTTATTCAGAACAACATGGGGTTTTCTACTGGCACCGTCTGTAAACATCAGTCTTCCTTTGAATGACAGAGGCCACATGAAAATTGTGATCATCTGCCTGTGAGAAGCTGTAAAGACTTGAAGAAATTATTTATTTTCTAGAAATATAAGGAAAGTAAGGGGTTTCCTACCCTACTAATATAGCTAAAAAGAAGCTAAAAAGAAAAGGTTCACTGGCAGAAAAAAGCCATTATCTTCTTGCTTTGCACAGTTAAAAATATAAAATTATATTTTGAAGAGAATACATTTTGGCTTGACCATCTTTTTGTTGTAGTTGTAAAAAAAAAAAAAAAAAAAAAAAAAAAAAAAATCAACAACAAAAAACCGGTATGTTAAACTCTTAAAATGGTCAATTTGTCACTATTAAAAATTATGGTCCCAGACTCTCACTCATACAGGCATGAAAAGAAGTTTAAAATGCTCAGAAGTTTTCAGCTTCATGAACCTACATCTTCTGTAGTCTAAACACATGTTCAAGACAGCATCTACTTTTAGAAATTTCTTTTGGGATATCCTGGTCTTCATCAAACTACACTGCATAATGAAAAAATTTAATAATTAAAACAAATTTAAAAATCATGCCATACCGGATTTGAATCTGCATTTTATAGACAAGAAAATAGAACTGAATTCCATTCTTATTTTGCATCAGGACTAAAACAACCAAACAGAACTGGTGGTAACCTGTCAGAAATGCAACTGTTTCACACTAATCACCAGTCTTATTTTGAGCTCATTTCCAGTTTAAAGCTCCTTGAAGATACAGAAGAATCATTTTATTTACAAATATAATTTAATTACTGCTCATCCACTTGAACAGTCCAAAATAATTCTCTTCAAGACACAGTATTCTTCCATACCATTTTTCATTCATTCTTGTCTTCTTTTGAGTTTGCCTTTGAACCTCACCTGAAGTGTTTTTTCTTCCTCCTCTCATTTAATCACCATCTGTTAATTTATTTGTATGGTTTTAAATTGCAAAGTAGTTTTGCATTCCTACCATCTCTAAGGAACACTAATAAAATAATGAAACAACATTTGAGAATTACTGAGACGAATTATTTTAATATGATATATATTTTATTCTTATTTTCTTCCACGTGGGAAATGTTATAGCATGAATACCTATTGAAAAACTGACTGTCATGGCTTATCAGTTTGGGTGGACCACAAACCTAATGACAGAATTCCTCTACTTCCCCCTGCCCCCCACACTCCCTCAGAAAGGAAGGTAAAAGACCAGAGACTTAAAGTAGGAAACTGAAAACAGTTGGATACAGATTTTACTGACACAAGGTAAAGGTAATAACATAAAGTAAACAAAGTAACAAAGTAATAAAGAATACAAAAATACATAAAGTAACAAAGAATACAAATATATGAAAAAAAATACATCCATATATATATATATATACACACAACCCCATAGATAGTGTGTGGAAATGGTAACAACCAGCAGCACTGCCATCAGAGGGTGGGAAGCAAAGAGGGAGGAGCTGCTGACTTTCTCATCTTTTTATAGAGTATGGCAGGAGATGGGAGGGAATAGATCCCTCCCTTTGCATTCTGCCCCTGTCACAGTCTGAAAGCCCTCTTTCTTTAGTTCCTCCTGTTCAAACAATGACACTATTCACTATTTTAGGAAGTTTTATGGAGCAATCTGTGGCTGCTCCTAATGCAATCAGCCTAACTGGAAGCTCAGGTGGATCTCATGTCAACTGCATAAAACACAGGATAAGGTCTTTGGAGAAGCAGAGGTTGGGGGTTGTAATAGCCATCTGAACACAGTGCTAATTTGAGGTTTTGCCAAATCCATCACCTGAGAAGACTGCAGTGAAAAACACCTAGATAATTTTTGAAACCTGCATTAAGTCTTTGGAAGACTGACCCCTTGATGAATCTAAATCATTTTGAAATAAAGATCAGGTTTTGACTCCGTAACTTTAAAAGTTGTCTTTCCCTCGGTTTCCTAATTATTTTTTTTAGCTCACATAGGTGCCTTCTCTGTTATATATTGCTATTTTCAGTAGCAATATAAAACATAAAAATTATGTTTTATATTGGATTTATATTTTTAAATATTATGTAGATTTATTGCTAAATCACAAAAACATTAAACAATATTTTCTGTATCCTAGTCTTGTCTTGTGTGCTTTGAGTGAGTAAGGTGGGATCTTAGTACTACTGAAATGAGAGGGAGTTTTTGCTGTTTAATCAAATGGGAGTAGGATTTTATTCCTTATATTTATACAGAAATATTCCTTATATTTATACCTTCAGCATCTGAGGAAGTCTTGTCTATATGAAGGGACAGATACTATCTCTTAAGTATAAAATAACAATAAAGATGTTAATTATTTTCCAAGCATCTACAATTAACTTTCATTGTATATAAGTATCAACCTATGCAACAGATTTTACTGAGAATGTATTTTAAGAATAAATTTAAATGTATATTTAAAACACTGTGGTAAAATGCTTTTTTTTCTTAATTCAGTTTAGAAAATGTCATAGGCAATGCAGGGATGGATAGGCGAAGATCTGAGTCAAAAAATTGCACAAAAAGTGAATTACAGTAATATTACAAAAAACAATTATGTGGGAAATATTTCTAGTCACCCTTAAATGAGAAAATAAAATAAATCTGGATTATGTCATTCTGCTGCATATGAGGGGAAAAAAAGCATCTTTTCCTTAATGCATAGCCTGAAAGGTAAAAGGCTAGAGAAGAGACTGTCAGCTCTTCTTATACTATCATTTATGCCTGGATAAGAAGACTCCATGTGACTTGAAGGCTTTTGCAAGAGAAATACACAGCAACAATTTGGTGAATACAGTAAATACTTCCAAGACAAAGTAACATTAGCAAGGAATTGTTTTATTTTTAGCTATATTTGAATGCAAAAATTAGGAGCTGAAAAAATGGGAAAGAGCCAGCAAAATCTGACAAGATTTCTTTCTTTACACTGACAGTAATCTACTGCCCTCATCTTGGGAACTTCTTTCATAAAGGTTTTGGAACAATTCACAACTAGTAGCTTTAAACCACTGCTTTATGCAGGATATAGCTTCATTACCTACTTGATACACATTTAACAGATTGGAAGAGGTTAGCAGAGTAATGCACTAAAGTTACTGAAGCATTTAAGCATTCTGAGTAAATATATATTTGCCTCCCTGTTACATTGTCTACATCATTCAGCTTCAATTACCATTAATAAACCATAGTTATCTTCATCTCCTACTAAAGATAGCACATGGGTACATGACATAAAAGTACTTTAAAATGTCATTTACTCTCTCTTATAGGAGTATCCAGAGTCCTCTTGAACCATGTTATAAATTCTTTCATGTAAGTGATTGTCGTAAGGTACTTGGTGTTACAGTTAAATGTAAAGCTCCAGTAATTCTTCATTATGAAACCAGGACTGCCTTTTATTAAGAACCTGAAGTGCACTTGGTACAGAGCAGCATGTCAGTCACGACCGGAGCTTCTGCATACTACCTGAGTATGATTACATTTAAAAGGTAAATATATACTGTGTTTTCTATCTGCACACCTGTCAGATGATATTTCTATGCATCTCCTGTGTTTATCTTTTTCTTTTTTTTTTTTTTTTTTTTTAATACTAGGCTTCTAATTCCTAACATGGCATTAAGAACACAAACTGTACAAAGATTGGCAGCCTGGATTTTTTTTTTTAAACTGGAAGTGTTAGATGAAATTTATGCTAACTTTAGGAGGTCACTTGCTATGGATATGCAGGCATAGTGACTGCTTGGGCTTCAGAGGAATTTCTGAGCTGTGCAATATCTCCAGATGAACCTGACCAGATCATATCAGCTCACAGCTCACAACGGAGCTACTGTATCACATGCCTTGAAGAATGTTCCCATTCTCCATTTGGAGGTTTTAATTAAAGCTACTAACCCTCTTACTACTTTAAGTGGAAAGATAGACAGTACAGGGTTTTGATGAACTAAGGAGATTGGGTGCTAAGTGTATGGTGGTCTAAAAATCCACTATTCATTGTATTGTCACATTTTTTATGCTATAGTAGTTATGTCCTGAAAAAGAAGTGCCTTACTGATTCCGTGTCCCACCACAATAAGTCCAAGGTTTTTTCATGGAAAGTTGTCAGGGGGCTGTAGTAGCATATAATAAAATCATACAGACAGGTATGTCGTAAGCACACACACAAATATTGTGAGCACAAATGATTGCTCTAGACATCTAGGTAGCCATTTTGAAAATAAGGATGAAACTGAGAATGAAATTACTTCTTTCCTTTGAATGAGAAAAAAATTGTGAAGACATAAAAAGAGAATGAAATAAAAATACAAACTGTGGAGCTGAACTATGATTTTTTTGGCTTTCTTCCTATTACACTGACATAGCAAAAGAAAATGGGAAGCCCTGATAGGAGGCTGACAATGGGAAAAGCTTTCTGATGTATGAATGTTGCACCCACGATCACTCTTGATGACATGCAGTCTCCCATCAGATTCGGTAGTGCTGGGGTCTTTCATAAAGACCACTTCAGATTAATTTATAAGAAGCCTTGGTCTGGTTTTAACATGTCTAGATTTTAACCCATACATTGCAAAACACCCTGGTTTTATTGCTACACAACAGTAGAAGAGGTGCAGGTAGACTGAAGGCATACGTGTGAAACTAAGAGAGATGATAATACCACCATATGTGATGACCCTTGCAACAACCACCACAATGCATTCTTGAATTTTCCATCCAGTCTGGTGTCCCATGATAAACTTTTAATGAATGTTTCCTCTATTTTAAAGAGGGCTCCCCTAACTGAGAAAGGAGGGTTCTCCAAAGAAGTTGAGGATGCTCCATCCCTGGAAGTGTTCAAGAACAGGCTGGATGGAGCTTTGAGTAACCTGGTCTGGTGGAAACTGTCCCTGCCCATGGCAGGATGGTTGGAAGGAAATGATCTTTAAGGTTCCTTCCAACCTAAACTGTTCTATGATTCCATGATTCTATCTTATAAAGCAAAATAAAAATATCTATTATAGAATTACAAGAAGTTTGTTATTAAAATCCATTCTGGATAATCTTCATCCATAAGAAAACAATAACTTAGCTTTCAGGTGCTTTTCAATGTTTTTTGTAAGTATGAGACATGAAAAAAATACATGTGTTTGATAAAAGAGATATTTCTTGATTTTATCACATTTTTAAGTTAAAAATTGTGAAGAAGTTGCATTAGGTAAACCAAAGTTGTGCTACTACAATAGTGCATGAGTTATTAGCTATAAACACATTAGGAATAAAAGATGCTTAGACTGCTATGTTACTCACTGTAATGTGACATATAATGAATAATAATAATATATTCTCCACAGCATCCAAGGATTTCAAACCTTCATGCAAATATTGAATTAATCTTCCCAATAAGGTAAGTAAATATTATATCCACATATAGAACAAGCACAGAAATCTATGCACAGTTTCAAAAATCACCCATATTCCAACTGATGTAAACAAGATTCACTGGCTCTGAGACCAAAACTGAGTTTTTAAAGCCAGAGGCACAAATCAGCAAAAGCTATGCATCTTGACCTGCAGGGCAAGTTTCCCTATCATGGCAGGTGAACTGAAAATGCTCCATTAGTTCTTTGATGGTGACAGCAGAGAGTATGAGAGACTAGAAAAGATTTAATAATCAGAAATACAATCTAAGAGGAAAAAGCAGAAGAACCTAAGTAAAAAGTACTTTAAAAGGAATCAGAGATGATGTCTGCAGATAACAAAACAATGCCTTTTGATAACCATAAAGAAAATACGATAGAGCTATAGGTGAACTAGATAAAACTAGTAGTAGAAAAGTTCATAATTTACAGGGTGCACAGATTTTTGTTCATTTGGGTTCAAAAGTGATACAGTGCTATCCTTTAGAAATTTCTGCATTTTGTAAAAATTATTTGAGTGCAGAGAGTATTTAATAGCACCCCTTGTCTCTGTTGAACAGTGAAAGATCTTCAGTATCCCAGTCAAAACCTTGAAGTGTGTTGAAGTGTATATGTCTGTACTCTGTGTGAAGATGAAGAGCAGATTTTTTTTATTTCCACTTTAAAAAGACCTTGAATCTCTCTACTAAACATTGAGAATCAAAAAGAATGCAGTTCTGTTGAGAACCAGAAGGAATGCAGTCTAATTATAAGTGCTGCTGTGATAAAAGCACTGAGTTCTTCTGTGTTTCCAATTTCACAATGAAGTAAGGTCTCATTGTACTACCCACAGACATGCCTGAAAATGTGGGAGAGTTTTAGATGCAAATGGAAAACTGAAATACCTTCCTCTTCTCACCCATCTTAGAGATGGTTTATTGGCTTCTCACTTCTACCACTAGTGAAGACCACTCTCTATAAGAGTAGTTCATATGTCAACACAACTCTAAACTCTAAATACAGCATAACCTTTTTTCTAGGTCCTCTCCACCCATGTGAGATTCCAGTGATCTCACTGATTGGAATTTGCCTCAAAAGACAATTTAAAGTGAGTAGCCCTGGCTAGGGTCTGGGAGAGATACCTTGATTGTAATTTGCTAATGAACCTGGCCTGGCAGGAGCAGAGTGGGGGTGGGGGTGACACCTGGAAAGAGGTAAGAAGTGACGGCTGGGTGAAGACTACACCCTGCTGCGACAAGTCGGAGGGAAGTCACCTACAGGCGAGCCTGTCTCCAGTGGCTCTGATGCTAATGAACCTGTCTTCTGGGGTAGCTGACTGACAGCTCCCCTTTGGAACAAAGGAACTTGGGGATATATAAAGCAGTCCATTCTATGGCCGTGTTGTTGTCCTCCTGACCCACCACTAGCTTCATCGGGCCCTGTCCAGGATCAGAACACCATCTTGAAGAAACTCACTGGACAGCTGGACCCCTGGAGATGACTCTGACTCTCTCTCTCTCTCTTATTCTCTCATTCTTTCTTTCCCACTTGTGTACTCATTCTTCTCCCATTTCTCCCTCTCTCTCTCTCTTTTCTTGTATCCTCTCCTTTTTCTCTCTCCCTCTTTTGTCTGGCAACATATTCCCCATACTTTTACGTGATTCTACCATTTTGCTTGTGCCAATTGTCAAATAAAAGTTTATGCTCGCAGCCAACCCTTGATGGTTGGATTTTGCTCACGTGGATCAAAACAAATAAAATAGTAATTTAATGTTACTCTGGACTGTAACATTTGGTGTAGTCTGCTGACACGGTTGCTTCTCCTTCAGCTTATGTATTACCTCCTTAAAGGCTCTCTCCCAAAATATTAACCCTCTGGACATTTACAGGCTCAGAGGATACTACTAACCGCAGGACACATCTCAGTCACACTTCTTGCAAACCAGCTATCTGCAAAACTGACTGACCTGATGATGCAGGTGGCTTCAGAAGCAACTCTAGCTGTTATAGACACATTTATGGGGTTATTTTGACAACTCAGGTTGAAAAATCTGTTCTTTCCAGAGAAACTGCACCTTCTGTTTCATTAGTTTTCTGTTCAGCTCAGTTGACCTTGATTGCTGTAACATTCACTCTGCTGCTCAGCCAGCAGTCTATGGGATTTCAGCAAGTAAGTGGCTGGAAGAAAACAAAAGGATAGCATTTTTCTCCCTCGAAAATCAAGGAATGATTAATCTGAATATAGACATCTAATTCTGACTTTGTTTCTTTAGTTTCTCTCCCTTTACAGCTGACAGAGCCCTAGTAAGGATTGTCAGTGTCATGTGGGATAAGATTCATGTTACCTTTAGATGTCTGCACATGGTCAGATGAGTCAAGCACCACTAAAGGACCTGTTTCCTCTATTTTAACGACAAGATCCTTGAGTACCTGGCACAGCTGTAGACAGAGAAACATAGATGAGATAAAGCCTGGCCTGGACTAGGGTTTCTGCTGTCCCTCCATAGTCTGTTTTACCTCCGTGTCTGCTCATGTAAACTGTGTTAGCTCACTCATAATGAAGACAGAAGAATAACCACACTGGGAATTATGGAATCACACTGGGAATTATGAAACATCTTCCTATACCAAGATGCTTTAAGAGTCTTTTCCTTGAGAACATGGTCAAGATTTCAAATTTGCTAGTTAACACCAAGTTAAACTTTTGTAGTAAACCAGAAACCACAATAATGAAATAATCATTAAATAATCATCTAACAAAAACCCTACACAACAAACACTCAATCATTCCTTCCTCTCCAGCCTGTGCAAGAGGAGAATAATAATTTAAATTTTATATCTGCATGTGTATACTGCTCATGGTATTTCAAATAAATTTGAAAGCTGGGAAAGGTGTTTGATTCACATTCTCTGTTATACCAAAACAAAATCATAAGTCCTCACTTATGCTGAGTGAGTGCTTGTTGTATAGTAAGAGCATTTGGGTCAGTTTGCATTTCATAGCCTATGCTGCCTTTCTTGTATCACCGATGACCAAACCCCTCACTGCTGTCATGGTGAGCTAGACTGAGTCTATAACCTAGTCTATGTAGAGTTTATATTGCCTTGCTTATATCTAACTGACATATTTTATGATAGCACTGGGGAAAACACTTAATGATAACTGATTGTCTAAGTCTGTTTTCCATTTTATCTGGAAAACACACACATTTCTTGGTTGGTTAGTTATATCTTAACATGAAGCTTTGTTAAGGAATAAGAAATGTGTTTCATGGATCTGTCTCTTACAATGAGAAAAGCTTACATATTTCCAGATCCATCATATCTTTAATTATTAAAAAACAAACCAGATTGATAGATGGTGAAAAAATCCTACAAAATAAGACCAGGAGAGATTTCCTGATCTTTAATTTTCACTCCTTCTATTTTCAAGTTTCCGCTTTAAAATTTGCTTTTCCATATTATTTTTTCCTTTTGGAAAATTGAATCAAGACATTTTAACAGTCAAGAATCTTCTTTTAATTTCCAGCCAAAATATACTTATGGTTAACTTATATCCATTTACTCATGTGTGAACTTGGCTCCTTATCTTGAAATTATTATTATTGTGTCCCAGTCAGATTAAAAGAAAGACAAAATCTTGAATGTTAAAATGCATGGCTTAAAAAAAAAACAAAAAACAAAAAACAAAAAACAAAGCAAACAAACAAACAAGCAAAAACATTAAATCAGCCCATTTTTAATTATACAACCCTACACTTCCTTTCAAACATTTTAGAAAAAAGAATGGGAGCTGGAGTTTTTTACTGTATTTTTTTTTAGCCGCAAAAATGTTGAATAATTGCTAGGGGTTACAATTCAAGAAACAAAACAGGATGTACACTGGTAGAAAGGCAGAACTACACTTGTACAGAAAACTCTTCTTATCCTGGAAATTAAGAAAAGCTGGTTTAACAAGTCATGTATCTTAGTCATCTTCATCAGAAACTTCCACTTTCTAGATAATTTGCTTTTGTGTAATAACATCATGACTAGAGGAGTGTGCTTCAGCTGCATATATCACGAGAGACATGCAAGTTTGCAGTACAGCAAGTTCTTACATATCTTACATATATATCTATCTTCTATATCTTATATATCTGATATATCTTATATATCTACATATACATATGTACTTATATATGAGAGTGTATCCTCTCAGACATTTCAGTCCATTTTGTCAGGGTATCCAGTATACATTTCTGTGACTATTATTAGTTTTAAAGGAAGCCTTAGAATCATAGAATCATAGAATCCTAGGGGTTGGAAGGGACCTCGAAAGATCATCTAGTCCAACCCCCCCTGCCAGAGCAGGGCCCCCTAGAGTACATCGCACAGGAACGTGTCCAGGCGGGTTTTGAATGTCTCCAGTGAAGGAGACTCCACAACCCCCCTGGGCAGCCTGTTCCAGGGCTCTGTCACCCTTACAGCAAAAAAATTTTTTCGGATATTCAACTTGAACCTCCTATGCTCCAATTTACACCCATTACCCCTTGTCCTATCACTGGTCACCACTGAGAAAAGCCTAACTCCATCTCCCTGACACTCACCCCTTACATATTTGAAAACATTGATGATGTCACCCCTCAGTCTCCTGTTCTCCAAACTAAAGAGACCCAGCTCCCTCAGCCTTTCCTCATAAGGGAGATGTTCCACTCCCTTAATCATCTTAGTAGCTCTGCGCTGGACTCTTTCAAGCACTTCCCTGTCCTTCTTGAACTGAGGGGCCCAGAACTGGACACAATACTCCAGGTGCGGCCTCACCAATGCAGAATAGAGGGGGAGGAGAACCTCTCTTGACCTACTAACCACACCCTTTCTAATGCACCCCAGGATGCCATTGGCCTTCTTGGACACAAGGGCACATTGCTGGCTCATGGTCATCCTCTTGTCTACCAGGACCCCCAGGTCTCTTTCACCTACACTGCTCTCCAGCAGGTCAGCCCCCAACCTATACTGGGACATCGTGTTGTTCTTCCCCAAATGCAAAACTCTACACTTTGCCTTGTTGAATTTCATCAAGTTTCTCCCTGCCCAACTCTCCAGCCTGTCTAAGTCTCTCTGAATGGCAGCACAGCCTTCTGGTGTGTCAGCCACTCCTCCCAGCTTAGTGTCATCAGCAAACTTGCTGAGGGTACATTCTATACCCTCATCCAAGTCGTTGATGAAGATATTGAACAACACCGGTCCCAGTACCGACCCCTGAGGGACTCCACTAGTCACACACCTCCAACCAGATTCTGCCCCATTGACTACAATTCTCTGACTCCTTCCTTTCAACCAGTTCCTGATCCACCTCACTACCTGATCACCAAACCCATACTTGATAAACTTATCTACAAGGATGCTGTGAGAGACGGTGTCAAATGCTTTACTGAAATCAAGATAAACCACATCTACCACTCTTCCATCATCTATCCACCTAGTAATTTCCTCATAGAAGGCTATGAGGTTAGTCAAACATGATTTACCCTTGATAAAACCATGCTGACTGCTCTTGATGACCCCCATGTCCTTGATATGCCTGGAGATAGTGACAAGAACAAGTTGTTGCATCACCTTTCCAGGGATGGAGGTGAGGCTGACCGGTCTATAGTTACCCGGGTCCTCCTTCTTGCCCTTCTTGTAGACTGGAGTGACATTTGCTATCCTCCAGTCCTCAGGCACTTGTCTCAGTTAAGGCATAATGAAAACAGTAGGACCAGACTTGAACTTATTTAGAAGCCAAAAGTTTGTATTTTTCAAGCATCAGTGTAAAAAACAGTGTAAAAAATCCCGTGTTTACACGGGATTTAACTTTCTTGCTCCTGAGAGATTTATTAGTTTAGGTAAGTGACATAACATTTGAAGCAAGACTATGAATCCTTTGACTCAAGTGGTCACTGTTGACATTCAACTTATCTACACATAAGGCCTATGGACAACAGAAATTCAATTTATGTCTGAAAAAATGTATATGAATATAAAAGTTTACAGTAACTCTGTGATAGATCTTTGTATTGTGTTCAGTACTTATTTTTTTCTGCATCTTGTTTGTACAAGAGCATGAATCTTCCAAGTAAAATTTTCTTGAATTACTCAAAATATCCATGTCTTCAAGAAAACAAGAAACAAAATTTTTATGACATATTCTTCCAGTATTTTCATCCAGTTTTGCCACAGATGGATGAGGGATTTCATCCCCATTCTACAAATGTCACTGGGGAAAATATCTGTAAACTATTTACTCACCAAATTACAACTTTTATTTCACTCACAGAATTATTATTTTTGTGTTGTCAGCACATGCAGAACTTGGCACATGTGGGGCACAGAATCTGCTCCTATGCCTCTCCTTTCTTATCACTATAGTCCATAAATTTTATTAATACATTAATATAAACATGTAAGTTGTGTATGTTCTGTGGAACCACAGGTAGGAAAAGAGACAGGCTGACAAGCTTGCCTTGCCCATTTGAATTTATGCTGTGTCACAACTCTGTCCAGTGGGCCTTGCCTTCTTTCATGACAGTGATAGAAATAATCAGACACATTGGTTGCTTGTTTCTTAGACAATTTTTTAGACTTGAATTTAAAAAGCATGGTGTCCCCTCACTAAAAAAATGGCAATATGACAGAAAGGCATATTATCCACATTCTCTAATATTTTGTTTATATGTTAGATGCACCAATTTGCCCATTTTTTCATCACTATGAACAGTACAAACTATGGGCAGGAAAACATAAGACATCTAGCCATAGACCTATGTACCCTATAGGACCAAGCAGCCTTTGGTGAGGAACCATATATTCATGTTAGTTTAGGATTGGCAGGAGCACAGAATACTCCTGACGACCATACCAAGACTGCTCAGAAAAATGTCCAACAATTCTGTGTCCCCTAAAAGATATTTCTTCAGCCATAGTTCATCAGAGTGTAAAAAAACCCAAAGTAAACAAATAAACCCCATAATTGAAATGGCTTTAATAGATCAGGTGTTCTATTCCATCAGTTGCTCAAGGCTAAAGATTTCACACGACAGAAACAGAAGCAGTTAGGCATTTAAGAAGCTGGCTTGGATTCACACAAAATGGCTGTATATGATGTACACATGCAATGTGAAGAATGCAAATTATTTTACTTCTGTCCAATGTTAAATAAATACCTATTTCCCTCTAATTTGCTGGCCACCAAAACATACTGAGCAGTAAATGAAAGGGGAAAAAGTATGCTAGAAAGACACCATGTGAACATTTGCAGTGCAAATCTATGGTCACAGCCTGAATAATCTCATCAGATAACAACATGCTGCATAATAAGAAGTCTCTGACTATACGAAATGATTGAGAAAATTAAATAACCTCCTGCTCTGTCCAGAAATACATTACAATTGTCTTGAAATGTTCTTACATGAAAAAGATTAAAATGCTGTTTTACATGACAGAAGCAACATTTTACTTAGTGGATCACTAAAACTTTAAAAGCTACAGCTTCTACAACACACCTACTTCTGCTCTAGCCATCCTTACTTATACAAGTGTCTCTTGATGTAAATAATAAAGTCCCAAAATAGTTCTAGATCCATATGCTGGTAAATTCTTGTGAGGCGCTGATTTTCCCAATTCCTAGTTCAAGTTGACTGCCATCATTGAAGTTCCTTTCAATTGTTCAAGTAAAATAAGACTCAAATGTTACTGTTATTTTAATTTTGTATGACTTAAAAAAGGAATGCATATCTTCTGCCTGCTTGCTTTCCAGTGGACAGATATATTGTTAAGCTCTGTTACAATTAAATCACAAAATGTTATCCCCTTTAAGAGATCCCTTTGCACATGTTTTGAGATGAATACTTGTGAATTTCCCTTTTATCCACTTCTCCCCTATATTTACATCCCAAACATTGTCACAT
Organism: Florisuga fusca; assembly: GCA_038090715.1. Classification (NCBI taxonomy): domain Eukaryota; kingdom Metazoa; phylum Chordata; class Aves; order Apodiformes; family Trochilidae; genus Florisuga; species Florisuga fusca. The sequence continues at coordinate 49,104,467 of JAAWXA010000002.1, forward strand.
ACAACATATCTTTGTTATATTTTTGTTTTTTCAGAAGTAAACTTACCAATAGAAAACTGGTACAGTATGACAATCAGAACACTGGCTCTGTTCTGGAAAAACAACAACAATGAATAATGCATCTCCAATATCTACTGCTTCACAGTCCAGAGTAATCTGGACGCAAGAGTGCTGGAAAGCATTTTTTTTTTTCTTTTTATGTTAAGAGTATTCATGTAGTAAAAAATCTTGTCACCCAGCGTTATGACTGACATATAGTACTTTCAAATAGCACTGCTGACTGCATTTAGTCCATGAAAATGGTCCTAACTGAATAATATTGGCATCTGATTTCAACAAGTAGAGAATGTGATTCTCCATTAGAGATGGTTCCTTTTCCTCTCACAAAAAAGACTTAGAAATTACCCAATTTCAGTAGGGAAAATTATAATCTACATTGTTATCTTAACAAGTTCATTTAGAAAGAAAGGCATTACAGCATTCTTCTAATGAAACTTTTAGATCTTCAAACGTAATTCTCAAACTCCTTGTCACTACTTTAGCACAGAGTAGCAGCAAGAGTTGTTCTGTCAGAACAATCATTTGCACTTGACCAGAATGCATAGTGAACTACTTCATTTTTGTAGGATACTTAGTGCTACGTCAACAAAGGTACATAACATTGTGGCACTGTAGAATCAAACTGTTGGGCATGCTCTCTGCCAATTGGAGCATTTTTTTCCTCTCAGGTTATTAAAGCAGCAAAGAACTCATGCATGTAATAAAATAAAATAAAATAATAATAAAAAAAAAAAATCGGAGAAATTTCTTCCAGGACTCAGCTAGCATGTGAATTAAGAGCAGTAAAAGGAAATAATAAAATAGCAAAGGTTGTCCACCAGGTGGCATGTGAGCCATATAGTGTTAACAATAGCAATACTGTAAATGCACACAATTTTGTCTTGCGCAAGAAAGTGAACCTATCTGATTGGTCTGGGGCTAAATAAATATCTCTACTTATCCAGAGCAATTCACACACAGCATATACATTTTCTGGTAAGAACCATTTTCACTAGTTAAGCTCCCTGAAAGTGTTCAATAATAAGTCAAACACCTTACCAAAATATTGGCCGTTATGATTTGAGCATTAAATTTCAATAAAATATTTTCTTTTCTTTGTACAATTTCCATTCTGGGCAGCAACATATCCATTAGAACTTTCAATTGAACAAGTAGAGCTTCCAGGACAGAGAGGTTTGACAAATACAAAGACTCACAGTCGAAGTACAGAAAGAAAAGCTTCAGAAATGTCCTATAGCTTGGGTTGTAACTAGTTATAAATTGATAATTACAAACTGATAAATGATAACCCTGGCTTTACCTACTCCAATCAAGATGGAAAGGACTAACACCTTTTCACAATAATGAGGTACTCTGCCTCTACTCTGCCCTGGTGAGGCCACATCTGAAGTATTGTGTCCAGTTCTGGGCCCCTCAGCTCAAGAAGGACAGGGAATTGCTTGGGAGAGTCCAGTGCAGAGCTATAAAGATGATGAAGGGAGTGGAACATCTCCCTTGTGAGGAAAGGCTGAGGGAGCTGGGGCTCTTTAGCTTGGAGGAGACTGAAGGGCAACCTCATTAATATTTTTATAAATATGTAAAGAGAGAGAGTAAGGAGGATGGAGCCAGGCTTTTCTCAGTGATGTCCGACAAGGACAAGGGGCAATGGTTGCAAGCTAGAACATAGGAGATTCCATGTAAATGGAATGAAAAGCTTCACTGTGAAAGTGACAGAGCACTGGAACAGGCTGCCCAGTGAGGTGGTGTACTCTCCTTCCCTGGAGACATTCAAAGCCCACTTGGTCACATTCCTGTGTGACCTGCTATAGGTGATCCTGGTGTAGATCTGGCAGGGAAGCTGGACTTGATCTCACGAGGTCCCTTCCAACCCCTAACATTCTGTGATTCTGTGATCATCTCACAGTCATGATTACATAGGCAGTTGCATACACCGTTCTCTGGAGAATTGTAACTATAAAATCCAGAAAAAAATCTTAGTGTAATTAATGCTTGCTAATACAGTGGCTTACTGGCTTTGACTCTGAGATGCCACACTTGAGCTTCTTCATACGCAAATGCATCTGGGATTTTGATTATCCTCTGTCATGAAACTCTGAACTCGGTGGTGAGCAGTTCTAATACATACTACTATAATTAGTCCAGATACAGCAATCTTTTCTATGGGTTAAATACTGTCAATTAGCCAATTATCTATTATAAAGTTCTTGGTCCTGAATATTTACACAGGTCTTGTTTCTATTATACCAGAAACCTATCAGTACAGGCAGGGTAATGAGGCTAATTCTACAGCTGGAGATGAAGTAACATCATTACTATTTATAATTTATTACTGCACTGTATTACAGGAATGTCTCATAGTAGATAATATTTCATAAATGACAGTATTACAATGATGATTAATAAGCTTGAAGGTTTTTTTGTTTTTATTATTTCACATGTACCTCTGCCTTTGAATTATTCAGCTGTGGAAGCTGCCCCCCAAGTATTACTGGCATGGTTTTCTGCCCTGTCAACTCTGTACCCTTTCGTTATGTTTTTAATGATTTCTGCTGCTTTTCTCTTTGTTTATTTGCTTGTTTCCAATTTATTTCTGTAAATCTCCGTCTTAGAATGTTGCACTCCTACTGTATTACCGTATATATGAAAAAAATTCTGTCAAAGACATCTTCTCATTGATATTGATGTTCAGCCAACTCATTGTTCTTCATCAATTCTTCACAAAATATTTTCAAGCCACTACTGGTAACAAGAAATTAATGGAGATCATGGACTGATCTTTTTCAAGTCAAATTTATGCAAAGTTTCTGCTGTTTTTTCTTCGTTTTTTGGGGTTTTTTGTTTTTTGTTTGTTTGCTTGTTTGTTTTTGTCTTGTTTTGTTTGTTCATTTTTGTTTTGTTTTTTCCAAGGAAAACCAATGTATTTTTGAATTAGTGGATTTTCTGAAATTACATGGTCTGAAATAAGTACCAGAATATTACCAATAAAACTGCAGAAGAAGTGAAATTTTGGTCTTGAACTATCATTGTTGCAATATTTGTTCAGATAGGCAAGGAGACCATGGCCTCACCCTTCTGTGTGAAACACTGTTTAAGTGGCAATTATATACCATCCTATAAAAGGGCATTGAAGTCACATTTGAAATCTTAGAACCTACTTGAAAATTTGCTTTGACTTCTCTATTTCCTTTAGCACAAATAATAAAATGAAACCCAATCTTCAGTTACAAGACTGACTGAGGGTAAAGAAAGATCCCCAGTTTCCTACTATGTCTGAACCCTTCACAGATTTTTACACTCAGTCCTGGTTCTTGCTTTGGTCTCTTTGAAGTTAAACAGAGATAGTAAATATCCTTGAAAGGAAAATTATGAGTACTTCCTCATTTTTTGTTCAATCTCAATTTCTCCTTCCACTCTTCTGTTACCTCCTGTTCTATCAAATAATGAAAACAACATTAAAAAAACGCCATATATTTACTAATTTACTTGGGGTGATTGATAAGTATTGCAAGTAGGCAATATTATATCATTGACACTTCAAATCTGGCTGTTAGCAATTCTCAGCTGCCCTTAGTATCACTGTCTTTTTACAAGGGAAAATCGTCCAGATCAACTCTTCCTAATGCTAACAGGTTAAAAAAATATGCACTCACTAGCAGTCTTCAACCTTTATGAGCGAAAATGATACTGTGAAAACAGTGACTCTGTTTTCTCTTTGAAACTCTTTCTCTCTGAAACTCTTTCTGTTTCCATCATTCATAAACTGGTTAATTATCTGCCCCCAAGAAATGAGGATCTTAGGTTCTTCTGGAAATATCAAGTGCTGAATATCAATCTTACTGACGAGACTAATGCTTACCACATTCTTTCAAAAGACTAAAATAAATAACACCAATTACTTTTTTTTATCAGAAGAAAGATAGGTGCTACTTTTAAAAACACAAAGAAAAAAGAAAAAAGAAAAGCAGAAGCGGATCACAAGCAGAACTCTGATGAACAGCATTTTTTTTCTACATTTTTTTTCATTCTCTTCCATCCACCCCCTCTTCATGCTCACCCTAATGCTACCCACTGGGAACATGGATGTCCAGGTGTTGTGGATTCCAAGCAAAAACCTTTTTGCTTGGGACCCCAGAACATGAATATTTCTGAACCCTCAAAACCATGAAAATAAAAAAATCTTCAAGTTTACATTGTAGAAACATTATGGAAAGAGTTATCTGTTACTTAGGTTAGATGTTTACAAAAGGACAAGAGGCAGTCGTGAGTCCCATTGCTACTGATTATCAGAAGAATTAGAGAGTTCTTGGTTGTTTTCTGTTTGTTCTTTTGGTTTTTTTAAAGCAGAAACATGCATGACTTTTTTTGTCCCAGCTACAGATGGAAAAAAATAATGGGAGAAGAAGAGGTTGTTAAGCTGGAGTTACATCTGATGGAATTTCAAGAGGGCTACACACACTCATTCATCTTTCAAACACAATTCTGTCACAGTCCAAGTTGGTCACATTATGCCTAGGATGGGCCAGATGGCTTTTCTAATTATTTGCATATGTAGTAAGGCAAAAATTAGCTATGTGCTGAAGTGATGTTGAAGCCAAATCACCAAGTTTTACTTTGGATGCAACCAAAAAATACTCTAAAAATCAATATTAAAGAAAACTAATTTATTGTTTGGATTCTAAATGGAATTAAAAAGCCAGAAAAGAAATAAAGGCACTTTTATGTCAAGATCAAAACAGTCTACCCAACAGAATGAAAATAAGTTAAACATGCAGTTCTCAGGTTTGTAAATATGAATGTGATAGTCATACTTGGGCACCCTACCTTGCCTTTTTTCCCTTCCTATTCCATAAAGTTTGGGCTTGACAGTACCAGTCAATAATACTTCACAATACTACAGTCCCTATTGCACGCTGATCTTAGGGGCTACTGCACACTGGAAATGCCAGATGGATAACTATGCTCCGTATTTTGCTTTATTGGTTTTTTAATTCATCTGGAAAACAAGAAATCAAGTTTTGTGGGTTTTTGGGGGTGAGCAATTAATTTCCATGTGTATGTGGTGTACTCTGTGTGTGATATACATGAACTCTTCCAGGTTTCCATAGGAAACTGCTGGCCTAGTGCCTCTGAAAGCTAAACTATAATTCAGCCCAGCTGTGGGCAAACAAATCCTTTAGCACATAACAAAAGAGTTTCTCTTGATGGAAAATTTATTATTGTCTTTTCTGTTAAGTACAATAAAAAATTATAATGAGGAGCAATGAACAAAATATTAATTAGAAAATGCTGCATTGATGCAGCATATTCAAAGCAAATATTATTCAATATTTATCTGTATGAAAAAAATTATTAGTTATTAATATGAAACAGAGAAGGAAAAATAATTTCATTAATATGAAAAAAAAAATCAAGCAGATGATAACATTGGTCAAATCCTGAAAAGTGAAATGCAGTGAGCTGTAATTTTCTCCCATTGGCCCACAAGGCATCAGGAAATCGTGATAAAATTCTGCTGTAGCTTTGGCATTGCAGTTGTGGGGATGAATTCTTAGCTAGCACAACTCTGAGCTGAGTTGTCCTTTACACCACAAGTTTCTCATTCCTTAAAATGGGAAAGGTTCTCAACTGGGGCCTACATGAAAACCCTCTAACAGGATTTACACCACCGACAGCCAGTTCCTGACTACAGGAGAGGAGTAGACAGCCTAGAAATCTTCTTTCTTTTTGCTCCATAAGTAGAAGAAAGGCATCTGGAACAAGACCAGCTCTTTGGATGAGATGTGATCCACTGAACAGATCCAGTGATCAGTTTCTGCAAAGCCTTCTATATCAAATACTAAAGGCCAAATACTAAAAATATTGTGGGGAAGTTAGAATGGAACAGCCAAACACAGGTGGCTGTATGCCTTAGCCAGGTACCATAATTTTGCAACAGTACTTCATGGTATCAATTTGAAGACAATAAGAGAGGCCCACAAAGTTTTCTTACTGTCGATAAATTTGGTATATATGTTAAAAGAAGCACAAGCTCTTTAATAAATACATTCACTAGAATCCAATGCATATCTAAGCATTAAGTTCAGTCTATATGCTCACCTTAATCAGAATCAGGATTGTAGCTTTCTAAATCTCAGTAAGAAAACACAGTGAGTAATTGTTTATTACCATATCCTGGGGCCTAGAGAGTAACTTCAACAGATTTAATTTTAAAAAAATCTAACAAGGATTTGTGTATAAAATTTTCATGTGGACTGTTTAAAAGAGTAGAATGAAAAAAACCTTGGAGATAGCAATGAAGATGTAAAAAAGTTATAATGTACTCTGGACACTTAGAGATGCACTTTGATACTTTAAAAAAAATTAGAGAATAAACTTAGCAAGCACAGAATGGCACATGATCAAAGGGATAGCTTATGAAAGCAAACAGTTTCTTAAAACAAAGCCTGGCAAAAATGTTTTCGACAGAGCTGGAGGGGAAAATGGCACATTTTTGGTGTCACTCCTTTAATAGATAAACCAGCTTAATTAGCGATTCACAGTAATTGCTGTTTTACAAGTGACATTACATTGTCTGGAAAACACATTAGTAAATAGTATGGCAGATTAAATGAAAGTAATCACATCTTAATTAAAATATATACATTTGGAGTATTGTAATTCTAGGTGGTATACTATGGAGTAGAATGGAGTAGAATCCTTGAAAGATACTCAAGAGAGATATGGAGGATCAAGGCCAAAGGAGGAAAAGAACTGTTGAAATGCAAGGAGAAAGAGGGCCAAGAAACCAAACCATTCAAGACTTCTTCCCAATAACTCCACTTCCAAGAACCTCACCATAGGCTGAGTAGTAGCAATTGCCTCTCAATGCATTGATAAGGAATGGTGCTCTCTATACCCCTGCCAAGTTCATCCAGAGGGAACCAAAAGCTTTTCTTTCACTTCAGGCATTGCGACTACCAAATTAATGGATATGGTATACATTCTGTTATCTACATAATCCAGATATTTTTTTGGAATCAACTAACCGAATGACAAGTAAAAGTAAATAAAAAGTAGCTTACTCTCTCAAGACCCAAAATACAAAAGAATAAGAGATTTTTGCAGGGACTTAGATATGATCTGAACATCTTCCCACAAAGTGAAGTAGGCAAATAACTCTCAGAGAGGTTTGAATCACAAATGTGATGTGCAGCTTGGTTTCAGTGTGTCAAGGGCATAAGCTGTAGGCAGAAACAATAGGCTGTTTTCCCATTTTGGAAGAGTAATCATTTGCCTGACTGTGCTCTAGGCACATTCTGGGCCAAATATTCTAGGTCTGGAAATGAAAATGAAAATACAACCTTTCCACCACAGCAGTGTAACCTCTGCTCACTTGTGTTTTAAAGCCTGTCTAATTTCCATGGTGGTCTGTTGGCACCATCCATCCCAACTTAAGGCTTTCCTCTAGACTGCAGCTACTGTAATCAATGCCCTCCCCCTGCCCTGGGTTTACATCCATCCAGCCAAAGTCTCTGATCCTTCTTGCTGTGGGGTCTCATGGAGGTGTTTCTCCTTGGAAGTAGGTTGGCAGAAGACATTTCAGGGATGCCCAGAATCTGTGCTCAGTGCATGGACACCAAGGACAAGGACAGCCCCTGGACCCTCTGGGTCAGCATCCTGAAGACCATCCTCCCAAGGGTGGGGTTGTGGTGGGTGGAAGGAAAGGATGGAAATCCTTTTCATCTGGATAGCCACGACAACAGAATCCCTTCTTGAGGAGCACTACAGAGCTCTCCGTCCGTATCCCCCATAGAGACAGGGGCAGCAGCCATAAGAAATGAGATGCAGAGATGTTGCCAGGGGTCCCTGTGCTTTGAAGCATGCACTGGTGTACCACCAGACATTGGAAGGGTTCTTGCTGCCAAGGTTGATCAGGCCAGGGGCCTTTGGTCACTCTGGAAAGCCCATGCAACAGTTCTGGGTTGAGGGAGAACAGGGCTTGGGCATCTCCTGGGAGGAGTGACCAGCCTGTGGGAGGAGGAGCCAGGTCTTGCTCTGATGCTCAGGGACCCATCTCTGCTGGGGTCAGGAAGGAATTTTCCCCCGGGGCAGATTGGCCCAGGGCCCTGGGGGTTTTTTGCCTTCCTCTACAGCACTGAGTATGACCCCTTGTCAGGCCTCCTCTGGCCCATTTGGGCTGGGTTACTGCTGCTTGTGCACTGTGACTGTGGCCTCTCGTGCCCTGCAGCTGGGGGGAGGAAGGCTTTTCTTCCCCCATGGTGGCCTAGCAAATGTCCCTGGGTTTTTTTGCCTTCCTCTGTAGCGCTGAGAACAGCCCCTTGTCAGGGCTCCTTTGGGCCACTGTGTCCAGGTGCTGCTGCTCCTGCTCCAAGAAGATGGCCCTCGTGCCCCACATCTGGGGAGAGGAAGCTTGCTTAGACCCCCAGGGTGGCCCCAAATGTGGGCCCCAGCAATGCTGCTTTTCCTCTGTAGCACTGAGCACAGCCCCTTGTCAGGGCTCCTCTGGGCCCTTTCAGCTCGGTTCCCGCCTGCTGCTCTGGCACCCCCAGGGCACCACTCCTGCCCCGGCTCTCTCTGGCTCTCTTCCCCATTTGGGGCAGGAGCAGCTCTGCTCTTCCCCTGGCTCTGTTTCCCCAGCGTTTCTTGCTGGTGCAAACCAGGCTCTGCTTGGAAGGGCTCCAGCCTGGCTGCACCACCCGGAGCAGCCACTTTCCAGCTCTCCCTGCGTGCAGCACAAGCGCCGGGCGGGCACGAGAGCTTCTCATGGATCACTGGACAAGCACAGTGGTGGAGAAAGTCTGGAAAGGCAAAAACTGTGGTTATCATCAATACGTATCATAGTTTGGAAAATACCCCATGGTACCACACACCTCTTCTCCTCCTCCTCCTTATTCTTTTGTATGTAGTCAGTCCAGATCTTTCTCCTTCATGTTGTCACTGTTCAGGATACAGGGACTGCTTGGCCTGTGTTCCTACTGCTACTCTGTGGAGCTCTGTGGCTTGCCTTTGCCAGACAGCATGGGATGACTTTTCACCCTACTCTGAAGAATGCATCATCCTGCTCCTGGCTATACATGTGCCGGGATCCTCATATACATCCACATATACATGTGCCATTGTGTTAATGCTTGTGAGGATCAGCTCTGAAACTGATTCAGAAAAATAAAATTCTGTTTTGACTTGTAAACCTTTGTGTTATGTGTCCTTGAAAGGGATTTTGGAGCCAAAAAACTTTCAGCATTTCAGGCAAATAACAGTCTCATTATTGTTCAACTCATGAGTTCAGGGAATTGAAAAGAATGAAATTGAATCAAATTAAATCAAATTGAATCTCTTGAGTTTCTTGAATCTCTAGAATAGAATAGAATAGAATAGAATAGAATAGAATAGAATAGAATAGAATAGAACAACAGAATAGTTCTGTTGTGTGATACCTCGAGTTCTCTGTGTCAAGCTCTGACCTAGTCCTGCAGGCTCCATCCAGGAGAACATCTCCCTGCAGTGCAGGTTCCATACCCTTCCAGGAGGCAGAGACAGGTACACTTACAGCATCACTCAGACAGGGCTGGAGATCCCAGGCTGAGCTGAGACATGTCCTTATGGCCTTGGCAGGAGATGGAAGAAATGGCTGGGGCCAGCTATTGAGACTTGTGAGCAGCCCAGGACCCTGACAAAGTAGACTTTTGGTGCTCATATGCCTCCTGTAGACCTGAATGGTTGGCCACTTTGGAGAGCAGGTATTGGTCCAGATGCACCTTCACTCTGAGGGAATACCATTGTTCTCACACTCTTGGGCTTTAGAATGTTTGTGTAAGAGAAACATCTCAGACATTTCTTAAAATTAGTACAAGTAAAAAAAAAAATCTATAGAAAAACAAACAGGTATTGCTCCTGTCAAAAAGACATGCAAGTTGAGGAGCACATTCTGCTTCAGACCAGGGACTTGATATTTGAGAATTGCTAGGGTCAGACAAGTGGGGTTTTGCCATCCTTTGGAAACCTGATGAAACTGGATTAACATTGGCTCTAATTTTCAATAAACTGCACTTCAAATATGCCTTTTGAAAATTTGTTCAGATGGTCAAATTATTTTGAGATGGTTCACAGCTCTCATCCTGATCAGAATGTACATGCCTCCTTCCCACAATATGACAGAGCCAATGCCCAGGCTGGTACATGACTGCCCATTGAATGCCCTTTGCTAGTGCATGGCTGGGAAAATATGTCATCAGAGATTTCCTCAGCACATACTGGAAAGGAAAGAAGGAAGTAGGAAGAAAACTAGACCAGATTAGATTAGAGTAGACTAGAACAGATAACAATAGTTTAGTTTAGATGGAAGGGACCTACAACAATTATTTAGTTCAATTGCCTGATCATTTCAGGTCTGACCAAATGTTAAAGCATGACATTAAGGCATTTTTCCAAAAGCCTCTTAAACACTGACAGGCATGGGACATTGACCACCCATCTAGGAAACCTCTTCCAAGGTGGGTTATCCGCACCACTCAGGTTGGTGGCATCTGTAGATCTGCTGAGGAGGCACCTGATCCTAATGTCTGTGCCATTTATGAAGATATTAAACAGTACTGGTCCCAACACAAACCACCAAGGGACACAGTTCACTAGTCTCCATCTGGACAGTGAACCATCAACCACTGCTCTCTGAATGCATACAGCCAGCCAATTCCAACCCTAATCCAAACTGTCCATCCATCAAATACGTATCTCTCCAATTTAGAGACAGGATATTGTGGGGGACTGTGTCAAAAACTCCAGAGAGATGACATCCATAGTTCTTCCTTTGTCCACTGTTGCAGTCACTCCATCACAGAAAGCCACTAGGTTGTCAAACAAGACTTGCCCTTGGTGAATCCATGCTGGCTGTCTTGAATCACGCCCCCTGTCCTCTATTGCCTTAACACAGCTTCTAAGAGGATCTCTTCTATGACCTTCCCAGGCACAGAGATTTGTAAACCCATGTTGGCTTGTCCTGAAAATTTTCTAGTCCAGCAGGATCTTTTATATAATTCTTCCATGTACTGAGGTTAGACTAACAGGTCTGTACTTTTCTGGGTCTTCCCTCACATCCTTCTTGTAAACTGGAATAACAATGTCTAGCTTCCAGTCAATGGTGCCTCACCAGACTCCTAAGACTTCTGGTAGACGATTGACAGGGGTTGCTCCAAAACATCCTTCAGCACTCTGGGACGAACCCCATCATGCCCCATGGGCTTAGGAATGTCCAGCTGATACAGCTGGTGCCTTACAGTTTCAGAGCCCACAAATGGAAAACCTGGAAAACTGTTCCTGCAGTTTGGGTCCTCCAGCTCAGAGAGCTGCATAGCTCAAGGTCTCTTATCTTTGACTTTTCACGTCGTCTCCCTGCATATGGAAACCACAGCTGTAAGCTTCCTGTGAAGCCTGACCTTGCATCCAGAGATAGTACAATTTCTTTTTTCTACTACAGCTCCAAGCCTGAGTTCACTGTTTATCTGAGCTGGTCTTCTGCCCAGCTTGTTTGACCTTTGACACAATGGGATTGCCTGCTCCTGTGCTTTTAAAAAATAGTTCTTTAAAACTGACCAGCACTCATGGACCCCTCACTAAACCCTCAAAAGCCATTTTCCAGAGAACATTGATAGGTACTTCCCTGAGTAGCTTAGAATTTTCTCTCCTGAAATCCAGGGTAACAATTCTTCTGACCTTTTTTCTCATTATACCAAAAACTCTAAACTCACTACCTGATGATCTCTGCAGCCAAGACATCCATCCAGCACTACGCCTCCCTCAAGTATTTCTCTATTCACAAACAGGTCTAGGAGGGCATCTTTCCTCTCTGGCTCACCGAGTACTTGTGACAAGAAATTATCTTCCATGAACTTCAGGAATTATTTATCACTTATGCATAGCAGTAGGTTTACCGTTAATTCCATCCTGTGTTTACATTATTTATAATGGCATATATTATTAGTTCCAAAACTTCACAAATGACACATCATGAGGTAGATCATCTGCTCTCCCAAATTGTTTTTTCAGTCTACACAAATTAAAAGTCTTCACTGAATATATCCTATATGCAAATTCACCGGCAAATATTTAATACGGATTTGAATTTCACTACTACTTTCTGCTGATTTCCTTTTCAATGAATTTTCCATTCATCATCTGTTCCTATTGCTTCTTCCAATGGGACTGAAGAAGGGAAGTCTCAATCTATGTGGCAAACGGAAGTTGACTCTTCACTATCCTTACTATGCTTCTATATTTTCTTGTTCAAAATCCCTATGCCAGGGTCAGGGTGTAAAGAGAAGACACCTGGGAATGCTTATGTGAAATTTCCCTATAAAAATACTTTTACTTTAGAAAACATGCCCAGCTTTACAATCCTGCTCAGCTGAGAAGCAAGATGGTGAACTGAAGTCTACTAGCATTAGTTTTGTTTTCTTAGTTATCCTCTGAGGACCCCTTACCAGTAAACTACAGGAGTCTAGCATTCCTCAGGTGAAATGCTGAAATTTACTGCCCTACAGCCTCCTCAGAAAAAAATTCTCTCAGGAATTGTTTCTATTTTAGAGAAAGAATTTGGACTTGTAATCTTGCTTCTGAGTAGATTTCCCATGAAAAGCTACATTGTGTGTCTGGTTGAATGAATATTTATCTATATCCTTCAGAATGGAAGAGTAAAAATGGGACAGGAAATAATACTTCTGAATGCTGTATAGCCCATGAGATGTCTGAAGTATTCTTATGGGAGATGAGAGACTTCCATCAAAATTGTCTTTCTGAATCAGTGAAAGAGTGGACACGAACTTTTGGAAGAGTTTGGTTTTGGCTATTAGACTACAAAATCAATTGCTGACAAGGCATCTGTTCTAATCTTGAATGCATTCCCCAGGTAACAACTGTTCATGTCTATCTGTTCTTCAAGTCATGTCTGCTGGTGAAGTATTTTTTCTCTTTTAACAAACCATCTCATTGCTCTTATTCTGATTGGGTCATTTTCTGGTTCCTTTGTGAATGGAAATGAATTTTTTCACAAAACAAGGTAAATTATTTAAATTCAGGCATAAACACAGTGGGATGTGAGACTGAACAAGTTTCATAACTGAAGATCTAATCTGTTGATTAGATTTCCATAGGGAGATCTTCCCATTCTTACTGTAACCCATTCTTACTGAAACCCAGAGTATCAAAGTGGGGACTAACTAAAAGATAGCTGCTTGGAGCGGAAGAAAGCTAGCAACTTCCTATTGGCATGCATCTCTTGTACAAGAAAGCTTCACCAAGGGGTCAAATCAAATCATCAGTGACCAGTTTCACAGACCGGCTCTGTATTAGCTAGTTCTCCTTGCAACAAATCCAGGGGAAAAGTAAGTAAGCAAGAAAAGTCCTCCAAGTAAACAGTTACTATCCAGTAGCCAAATCTCCAGAATGATGTTTCTCCTGATTCTTACTTCAAGAACAGCAAGACGGCTGCTGCTATAATTTGTTGTTCCTTGCTCTGTAGACCTTTTGTGATTGACTTGTATGCATATGAGCAGCCCAAGAAACCTGTAACTGTCAAGCTTACAGAGATCAGGTAATGTAAACTACTCAGAGGTAGGTAGATTCTTTAGAGGTCAGTGTAAAGTGCTGATACTTGGTCCAGTTTTGAGAAACCAGCTTTTTCATTGTAAATCTGTCCAGTTTTATTTATAATAGGCATTGGTAGGTAACTGACACAAATTCTGCATTCCTTTGTAACCAAGTGTACCAGCACTCGCAAGTCTGTTCTCTGTTGCCATGGCTAGTTATTTTGGGCCATGTCAGTTTTCCGTCACAAGGAACTAGGAGAGGTGAACCTTAGGTATGTGAATAAAGCTTGAGGTTAATGATTTATTGAATTTGTCTTTTTCAATTAAAAATAAATATATTGTGTATTATTATGAATAACAACATAATTATAATAATATAAATTTATAGTATTTATTTTATACTTTAAATTTTGTATCCTTCTATGATAGGGTCACCTGCCTAGTGGATGAAGGTAAGGTGGTGGATGTAGTTTTTCTGGATTTTAATACTGCCTCCCAGCATCCTTCTGGACAAGTTGTCCAACTGTGAGATGAGCAGGTGTGCAGAGTGAAGAGCTGGGGCTCAAAGAGTTGTAGGGAATGTGGCTACATCTGTCTGGTGACCAGCACTTTTCCTCAGGACTTGATCTGAGGGCCAATTGTGTTCAATATTTGTATCAGTGATTTGGATGCAGGAGCTGATTGAACTCTTAGAAAGTTTGCTGACGATACTAAACTGGGAGGTGCTGTTCACTCTCTCAAGGGACAAGAGGCCTTGCAGGGGGATCTAGATAGATTGGAGATTTGGGCCATCATCAATGTCATGAAAATTAACAAGAACAAATGCTCAATTCTGCACCTGGGACAGAGTAACACCAGGAAAAATACCAACTGGAAGAGGAGTGGCTGGAGAGCAGCCCTGCAGAAAGGGCTCTGGGTGTGCTGAGTGACAGGAGGGTTAGCAGGAGACAACAGTGTGCCCTGGCAGCCAACAAGGCAAACAACATCCTGTGGTGAATCAAACACTGCAAAACTGGCCAATCAAGAGGTGGATGTCCTGCTGTAGTTAGCACTGGTGTGGCCCCACCTGGAGTATTGTGTGTGGGTCTGGGCTTCACTATTTAAAAAGGATGTTAAGGTACTTCAGTCTGTCCAGAGGAGAACAACAAAGCTGGTGAAGGGGCTGGAAGGTGTGTCCTATGCAGAGTGGTTGAAGACACTAGGTTTTTGTTTCGATTGGAAACAGACTGAGGACAACATCAGTGCTCAATATATCTTCCTGCAGAAGGGAAGTGGGGAGTGAGATGCTGATCTTTTGTCCCCAGTGCCAGGGGGGTGTGGGAATAGCTTTAAGCTGTGTACACCAGGGGAGGTTCAGATGTACTATGAGGAAACATTTCTTTACTGAGAGTGGGGTCATCCTCTGGAACAAGCTTTCTGGAGAGGTGGTCAATGCTCCAGACCTACTGATATTGAAGAGGCACTTGGACAATGCCCTTAATGCAATGCTTTAACATTTGGACAGCCATGAAGTGGTTAGGCAGTTGGATTAAGTGATCATTGTATGTCCTTCCTCCCCTCTTCTCTCAAATTTAGATCTCCTTTGAATGTCAGACCCAGGTGTGTTGGATCCATATTTTCCTTCCAACGACTAGTCATGCCTCGGAGTTATATGAGTCCAGCCACCACTGGTGTAGTTAGGCTTTCCAATGAAGTCAGGGCTCAGCTGTAAATCAGATGTTTGTGAATACCAGTAGTAGCCAGTTCTCAGATAGAAATGTCTTATCAGTGCCACTGAAAAGTGGCATCTTCCTCATCGATCTTCCACAAATTTGCAAAAACTTGTTGTAACTTCTGAAACACCTTCTCTTCTGTCAAAGGTGTTTGAAAGAGGCCTGAGGGTTCAAAGGCTGGATGATGGGCAGTGAGGCTCACTGCAAAAACTCTTCAGTATGAAGCCAAATGAATAGAGGAAGGTTTTTTTCAGTTGAATGAGAATCCATCCATAGCTGTGCTTACCTTCTTTATTAATTTGTCTGTTCCACACATTTTTCCATCATTTTTATTCTTTTTTTTATTATTATTTCTTCTGTTCCTTAACTCTATCCTCTCTCCTTGAAAGGTGTTGCCACTTGAAAATTATTTAGTCTCTTGTCTCTCTAGCCTTTTTTTTTTTCATAATGCCTTTGAGGTTTAGGTCCTGTAAGAGGAATTAATTTCAGTGTAATTACAAAGAGTGATTACTTGTTGTGAACTCCTAAGTCAGTAAGATCATAAGCCAATCAGTTCTACAGTTGTGGGTGGGATACAGGGATGTCACCAAGAAAGGAAGAAAAAATGAAGTCCACCATCCAGGAACTATAAGACTTAATAAAGGCAACATCTGACATGGTTTCATGGCAATCCTAATGTTTCTGTCATCAAAACAATGCAGGGCATGGAACTCCCTGAACACTGTATTACAGTCTTATGTTAATTGCACACATGGAGAAGTAGGAAAAGGCAACTAGAAATCTCAGTGTTTGCCATTAAAGGTCATATATAAACTAAAATGGTCTATTTTGCACTGCCCTCATAATAGGTTATTTTTTACTGTAGGAATAAAAAGGGGAGGGATGACTTGCCTCCCTATTCCTGTCATGTTAGTGCACTTAACCCACAAGGCCATATTTCTCTTCTTCCCTGCTTATGCTATGTTGTACATTTATGCATAATATGTCACAAGGTCTTTATTTGCCTTTTTAATTCCTCCAACCACATCTTTAATGTTAAAAGGAGAATTTCTTTGGCAAGAATAGCAAAAAAACCCCCTGACTTTAAGATCCTAAACCAAACAATTTTAGAAATTGGAGATCAAGAAGAAGCAACAAAGAGAATAGAAATGATTTTTCAACTGTGCAGGAAAAAAGTAAGTATTTGAATACTGTGTTCCTTACCCAAGATTTATCGGTTTGTCTCCATCAGCTCTAGTAGAGCTAGGTCATTTTACACAAGCCCAATTTACAACCTAAATAAGATTAATAGTATTTTAAATTTTTTTCTAAAATTCTTGGAGAGTCATGCCTTGAACCAAGATGCAGACAGTCACCTTTCAGAAATTTCATTTTAGGAGAAGAAGGAAGGAATAACATTGAATGCAAATAAAATTTATAATTCTTATTCATAGTTGGAAAGAGATTTCATTGCATGGAAACTATCAGTAGTGCGTAAGACTTATGGATAGAATTATTCATATAAATAAAAAATTTCAAATTTTGAAATGAAAGGATTACCACAGATACAAAAATTCTGATACTAATATTGACTTTACTACCTGATGTAAGAAGAAACTGCCTTAGGTAGATTTTTGTCATTTAACTCAACACAACCATTATCTGTAAAAAGTTTGATCTCAAGAGTGGTGAATGAAATTTGCAACTTTTACTCTACTCAGCAACTAAAAGAGCAAATCTGCTATCATGCATTTTACTAACTGCCAGAGTATCCCTTGCTCAATAAAAATTAAGTTAATTTATCAAAGTTTGTTCCAAAGAAAGTCAAGGAAACTCTAGATACTTATGAAATTATTAGGATTTGTCAAAGAATAATTTTAAAACTAGCATAGCAAATTTTTGGATCTTCTGAATCCAGCTTACTTCACTCAAAAGCTGCCAAATACTGCTTTGTAAAGAAAATACAAACTATAATGTCTACTACAAGATCACAGATAACAGAAAACAATTCTGAAAAGTAATACTGAATTCATTATATTGGAGGTACTTAGCCCCAGTATATGTTTCTTGCATTTAATTTTGCTGACAACTTGTAGTTTACTAAATACTTTGAAAGATCCAGTCTTGTCCCTTGGGTACTTCAGCATATTTGGAAAAAACAAATCACAATTCTCTAATATAGTTTTCTAAATATATAGAAATATATACTTAGGCCCACAGATACAACATATTTTTAATGCTGATATTTCCTTTCATTTAGACAGAGTTGGTATATTGGTTCAGTACCTAAAAGTCAAAGGTTTTAATTTATATATTTAAAATATGAAGAGATGGTCTCATCTTTACAGCTACTAATAGGTAGCACAGTGTAAGGTATTTTAATCCAGATCTGTCTGATCTTAATAAAAACCAAGACACCACAGGATTAAAATTCCCTCTCTGTTCTACTTAACAGCAATTCTGTGATAGTTTTACAGAGGCTATCTGCAACAGTATTTGCCCTTTAATTCACCTTAAGGATTCTGTATATCTTAAAGGCTCCTTTTTGCAGGACCTAAATCCAAAACCAAAGAAAGTCAACAGAAACCTTCTGCACTTTAGCAGACATGCATTCAAAAGGTCCTTTTTTTCTTTTTGCTATTTTGCTTACTAGCAATTTTTTTTACTGTAGCCATTTATAACACTAGTATATTTTAAAAACACTGCACAGCCTTCACACTGTTGTCAGTCTAGATGACAAATACATTATCAAAACAAGCATTTTTAGAATGATCAGTTTTTATAAAATAATGAGCCACACTGTTATTACTGTTACTTAATTTTTTTCAGAAATTCGGTGAAAAAATTAATTGTTCTATTCTATTAATCATATCATATCATGTCATGTCCTGTACGTACTTTATCAAGTCCTGTAAAGTACTTCAGATTTTGAGAGGGAAACTGAATTGTAATTTCTAGAGAGAAAATGGTAATTTGGATTATTTTTTTAAACCCTGATGAGTACCCGCATGTAGGTAGCTCATTTTACTAACTTTGCTATCTTTTGATGGAAATTCATGGTCCTACACTCATACATTAAGATTTTTTACTTACAGGATATTCTTTCTTTCAACTGCAATTACACGGCACACCTGCTCCTACCCAGGCTCCCTAGACAACCTTCCCCTTGTAAGGTGACAGATTAAAATCTTCAAAATCAGTTTCTACAGAACAATTGTATTTTCACTAATGCAAGGGTATGTTTACCGTTGCAAAAAGGTCAAAACCAACTGAGTCAGTGCATGCCTCAGTTCATCTAAACATTATCCTCGCCTTGTAAATTTTAGCAAGCCATCATTATTAGTGCTTATTCCTGATGACAGTGCCCAAAACCTCTAGCCCTCTGTGTCTGAGAGTTACTTTAGAGTTGGAAAAAAAATTAACCATGGTCTTTAAAAGCTGAAGGTTTCTATTGAAGACTTTATGGAATCTGCACTTATAGCACCTGCACATCTTATGGGAAGCCCAGTTTTGCCCACAAGTTCAGGGCGACAGCATAATACATGTTTATCAAATCCAGACCAGACAGTGATATTCTCTCTCTCTCCTTCCCTCACCTCCAAGACTCACAAATTGTATTCCAGGTACTTCTAGGAAGGCTGTCAGCAGTTTCACATTTAGAAGACAAGATGTCTGCTCACAAGCAAGGCATTCTGCTGTGTGTTAGCTACAAAAATCTGTTACAAAAAATGATGTTGCAGGTCAGGAACATTAAGAATGACTCTGCAATGCAATTACAGCTTCTCTTGTGTAATGTTTCTTCAAAGGACCAGAGAAATCAGATTTTCTCATAGCAAAAGAAATTTCTTTTTTTATTATTATTATTTTGTCTCATAAATCTGTAACGTATTCATACTCCTATTGTAATATTGAATTTTATGGGCCTGAATATTATATCAGCTGTATTTTCCATGGACTGCAACCACCAGGAAGTTGAGAAAGCCCTTGGTTATTAGCTAACTGGACATTTCAGGTATCAGAGGGCATGGGCACCAGACATGCAATGGAGAAAGGCAGGTTAGGGGACAGATACAGATTCCTATGGTAATGCTCCTAACTGGGCACAAAGAGTAGAGAACACTCAGCAATGTGCACTGTATTTCCTTCTATCTTTTCTATCTTCACATTTGTGACCTGGGTTCAGTTCAGAATATGGTGGTTTTGAGAGAGATATGATATACCATATACCATTTCGCACCTGAGAGAAAAAGCAAAAAATTAAAGACAACTGGCTTAATGACAGATGAGTACTCTCAGACAGAACTGAGCAAAGTTTTTTGACAAAACACATCTTGGGAGTGGGAATTCCCACTTGTCAATATGAAAAAGGGTTCACAGAAATGCACCTTTTTTGAAGAGAATTTTATCAGTGCAAATTGAAATATCTAGTTCAAAAGAGAGAAACTCTTATCAAGAATTCAGAGTTTGTGACATTTGCTGGATGGTGTGGATTAGTTCTGCGGCAGTGCTGTATGTAGAAAGGTTGCATAGGGGAATAGTTTTGAGGCTAAAGGGTCCACTAACTATAGTTTTGATGGTAAAGGGTCCAGTAGCTACTGCTCTTCCCACAAAACAACTGCCTGTGGCAAAACAGAAGATGCATTGTGGGTTGCTCTGAGCAAATGCACAATTGAGACACAGTGTCGTACATTTCATATGCCTACCTTGGAAATTCTCTCCATTTATGAACAAAAATATGCATTGTCTGTCAAGAGAAATAACCTCTTGGACTCTCAAGGCTGGTTAGCATGGGTTCATGGATCACAAACTTCATAAAAGACACTTAAAAACTCACTATTGCTTTTAGCAAAGCAAGCTGAGAACCCATCATGGCAAGACGTTTGCTACTAAAAGCATATCTTTCATTGCTTGCAATAAGCATTACACTTTAAACTGCTGGGTTAGACAAGGCCCACATACTGGATATACAGAAGATAGAAACATAAGCAAGATTGCTAAAAACCTGAGAAAAACAGTGAAATATTCCTATTATTACAGCGACACTGTAAAGAGACTAGCAGCTGCAATACCTTCCTCTAAAATAAACAAACCAAATGTATTACTTTCCACCCACTACCAGCCATAAATACAGTAATACAAGATTTTCCAGGGATATACATATGTAAAAATTCCCAATGTTTTTATTTTGTTAAAGTAGAAATATCACAGTGAAGGTACCCATGTAGAGATAGATTAATTAGTATTTTCAGTTCTCAGAAGAGAGAGAACTAGTAACTCAAATAAATATATTTTCAGTTAATTGTTATTGCTGTGCAACAAAGAATAAATTTGTGCACATTTACACGGTGAGGTAAATTTCTAAGACTTATCTTCTGAATGAAGTACTTTTTTTGATCAAAAACATCTCATAACTACCCCTTGGAAGCTTTTATCTCAGTCCTGCTGTACATCATTTTATCCGCTGGAAAAGCTTTCACATTTTTCACAGCAATATGAGAGAACTGAAATACAAAACATAAAAATCTCATAGTGCTCTTGTGCTATTAAAGTTTTTTTTTATATTAAGCAGCAACAATATCAGTAATGCAACTTCTGTGCTAACATGATAGCAATGGTAGGGGATCTTTCAGTAAGTAAAATCCAACACATTTTACTGTAGCTTATTTTTCCAAGATGCAATGTTCTGAGGTGAAAAAGTAATTGTTTCCAGAGGTGGTTCTAATATTGCTATTAGTGGAAAGCAAAGTTATTTCAACATAAAGAAAATATATTTTTAAAAAAAGATTACTCTGATTTTTCAAACTCATTTACAAAAAAAGGAAATTAAATAACACTGAGAAAAAAAAAAGAAACTTGATATTTTTAAAAAAATCTTTCAACTTTCCTTAATAAAGCTGAGAATTTTGAGACCAATATTTTCTTTTAATCATTCCTTGTACTGTTATCATGTCCCTGCTAGCAAATCAATAGTCCATTGTTTCTCGTCTATTCCCTGAATCACTTTAAACTGTGAACTCTGTCCTCATCTAACAGAATACAGCGAGCAGAAGTGTAAAGAGTGGTACTGCATATATCCCTAACAGGGCAGGAGAAGCAAGATATAGTGTGAGAATCAGATACTTATTTTGAAGCAGCCTCCATCTTCATTCACTGAATAATGCTCTCATGAGTTCTGGAGTGTGCAGTGACATAAAAGCCTTGTGAATTCATAGTCACTATGTTGGTGTCATCAAAGAAACTGCAATTCATGTACATTTCAGTCTTAATTTATGTAGCTACCATACATTTACATTTAGACAGTGGATATTTTTTCCACAAATTATTAGCCTACTGACCATTTCATATGACTAACCATATATCCTTCTTTGGAAAGCATAGTTTAAATTAGTTTTAATTACTTTCCCCTATGACTTGCCTGGGGAAGGTCCATGGGAAAGATGCAACTATTAAATAAGTGCATCTACTGAAAAAAAGAGACCTGCTATTAAAATCTACATAGTAAAGGTGAAGCTACTAAATTAGGATCATTACTGTTTGAGGGTATTTCTAAATGAAGACACATGGGTAAGCTTTTGCACCTGTAGTGCACTTTGCTATACAGAATGTTTTAAAAATCATTTGGAGGGTTCAGCAATGTGTTTCCATGTCCTAGCTGTTATAGTGTTGCCATATTAAAGCAATTTCTATAAATATGAAATATGATATTTGAAAGTTTTGGTTCTTCTAGAGTTCATGAGAACACTTGATTGTTCAAGAAGTTCTGAAGTTTATAATGAATTTCATAATCCCTACTATATTTCAATGAAAAAATATCTCTCAAAAAAGACTCATCTAAACACTCATCTACTCATCTTACTAAAGACTCATCTATACTACATTGTGAATGTCACTCAGAACATAAGTTCCTAGCAAATTGCTCAGGGCTGGCTCATGTCCAATATTCTCAGGCAGCCACACTCTAGAATAAATTGAATTCCTTCACTTGCCCTACCACTTGGCTTTCATCTTCTCCAAATCACTCTTCTTGTAGTCATAAAACATAATTCTGTGTTTGTGGTTTCTCATTTTGCAGTGCCAAAATAACTTTTCTTGCAGCCTACAAGAATAGGGTTTGTACACAAGATGCCACAGCTGTGTGTACCATCATATGGAGTAATGCATGAGGTGTTTGAAAGGAAAATTTTCCAAATAAAGTGTTTATTGTTGTGCGAGAAGCCAAGCTTTTGTAGTCGTAAGAATTTTCCCCTCAGAACTTCCATTATTTTCCCGAAATCCTGTGTTACAGACAATTCAGTTCTTGAGACTTCCTTTACATAGTAATGATATTCTACATCTGGATGACATAATTTTTCACTTGATCTCTGTTGCAAGACCCAGAGACAGCCAGAGTTTTGAGGAAGTTTATCTAAAATTTTTCTTTGTAATAAGCATCCTGAAATGCAAGATGCCTTTTAGATCAGTCTGGTTTTATTAGACTATACACTGGAACACTTAATCAAGGCAGACATTTAAGACAGACAGATAGAAAAAAATCTCTTCCTTTTCAGTTTCTGTGCTTCTAGGTTTCTCGAACTCTGAGAGGGGTGGAGCAGAAAGGAAGGGATCTATTCCCTTACATTTCCATTTTCTGCCATACTCTATAAAGGTGTGGAAAACCAGCAGCTCCACCCTCTTTTCTTCCCACTTGCTGCTGGCTGCACCGCTGTGCTTTAACACCATCTGGCCATGTGCTCATCAGAGCCCATTTTTATTGGGTTGTGTATATAGACATTTGTACTCTTTGTTACTTTATCCCTCATGTTATTACCTTTCCCCCTTCTTAGTAAATCTGTATCCAATTGCTTTCAGTTTCCAACTTAAAGTCTCTGGTCTTTACTCCCTTTTTGTCTTCCCTTTGTTGGAGGTTGGAATAGAGAGTAATTCTGTCCTAGCTTTGTGGTCTGCCCAAACTGCTAAGCCATGAGATGTCTTCACAGCTGCTGGCTGCCAATGCATTGCTTTCTCTCTGTATCTGCCTGTCCTGTCCTGCAAGCTGTTCAGTTTCCACTTCTGCATTTGGTCCCCTGCAGCAGCAACTTGCCACTTCCTTCCAAAATCTTTACCTCATCAGAAAACTGAACTTTTGTATAGGACAGAATTTTCCAAATAATTTATCTTGAAAATACTTTCAAAAATAGTTAGGAATAATTTCTTCACTGAAAGGGTTATCAGGCATTGGAACAAGGTGCCCAGGGTAGTAGTGAAGTCACCATCCCTGGAGGTATTTAAGTGTGTTATACACATAGAACTTAGCGATTTGGTTTAGTTAAGGACTTGTGAGTGTTGGGTTAATGGCTGGACTCAATGATCTTGAAGGTGTTATCCAACCAAGTTAGTTGTGTGAGTATTTATATACTTTAAAAATCAACAGATTTTAGGAAATCAGATGAAATTGTTAGTTTCTCAGGATTTTCAGAATTAGGCCATGTTAATCTGTAACTATCTGAAGATGTCTTTCTGGTACCTTGAATAATATGCTTACATTTTTAATACTGCCAAAAATTTGTCACCTTTCTTTAGGTTGCTTAGCAGTTTAAAAAGAAAAGTGAGGAGGGATTAAGCTAGCACTATTAAGCTAAGTATCAAAGGCTTAACCTGCAGAAAATTCTGCAAATGTAGTGGTCCTTAGATCATTACACTGGCTGACACATTTGTCTACTGTACACACATTTTAGCTTATTGACATTCTACAAGTACTATGAGGCACTATAAAGTTTCCAAATGTATGCAAATTCCAAATAAAATCTATTGCAACTTTGTTAAGTAACTTTATTACTTGACAAAGCTGGAATACTCTCCAGTTTTACGAAAAGCATTGTGGTACTGAAAAATGTGCATTATTTAAAATGGTCTCACCAAGAAGCCATACTACTAAGGAAACTACAATTAAGTAGAGATTAAACAATCTTACCTTTTCCGGACCAATAACACATTTTTTTACTGTACCTAATTAGTTTAGCACTTCAGATGCACAACTTCAAATAATTTGATTGAAATGCATGCCTTCTTTGAAACATCCCTCATTTCTTCAGACTTCAACAGGAAGGAGTCACAAACTCAAACAGGTTAAGGTTAGCAGGTATGCTATGTCCAAGCATTCCGTTACTGAAATAATCCACTAAACAAAAAAAAGTCCACCAAGTTTTAAAATGTCATGTGACTGTTGACAGTGAAAATTTAACAGATGAGTTACATTTAAGGGCAAAAGATCCAAGCTCTATGGAAACCAACAACCATTTTTTTAAAAGAAGGAACAATATAGTTTAAAAATAAAATTTATGACAGTGTTGACGAGTTTAGGGGGTCAAGACTGAGATCACCCACTAAGTACAATGAAAGTTAAGTTCCAGTATATTTATTTCTAATATTTTTCTTTACTCAGGTGGTTTTTCAAACTTATGAGAGCATATTAAGTTGTGCCCGTTATCTAGCAATTCATAAGAAATCTAAGGGCAGTTGTAATAGAAATGGCAAAAGGAGTATGAAAATCATGTTTATAATCTTTTGGTAGGACCACAGGCTTTATTATCATAAAGCTATAGCACAGATACAAATCAATTTTAATTCTCTTTTTAATATAATCCCAGGCTTGCAACCAGCTGATTCACTTCCTTTTTATGTAGTAATCTCATCTAAAACTTCTCTTTTTGTTTCTTCTAGACTCTCTCTTTCAATCAGAATAGACACTTTGGAAGCAGAAGGAAGACATGGAGCTTGCTGAATAACTATCAAGTTTCCTCTAGAACATTTAAGCATATGCATAAATATATGCATATTTGCTTCAGACAGGGCTGAAGATGCCATTTAGTTGCTGTTCAGACTCCTCAATAAATTTCTTAAGTGTTTTGCTTTTGGACAGGAGTGATTTTTAATTTTTTTTTTTTTTTTTGCTTGTTTGCATTTTTTGTAATTAATGCATAGCTACTAAACCTATGGAAAATAATCCATTGCTTTACTACGGATCATTCCCTTAATTCATTACTCTTTTTTAGCCAAATTTTGAATAATGTGGTTCAAAAGAAAACTTTCATTTCAAACACGGCAGAGGGGGCAAACCCTTTTTGGAGTACCTTTAACCAGCAGAGGAAAAAAGAGCACTTTCACTTTACATGAGACTATGTTGAAAGTAAAAAGCAGTTAATTTTGAAAGTGTTCTGAACAAATTATTCCTCAATAGTGTGATATTTTAGAAAATTCATCCAGTGTGTGCTCTTAGCAGAGCTAAGTATTCAAATCACTCTAGAAGATGTTGAGCAACACTCAGGCTGGAGCACTGTGTGTAGAATAATTCAACTTTGAATTATTGCTATTTATTTCCAAGATATATGTTTACACAGTGATTTGCTATTTCTTTTAGAACCTATGGAAAAATGGCAGTTTGATAGAAACAGAGAGAAAGCAGCTTCTCTTGCTAAATGATGCAGCATTTCCAAAATGTGCAGCAACGATCAGGGCTGAGATATGGACCACATTACACAAATCTTGCAGTAGTGTATTGAGGTAGTGGCACTTCATACATGGAGTTTATAGGAAAAGAAATACAAATTTCTCCTTTGCTTAGGGCTTTGTTTCTGTTCATTGAACAAAGAAGTACAAAGTAATTACACTTTTTCTTGGACATTGTTTCAGACCTTCCTTGGAGGTTTCTGCTTCAAAGGCATTTCAAATTATAGCAAAAGAAAGTGGGCTATTTGCCCAAAGTTTGAGAAAATTACATTTAACAGCACAAATGGGCTCTTTTCAGGTTTCTTCTCATATCAGGAAAAGGCAGCCAGGTTTGTTTGAAGTACTATGTTCAGGAATGTCTTCCTCCAGATTCTGGAGAAAAGACATCTGGAATCTCTTCTGAACCCATCTTACACATTACAATTGAGTCATATTCATCTCACATTGTTAATAATTTCGTAAGCTAAAAAAGCAGAAGGAACAGCCTAAAACTTACACAGACCACAGGCCTACTCTTTTTTCTACTGACTGACAATGTCCCTCTCATCTGTGCTGCAAAGAGCAAAGTCTAAAACAAAGAAAAGCCAATCCAGGAATATTTTTCCTCAGATTCTTAGAAACCCGTCAGTGTTCCTAGTGATAGAATTCTTTATGAAAATTGTTGTCCATGAAGCATTTGTTCTCAATGAGTCACGTAAAGCACTTTTCCCAATATTTTAAACTACACAGTATAAAATAAAAGGTGTTAGTCTCCTTGTTCCTTCCACCCATCATCTCCTCATGGGACAGCATACTGAAAATGAGAGAGTTCTGAGTACATTATGACATGGGATCATGTTCATAATTTTTCCTCTGTTCTAATAGAAACTGAGACTAATGTCAAAACTCAAACCCTTAGATAATAAAAAATCAAGCTGGTATTTCTTTTATCCTTACAGCTACAGAAAAAAATATTTTAAATATTTGCATTTTGAGTTTGTGTCTTGGGAGCTGTAAGTTAAGTAAATGCAAAGTGTGGCCAGTGATGCACATGCTGAACTACCAGTCCTTCAAAAAGTGCGAAGTATGGGATCAGCCTTTCTGGACATGGTGTCTTCTCTTGACATCAGGCAGAGTTCCAGATAACAAAAATCTGAATTTAGCTGATGACACATATGCAGAGCCTTGCTATTGACTCCTAATCAAAATGTTGGAAGGCTTGGAATTTTTTTTTTTTTTCAGTCAAGGATAATTTAATAAGTAATATGTAAGAAATAATATAATTTATATTTGGATCCTGTTTTATGTAAAGCTTACTTGAGAATATTTGAGGAGATGGAAGAACATGGATTTAAGTTAGACTTTAGGAAGAAATTCTTCAGTACAAAGGTGGTGACACATTTGAACAGGTTGCCCAGGGAGGTTGTAGATGCCTCATCCCTGGAAGTGTTCAAGACCAAGTTGGATGGGACTTAAAGAAACCTGCTCTAGTGGAAGATGTACCTGCCTATGGAGGGGGATTGGATCTAGATGATCCTTAAGATGGTTTTTTTTTACAATAAATCTTTTTTCCAACTGAAACCATTCTATGATACAATTCTATGATGAGTTCTTGAGCAATACTGACTTGAATTAAAATGGACTGCTATGCTGAAAACCATCTCCTAATGTTATTCTAAACATTATTTTATAACATCTCTAACTGAACATTTTTGACAGCTTTCAATATTATAGATTTTACTTCAAAAGTAAGAATTTATCTGCAATTATTTTTAAGCCTCATAAGATGAGGCTTAAATAAATGAAAAGATGTCAGAATTTTCATTTAGAACTTTTATTCAAAATGTTTCTTGGTGCAAATATATTTGTGTTCGTAACTCTAATGGAGTGTCAAAATCTATTAGCTTCCATTAGGATGATTTTTGACTTGTAAAAAGTACAAATTCACCCTTTCTTTCAAGACCAAATACTTCTTCATGAGTTTTGTTTCCATCCTGAAGATTTCCTTACAAAAGACTCTAGCTTTCCTCTTTTTTCCCCTCTATTACTGTATCTTTCTGCATAATTTCAAGCAAATTGAATAGTGTCCTAGTACTTTGGCACACAACTCTGCACAGTAAACAAATTATCTACTTTAGGAAATAGGAAGATTTGTATTATGATTTATTATTCACAGAATTAAAATCAAGTAAAAAAATTATATAAAACAATCTGGGTGAAATATTACTATCATCATCTATATTATCTCTTTTACTCAAGGCAGTTACAGCAAACCATTACAAAATAAAATTATGAAAATACCCCTGTCATGGGAAAACGGAGTTACATCCCTATTACAAAAAAATGCAATTCTGGATTGTAGAGAACCATAAAAAATTAAAGATCATGTCGCGAATTAAAAATAGAAGACTGAGTCCATGTGCCAGAAAAGAATAATAAGTGTTATCAATAAAATGAAGATGGAAAAAGGGTCATCAAATAGGGTAATTACTTGATTAAGTTTATAATTTTTATATGATGACTAATTTCATCTGGTCTATAGAAAATTCTTTGTGATTTCAGACATGAATTCTTCTGTCAATGCACAAAGTCTCAGTCATTTTCAGAATAACACTTTTCAGAAATAAGGGTTATTGCCCACTCCTCCCATCTGGAGGGACCCAAGTGAACACCTGGGTTCACAGGATATGCCAAAGCCCCCCAAAAGGTGGGGTCAAGCAGCACAAAAGAGGCACATTCAAAATGCTGGATGAGTGCCCGCCGTACAAGGACCCAAACTTCCTACAGAGATCATTGCTGGATCCAAGCGTAGTGATATCTTTCCTATCTCTTCTTTATCTTTGTCTCATCTTTATCTTTATCTTATCTTTATCTTTATCTACCTTTATTTTATCTCTATCATCTTTATCATCCTTATCTTTCTCTCTCTCTGTTTCTAACCTTATCTCAGCACATGAGGGTAACATAGTTTCTAACTTTGTTAAGTTTTACTACCAGATGCTTTTTTAAAGTTTTGTTAGTTGTAACTTGTTGTTTTGACAACTTGCTTAAGTTTTGCTAAATTGTAATCCATTGCTTTGAAAGTACCATCATTTATAATTCTGCTACTTGTAATCTGACATGCTTTATAACCTTACTCAATTTTAAGTAAAGTTGTGTTTATATACAAACCTCCTGTGTAATAATCTTACTCCTAAAATACAGCACAGAGAATTCCCAAACTTAATTTCACCAAATGGGTTGTTAAAAGAAATGAATTGGAAGAGGAGGGTTGTGCTCAGCTGCCCCAAGAATCCTCTCTGAAGGAGTTTAGAAAGCAAGGGGGGTCCAGCCCAAATTTTCCTTGGGTTGACCCCCACTCTGGGGAACTCTACCCATGCCCATTCTGTGGGATGCAAGGCCGTACCCACTCTGTGGGAGATGATATTTGTTTTGGCCCCCACATTTGGGGAGCCGTGCTCACTTTGTGAGATGTGACAGTGCTGTGCCCACCTTGTGGGACGTAACAGCAGCCTTAGCTGTGATGTGTGAAGACTGCTTCAACATAACATTAAGTTTCAAGCCAGTCATAAAATTCAGTCACTGACTGCTTAGTATAACCATGAGGAGGTGGCATGAACTCCTTTTGGGGAGATAAAAGGTGGAGAAGCCACAGAGGCTGACCTGGTGGCCCATATATTTCTGAATGTAAAAGGAGAGGCTGATATCCCTGGTGCCAGACTCTGGCAACTAAGAAGGCAGAACAGGTACAGTCCAAAATTAGGGCAAGAACTCTCACCTAGTACAAATTCAAGTTTGATACAAATATAAAAGGCTAGGCAAATGTAAATTGGCCAAGGATTTAACAAAGGTCTGTTCTAAGTTATACTGAGCCTTAATAGGAAGGGAAGATATTTAACAGACCAATGGATTAGATTAATGCTTTTCTGCTCTATGCCACTGCTTTTTAACAGAGCTTACCCACATTTGATTTTTATAGTTCTGTAACAAGTCACAATGATTACACATATGCAAATGGGATTGGTAAAATAAATACTTCTCTAGTTGTTCTGGACCCGCTTAACAGAGTAAACAATAGGGTCAATATTTTCCACCTCAGGTTTGAACATAATTTCTACCTGCAAGGATAAAAAGGAATCCACACTTTTTTGAAGCCATGCATAGAAAGCACTAGATTAACAGTTAAAGAGCACAGTGCAATGATTTAAGGGTTGACTGGGATTCCAAATTGCATTCCATGTTTTATTATATATATAAAAAAACCTCATTATAACTAAAACCTAAATGATGCCAGTGGAGGACTAGGAATGTTTACAAACTGCTCTAATTAAATTATCACCAAGAAGCTGGTGTTGTGAAATGAGAAAAATCATTATGTGATATTGGTGTGCTATCAAAAGTGTGAAATCTAAACCTTCTTGGAGATCAGAGCCTTTCATTTCAGTAGTCTAGTAAATCATCTTTCAGCATTAGACACTGTTAATAAATGATGAAGATTGTAGCAGATGTTGAAATGTACTGCAGCATGGTATCCAGGTTACCTATCAAAGGCTACTTATAGACATTTGGACTACGTATGCTAACACTGCTCTGTCTTCCCAGAGTTTATTTAATAGTCTTGCATTTAAACTATCGCAGTGATTTATTCAAGTATTTTTAAAATATTTCTTTGACAAAACACCACTGAGTTTAGCACTTTCTTTCACTCCTTTTTTCTGAGAATAGTAGCAACTATTCTCAGGTGTAGGTCAGATCTATTATCTTTTAACAAAAAACCCTCAAAAGTTCTTATTTATCTCCATGGAAATTGGCATGTTTTCCATCAATATTTTTCCTTCTTCAGATTTCTTCAGTAACTACTATCTTCTTCCTATTTAAAACTTTTTTATTTTTCACTGGTCTTGAAAATGTCAGTTACTGTTCCCCCCTACAATACATTTTATTGGCAAGATGCATTGTTCCTGCACATGCTTCCAACATTTCAAGCCTGGACTGTAGAATTTCCCAGCACTGCTTAATTTCAAAGAATATTCCAGACTTTCCTTCCTTTGCTTACTCCTCATACTTTTCATTTCATATACTTTTCATATGCTTTGGTAAAATACCTGCATTTTTCATTTGGTTTATTTTTCCCAAGAGTCACTTGTATGTTCAAAGTGTGCCACATTACATAGCAACATAAAATTCAATTCTAAATTGAAAAGATTACTATGCATTACTATACTGGAATTAAGAACAAGCCTAACCTATCGCAAGATCTAGACTTTTTTCAGCATCTTGTCCCATTAGTCTCAATAAAATCAGCTCTGGAAGGCTGAGTAATGCTGTGTTCAAGATGAAAAGGACTTCACTTTGTGAATAATCAGAAGAGCCATTCTGAAGTCAAGTTAGGAATTGGAATGGGCTGCCCAGGGTGGTGGTGGATTCTCTGTCCCTGGAGGTTTTTAAGAGACTGGATGTGGCACTCAGTGCCATGGTCTGGTAACCACAGTGGCAGTGGATCAAGGATTGGACTTGATGATCTCAGAGGTCCTTTCCAACCTGGCTGATTCTTTGATTCTGTGAAAATACACTGTAACAAGAAAAGAAAGAACTAATGCAAAGAAAGTGAAACTGATTGTTGTACACTTCATTACCCCCTGAATTTGGAGACTCATAATCTGTAATAAAATAGCCTAATTTTCCTGAAGCACATACATGATGAAACACAGCAGAATTCTTCTTAAATTCCTTTTAAACCTATGCAGTTTCCCCCATATTCTTGACAGAGACATATCAATGCACACTAAAACTAATCAAAAAAGAACAAAGTGGATTCCAAATATTCACCATAATCCATGACTGTGGACAATCACAAAACAATGTGCCTTGAGTGCATAACTAACCAAAAGAACCTGGCAATTAATTTAAGAACCCAGATAAGTATAATAATGGACATCATGCTCAGCTGACATTTGTTAAAAATGCTGCTGGACACTGCATGTGGCTCAGAACCTGAAATATGATTTCTCAAGTGTCTTCATGACAATTTTGCTGTTTCCTCCTCAGAAGAATCAATCCCAACCTGATCAGGCTTTGTAGAAAGAGGCTTCAGTTCTCAGATCATGTCCCTACTTCACTATTTTGACTGTGAAAAAAACTAATATTAATTGGATACTGTTTCTCAACTTATGCAAAAGAACTGGTGTTGTAATAAAAGTGTTAAAAGACCTGTTCCCTCACATGTTACATTAGGCAAAAAAGGACTAGACAGAAATAATTTTTATTTGAAATTTTACCTGAAACTTCTCAAGCATTGCTTTTAACTTTGCCTATGCAAATTTCTCAAATGCAAAAAGGAAGCATTCTGCATTTGGTCAACTAATTAGAATTCTACATATTTCTACTTTGTGATTTATAAATTTAATAGCTTAGGCTATTTCAATTATTCTGTGTTTGCGATAGATTTTTCTTTTAAATTGCTAGTCTTCCTGTAATATGAAATTGCTTAAATTCCTTTTAAGTATGGTGCTGGGATCACTTTTTCCCCATTATTGCATATATTGTCAATAGGAAGAAAATGCTTTTCTACTGCAGACAATATGTAAAGCTTCTCTGTTTGCATTTTGAATGTTAGCTTATTGTCTAATACCAGAATAAAAAATAATAATAAAAAAAGTTTATTCTGTGAAAACCAGAGCTATATTAATATTGCAACAATCTAAAAGATGCATGGAATTTTATCCCTCTTGAACTGCTATGTGTTTGGTTCAATCAAAACTTTCATGAAGTTCATTCAATAAGTAAACCATAACTGGACTGCAGGATGAAACACTTGAAAACTCTGAAAATTGAAAATACTATATGAAAACTGTTCATAAAAACCTCAGTTCATTTTGTAGTGGTACAATTTTTGTTTAAAGGGATGACTAAAGCTCTAAATCCCGTATTTGTTTTTTATCTATAGATAGCTATGAGTAAGACAAAAGGCAACTTAAACATCAATCTTCCCATTCTTCTTTTGGAATCCTAAACAAAAGCTCCCAGTCAAATCACTGTATTGCCCAACTAAGTAGTCAGAGAATCATCACAGAATGACAGAATAATTTGAGTTGGCAAAGACTTTAAAGATCACCCAGTTCCAACTCCCCTGCTATGGACAGGGGCACCTCCCACTAGACCAAATTTCTCAAAGCCCCAACCAATCTGGCCTTGAACACTTCCAGGGAGGGAACAGCCACAACTTCCCTGGGCAACCTGTTCCAGTGTCTCGCCATCCTCATAGTAGAGAATTTCTCCCCAATATCTAATCTAAATCTACCCAATTTCAGCATAAAACTTTTAAAGACAGATAAACTATGTAAATTTCTGACTGGGAGTAATGGAAGAAATGTGCAGGACTCAGGGAAAAATACTCAGGCAGAGTCACCTGCTCATGCTTATATCAGTCTAAGGTACCTCACTGACCATGCCAAAGTGTCCAGAATCCCACAGCTTAGAGCTGGCATGTGCTTCAAGACAAATCCTGATGACTGCCCCTATTCCCTGCCCTTGTATAGCTTCTGTACCACCCGTTTAAGCCCTTGCTGGAGGATTTGGGGGGCTCAGACTAGGGGTACTCTAGCACAGCTGCACTCTCACACCCAAATGGGTTTGGCCAATATATCCTGCTAAGCATTCTGGTTGCCAATGTCAAATGGTTGTATTTGAACTCTCCATCTTTTGCTCTTTCCTGCCTCATCCCATGCTTTTGCAAGGTGTAATTTATTTTTCTTCATTCACTTTAGCATCCACAGGTTTTGCCTAAGCCTGTCCAGCATCAATGGCATAAGAATATCTTTGGACACTCTTTGCTGTACTTAGTAAATAGAACAAAGATTTCTGCACAGAAAATACTGAATATGGTTAGCATGGTCAACAGAACTCCACATTTGGAGGAAATGTCTGTGCTGGAAAGCACCCACAGGAGAAGTTACTAAAATAAGTTGCCATAAAATCTGATTATAGGTAAAGGTGAATAAGGTTTCTATATGTCACAAAAAAGCACCAAAAGCAAGCTAACAAATAACAACAACCTAGTGAAGGAAATGCAAGTTATATGGCATGGGTTTACAAGCTAAGCTGCAGAATGCACAGACACCAGTCTCTGCATACATGTGTTAATATGAAAAATGTGATTTGACCAGAATTTTGGATACTGAAGAACAAAGCAAACAATTCAGGAGTGTATAAATATATCTGTATGATGTGCACATGTACATTGACTACACATATATACATTCTTCATCTATAAGTTCATAGAAAAATTTTGGTGGAAAGGGGACCCTTAGTCCTTCAAACACTGCTCAAAGCATGGTTAACCTCCATGTCAGATTAGATTTCTCAAGGACTTGTCTAGTGGAGATACACAATAAAGCTAATTTGCAAAACTCACAGCCAGCTAGTCACTGAAGATGTGTAGCTTGTTTTTGTCTGAGAAGCTTTTTTTCCTTCTTATTACAGGGAAATAAAATGTATCTGATTCTCACCAACAAGATAGTGATAAATTCTATAGAGGGTAAATGAACAGATTTTGCATCAGAAATATGAAACAGTGGAGTTTACCCTCTAGATCATTAATATGAGAAATCAAACCATAAATTGATTCTACTGTGGCTTTTGCTTCTGGGTGCTCTTACTTCCACAAGTGATGAATTAACTTCATATCTGGATGAAGAAAGACTGTAATGAAAATGAGGGGAAAGATGTAGATACCAGGAGGAAAAAACCTATGGAGAGAGAAAATCTATTTCTTAAGACCTTAAAATTTTTTTTCAAATTTTGACACAGATTTATCAGCTGAGACAAGGCATGATCTCTCATTTTCTTATCAGGAGTATTGCTCTTCTGTTTTCTCTGATCCTGATCTTGTCACCAACCATGCTGTTTTTAAGTAAAAGAGAAAAAAATCTTCTATGACTGAACAACCTGATTTATCTAAAAAAGTGTGAGCAACTTAAAAAAATGAGAGCTTACTAATTTAAAAATCAGAGTACATCTGGAAGTGACAATCAAGGAGTTATTACAACAAGCAAACAGTAGTGTCAGGAAAAGTGATGACAGCATGCACACTAAATAAACAGTGTCTTTAGATATATTAAGATTCCTTGAGTAATTATGTTTGTATGTTTATATTTTCTATTATTATAATTATTGTTGTTTAAAAATAAAGGAAAAGAAAACCTAACTGGAAATGGTCTCACGCCTGCACTGGTTTAGTAAAAGCACTTTAACAAACAATCACACAAGTTTTTAGGTGGACTATATTACTTCTCAAAAACATTCTTCTTCCTTTGTAACTCAGTCTATACTTGAAAATTACTCATTTAGAGAAATCAGAACAATTTTATAGTATATAGAATGATGTATTGCACTATTTTTAAATAAATAATTTCACTTTCCAAGGCAACTTCTCTTTGTATCCCCATCATTAATTTGGAAGTTTTAGAGATTTAATTTTTCTATCTTACTTTAGATCACTTCTTGCATGTTTTTTTCTCTCTAATCCAGAGAACAGAAAAAACAAAGGTAGAACCATCTTACATAGAGATCCACCCAGCCATTGACAAAATCTTTTGACTAAGAAGACCTTAAGATGCTTTCTCCAGGAATGATACACATAAATTTTCTACTAAGAAAATTCTAAAATACAGAAGGTTAAGGCTGAAAATTTTTAATAGCTAGAGAGGCCCTTAAAGGGATGGTTTAATGACTTTATAGCCTATTCTTAAGTACAGAATTACATTTATATGACTACAGATCTCCCACAATCACTTGATACTTTTGGCACCAGAACTGTAAAATCTGCTACTGACCATCCACATAGAGCACTTATTGATGTCCCAGACTTATTTCGACACAGGTTTTATGCTCAATTTTATCAGTAACAACAAATTCCTGATTACAGTCATAAAACATAGCTTTTAAATCAACAGTTTTAACTGCAATGGTTTGCCACACTAAGTTGCATCCTGAACAAAAGCCAAGCACAGATCTCAAAACTACAACTATGGTAAAAAGAAACACTTAAGCAGACTTTCGGACTCCAGGTCTTCCAGGTTTTACATGAGTGATTCTGGAAAATTTCTTCTAAATTAACTTGCCCATTTCAAGTGCCAAAAGAAATATAAATTACACAGATGATATTCATAGTATTTACATTCAGCCTTTCTAAAACAAAGACAAAAAAGAAAACATTGTTGCAATCTGAGGTAAAATTAAAATTTACTTTTATTTTGGATCCGTGAAACAAAGTCCAACCTTAGAAGGGTCGGGTGCAAGCAGACTTTATTTGACAATTGACACAGGCAAAACGATAGAGCCAGGTAAGAGGGAGAGAGGAAAAGAAGACATAAGAGAGATAAAGAGAGAAGTGGAGAAAAAGGGTGAGAAAGTGGGAAGAAAGAATGAGAGAGAGAGAGAGAGAGAGAGAGAGAGAGAGTCACCACCAGGGCCCCAGCTGTCCAGCGAGTTTCTTCAGGATGGTGCTGATCCTGGACAGGGCCCCATGCGAGATGGTGGTGAGTCAAGAGATGACAAAACAGCCACAGCATGGACAGCCATATATACCCCTGAGTTCCTTTTGTTCCGAAGGGGCAGCTGTCAGTCAGCTGCCACAGAAGCCAGGGGCATTGGCATCAGAGCCATTGCAGACAGGGTGCTTGGAGGGGGGAGCTTCCACAGAAGGGTTCAGTCCCCATCCCAGTCACCAGTTCTTATCTCCTTCCAAGTGTCACCCCTGTTCTGTTCCAGCCCCCTCAGCCAGGTACATCAGTATCAGTACAGTCAAGGTGGCTTCCTCCACCCTGGCCAGGGTAATGGTGCCTGGAGGGACATCCCAGCATTGCAGGCCCTCAGAAAAGGGGAGCAGTCTCCACCCAGCCATTAGTTCTTAGTTCTTATCTCTTTCCGGGTGTCACCCCCAGCTCAGCTCTGTCCTCGCCCCTAGCCAGGTCTATTCACTTGAAAATTGTTCTTTTGAGACAATATCAAATCAGTGAGATCAGACTCTCACAAACACCTTAATCTAACAACACACAGTCATCACCAGTCTGTAAAAATATTGTCAATATATCATATTTTAGTTCTTTTTGATGATTGAAAACCAAACAAATAAACAGTTATATTATCCATCACACCATATTAAATAATAATGTATGAACTGAAACAAGACAGACAGTATTATTAATTTTAAAAGGGTAATTTTCTTATTGACTATCATATGGTGGTGACAAAGAAGCAGTCTCACATGGTAAAAAGATGCAGAGGCAGCCAGAACACTAGCAGAAATAAGACAAAATTGTCTTGACTTACAGCAGTATGGTCACATTGAGTCAGATTGTACATTTTAATTTCTTTTTTGCCCAGATTTTTTAATTCTCTGGTGTTTCAGGAGTAATTGGTATCAGTTGCAGCACAAAAAAAAAGGCACTATGTTATTTTAAAGCGTGAAACTGATATTTCAATGGCCATGTGCCTCTGAATTCTCTTATAGAAGAATTCAATTTCTCTCTTTTGACTAGGATACGTATTTGCTTTCAGAGAAGTTCTACTGCAATGTTGGAATGACTGACATTAATCCATGATGACACAGGGCAGTACCTACACTATTCCTATAAACACTATGAAGTGCTGTGCTTGCCTTTAAAATGTATTAGTAATAACAAATATTTGTTTTACTGACAAGAAATGAGCTTAACATTTTTTAGTTAACAATTGAATGAGGGCTTGTGATTTCAAACAAATCATCTACTGGATATAGCGAAGAGGAACTCTAGAAGAAAAACAAGATAACTCAATATAGAAAAATTTAAAGTACTTAATGGAGAAGAACTGCAAATTAATTGTATCCATCATTACAAAAGTATGACACACCCTGATACATTATTGTTTTGTCTAGGTACATTTCCGATCAAGAATTTTCCTGTCTTTGTCCATACAGAAAAAGCTTGAGTAATAGACCTGATGTTGTGTATCCAACTGACAAAGGCACTCAGAAAACTTGAACTCTTCAGAAGTTTAATGCGCATATTCTACCTTAGAAATGGCAGCCTCTGTAAATGTAGATATTCAAAGAACTGTCTTCTTGACAATCTTTGCAGTGAAAGGAAAGGATGAGGTAGGAGTGAACATACCAGCTGAATCAAGATCTAGCTGCATAAGTAGTGGCACAGGATGGGCTTTGGCCTCTGTGCTTGCAGGACACTCTCTGAGGAATGAATACTTTAAAAAATGGGACAAGAGTGTTTGTGCAAGCAGGCTTGCTGTCCCCATGAGTAGAATGGTTACTTAGGTATACTTGGGAGATGTCATAATCTGCAGAGAAGGCAAAGTATAGGGGACTAAATAATCATTAGGGCACCATGGCACAAGTGTAATTCACATGCTTCCCTTGTTAAAACAAGAGCACGGGGGAAGCAAATGTTCACACCCTGGGAAACACATAGGATCTGCAGGGCCATGACATTCTGCGTTCACAGAGATGTGGTAGGAGTGCTCCACTGGAGTGCTCCAATTGACAGATGCATGTTTTTCAGGGAATGCAGGCTGGAAAAGTGAAGAGGAAGGGACTTGCTTTATATGAAAGAATATCTGGAGTGCACAGGGCTATCACCACAGAGGAAGTGGTGACAAGCCAGTTGAGAATTTATGCATGAGATTAGAGAACAGACCATCAGGGGTGGCACAGGCTTTTGCTGCAGGAAATAAGATTAAGAAGTAAATGAAGTCTGTAGATAGCTGAAAGAAAACTTGCAATCACAGGGTGACTCTCATGAGAACCTTCATGTAAATGTCTTCTGAAAAGAGAAAGGAACAAGCAATCCAGGGGATTTCTAGAGTAATGTTGAAGACAATTTATTGATGTACTTGACTGATCAGCCATTCAGTGAAATAATTTATTGGAACTGTTTTTCACAATCAATAAAGAAATGGTCCAAAATGTGGAAGTCAAGGACAGCCTTTACTATGAAGACTGTAAGGCTGTACTGAGGGAAGTAAGGCAAATAACTGAATCCTGTTAATACTTCAAGAGGGCAGAATTCTGCCTATTCAGGGACATACTTGGTAGAATCCCATGGCACATTGCCCTAGAGGGCAAAGAAGGACCAGCTGATCTTCAAGAACGATCTCCTCAGAGAACAAAAATGGCTGTAAGTAAAGCAAGCATTACAGAAAGACAGCATGAATCAACAGGGAACATCTGAGTCAGCTAAGTGACAATAGAAGTACAGATGTACAAAAGAAGTACACAGAATAAGATATTGACAAAAATTACCCAGGAAAAACATAGAGTGCTTGAAGGCATTGTGGTGCAAATGCCCAAAGCTCAGATGGTGCTGAAATTAGTGAAGGGTGTGAAAGGCAGCAAGAGGGAGTTCTAAAGGTAAATTGACAACAGAAGAAAGGCTGAGGAGAGTGTAGGCCTGTTGGTCAATGGGGCAAGTGGTAAAGCACATGAAAAAGGCAGCCCCACAGATTCTGAAGAAGGTTTGAGGAACTGGGAAGGCTGAAGAAATTTGAAGACTGGATTGTGCTTTTCCTTCCTTATCTCTGTCTCTCTGGGAGGCAACTGACTACGTCACCTCTGTAACTTACACTTCTTTTAGTGACTACTTATTTCAAGCCTTCCCTAAAAGTAGTTCCTCCTAATTGAAGCACACCAATGTGCTCTCTAAGCAGCCATTTTTTGCCCAGAATCTTTTCCTAATATACTAAACTCTTCTTCTGCCTTATTCTAGCAGTGCAACTTTATGCAACTTTTTCATAAAGCAGTGCAGCTTTCCAAGTATAGATGCTACCATGTGCTGCTAGAAGTATCTGTAAGCAAGTGTTCTGGGTTGATTCAGTGCCATTTCTGGTAGCCAGGAAGGTGCACCCAAAGGGTGACTCATGTAACTAGGTTCTGAATAGCTCTCCCTGCTCCAAGATGCGTGGCTCTGCCTCATGCCATCAGTGAACAAAATAATGTGTGTGCCTTTGTGATTAACATATTCGAGAGGAAAGAGATGGTGATTAAGAGCAGGGCAGAAGAGAGGAGGAGGTGAGAGAAAACAACATGTGAAGAGAGAGCACACCACCTAAAAAGAGAACAATACCAGGGGAGAGCAATGCTGGAGCAGAGAAACCAAGATCGGTGAGGAAGGAGAGGGAGAAGGTGCCTGACCAGAGATTTATCTCAGCATCCCGCGGTGAGATGGAAGCCTGTCCCCGGCAACCCATGGAGAAGCATGGTGGAACAGACCCTGAAGGACCATGGTGGAGAAGTTGCTGTAGACCTGCTACCCCTTAAGGATCCTGCTGGAACAGTTGTGAACCTGCAGCCTGTGGAAGGTCACAGAACATATGCTGTGGACCTGCAGCTGTGGAATGGACTGCTCACAAAGTAGTCTGTGGGTCTGTGGGCCACCCATGTTGGGGCAGTTTGCTCCTGAGGGTTGTGCCTTGTGGGAAGCACTGACATGGCAGGAGTTCATGAAGGACTTTCTCCTGTGGAAGGGACATCAGGTTGGAGTAGGGGAAGACAGTGTGGAATCCTTCTCCTTAAAGAAGAAAGAGTGGCAGTAAACTGCCTGTGACTTCCGGAGTGTAAACTCCACTCCCTGTGCTGCTTGGGGGGAGGAGGTAGAGATATCAAGAACAAAGTACTTCGAGCTCAGGAAGAAGGGAGGGGTGGGGAAAAAGTATTTAAGCTCTGGTTTGTCATTTGTCTTTTGTCTTTGCCGTGTTTTAATTTGGTAAGTGATAAGTGATAAATGGATTTCCCCCCAAGTTGGGTCTGTTTTGCCAGTGACCATAATTGGTGAGTGAAAACCTCATAGACCTTGTCTTGGACCCACATGGTTCTAGGATTTCCTCCTCTCCAACCCATAATGGTGGATGGGGAGTGAGTAGCCGTGTATTCCTTTGTTATCATCCAAGCTCAAACCATGACAGCAAGTAACAGATGAAAGATGGACAGTAAGCCACATCAGAATAAGGCTATTTGAAACTCATTTGACTGCATCCACTCTAGATTGTCTTTGGGTAAAATTAATAGAGTATCATAAAAGAAAGTAGATACTACTTGAAGACTGTACATTTACTACATGGTTCCTTTCAGAGGTCCTCATGTTACCACAGCTCAGCCTACCCATGGCAGTGAATGCTTAATGAAATAAGAGTGAAGCAACAAATTGCAGATTAGCTTAAATCCTTACAGAGGGACTGGTACAGTCCACAGAATCACAGAATCACAGAATCACAGAATGTTTAGTTTGGAAGAGACCTCCAAGATCAT
Organism: Florisuga fusca; assembly: GCA_038090715.1. Classification (NCBI taxonomy): domain Eukaryota; kingdom Metazoa; phylum Chordata; class Aves; order Apodiformes; family Trochilidae; genus Florisuga; species Florisuga fusca. The sequence goes on from JAAWXA010000002.1 coordinate 49,145,554, forward strand.
CCCGTCCAACCTTTGACCAACACCATAATCTAACTACTAAACCATGTCCTTAAGGACAAGATCCAAACACCTTTTAAGTGCATTCAGGGATGGTGACTCCACCACTGTCCTGAGCAGGCCATTCCAACTCCTGACAACCCTCTCAGTGAAAAAATGTTTCCTAACATCCAGCCTAAACCTCCCCTGGTGCAGCTTGCATTCATTTCCTCTGGTCCTATTACAGTCCACGAAGGAGAAGAGGCTGTTACACATACACCTTACTTTGGAGATCACAACTGCAAGTAGCCATTCAAATCTGTGCTTGAATATCAGTGCTGAAGCAGATTTATGCAGGGCTATGAAAGCTGCCAAATCTGCTTGCTAGGTTTTCTTTTCCCTTTACTTTTTCACCCAAACAATTTTCAAAAAAATCTCACTAGAATCCTAATATCTATGTGAAAAAAAGACAGTATGTATAGAGCCAGAAAGGTTCTGTGTATCTAATTGCAATTTTTAGATTAAATATCAGAGTCAACAGAAAGAATCAGTTCCAGTATGGTCAAGAAAATAACGAAGCTGAAGGACGGTTTGTTTGTAGCATACTATTGATACATAGCCTTGTAAGTCTGTCCTTCAAGAGGGCTCTGAAAGAAAAAAAAAAAAAAAGAAAAAGTTCAGACACATATGAACAGGGAAGGAGCAGTTATGTCTAAAATATAGGAAAAGAAGCTTTTGATTTAATGCTTATGGGATTTTTTGGTTTTACTTTTTTTACTTTTTTTTTTTTTTTTTTTTTTTTTTTTTTTGATGTTTTGAGAGGTAAAAGAGATGGGGAGCTTATTTTGTCCAAACAGTCAAAGGAGTAATTTGTGTTCCTGGGAATTGAGGAGGGGGTGGGACGGATACTCTACCAGCTGTAAAGCATGACAGGCAGGGCCTGGGGATTTACAGAATTCATCTCCTGTTTATTGCACATTTAAAAACTAATTCCTTGGCAAAACAAACACTGGTGACATTTGCTTAACCTCTACTATGAGAGATGCAAATACTTTTTGAACAACTAGAGAGTTAAGTTGAGGCCAAGTCCTGGTCTATGCTGAATGAATTCTGTGCCAGACGTCAGGATAGAAAATATGTCTGAGCTGAACACAGAGAAGAATCAGCAATTGCTATCATTCTCTTACAGTTGATATGCAATTTAATATTGCAGTGCAGTACTCACTAAGTTTCCTCACAATGAAGTGATAGAGGAGAGAGAATGGAGAAGGCAGCCCTTTTACAATCTCCAATTCAGCTTTTGCTGCAGGGGCAAGCAGCTTGAAGCTTTTTTGGGATCCTCAGTTAAGATTGAAAACAGGGAGAAATAAAAAATATAAACCTACCAATATTCCATAAAACTATAGTGTTTATGTAAAGAAAAGCTAAGGGGTGGGAAAATGCTGGTTTCTCTTGATTAATATATCTTCAAGGATTTCTTAATTAGGCAGAATTTAAATACTAAAACAACCAGCTCAAGATGCTTGGTTTGTATAGATTATTGGGCTTTTAATATATTGATTTAAATAGATACTGTTGAATCATTTTTAGAAGATAAGCAAAAGCTTCTACAGAACTTTTATTGATGCCATATGGCAGTTCTTAAAAGTGATCTTCAAATTATGTACAATTTGTAAAAGAGGATGCACATAAAAAAAAGAGGATGCACCATAAAAAGGACTTCCAAACACAAATTATGCTTATCTTGAAGGATTTAAGTTCTAATATGGTATTTTCAAATCTCTTTTGGAGAGGAAGTGACTTACAGCTAACTGACAATATTTGGGGTTGCATTCGTATTACAACTTGTAGCTGCAAAAAGGAAATTTTTGTGGTGGATTAAAAACAATATCAGGAATAGACTGAGTCAGGGAGCCATGAGAATCTGAAAGAGAACAGCAAGTCAGAAAAAAATGCTGCTAGTGTATGTCTAGTGAATTCATCTGATGTGAATTTAGTTTTATTTTTGCTGAATTTTATGTTTCTCACAAAGTACTAATAGCTCAAAAATATCTACAGAAGGAATTGAATAAAAAATATGTATTACATTAAAAAAAAGAAAAGAAAAAGAAACAAACAAACAAACAAAAGATTCAAAACTCAAGCACTCAAAAGTAGTAGAACTAAAATTACGGCTTCAGCCTGAGATCCCTGTGCTGATGGTGTTATCTCCACTGGATGACTTTCTGTTCCTCCTGAACCATTCTTTGAAGTCCAGGGGAATTATTTTTCCTCAGCTAACTTTTCCACAGAACCTGTACCTTTTTAAGTAGCTCATTCTTCACCTGTCTACCTTTGACACAAGCAATTTCCTCTTTGCTGCCTGGGTACCTGCTGGAAAAGCACTGACAGTCCAGGTCACAGACTCCCTAATCTGAGTGCATAATTTTTATTATATTGGAGATGTTATGGCAGAACTCATTAAAGAATCCCTTTCCCTACACCTCTGGCTGCAGAGAATATATAATGCTTCCTCACTTCTGGTAACAAACATCATGGTAGCGGCATCACACTATATATGGCATGGCTGAACTCACTTGTGTTCATAAAAAAAAGAAGACAAGGAAACATTTTGGGTCCTTATCAGCTCACCAAAGAGGCAGCAGCAAAGGAATGGGAATGAAGAGCAATGGCTATTGGATGGGCTGGAACATGTGAAGTTGGTACTGCTGCATCTGTATTGCAAAACTGTGCATTATTTTTTATTGGCAAGTGATAAGGCAATTCCTGACAAACAAGTTCAGTTACAGGCAGTCTGCTCAGTCCTTGCAGTCTTGGACTGAAGATGATCACTCTAGGAGTGATAGATGCAAACAGTCCATTTTCAAAAGAAAAGCTGGAATGGGCTGGAGCAGGTGGGCAGTGATGAATTGAGCTGTTAGTCTCTTATTGAGTATTGTCCTGGTTTGAGAGTACCAGGATAAAAGCTGCCTACAGTCATATGAACCTGAGATCTTCCAGGACCCCCCTAGCTGCCACCAGCTATTGCTATGGCAATTGCAATGGAAGGAGCAGCTGTGCCTGTGGGGAGGAGAGGGTGGGTCAGGTGAACCAAGTGGATCAATCTTAGTGCTTCTTCCCATGGTCCCCAGTATAAAATGACTCCTCAGAGAGCCATCTTCTGGGTTCTCTGAATGGTGTGCTGGTTGGGTTGGGGATCGTTCTGTTTGTCATGTCTTGCTCTGATGCTGGTGTTCCTTACATCCTTTTTTCTTGCTGGAGGAGAATGTTGTTCATTGAAAGAGGTTGCTTTCCTCTGACTATAAGTAGAACTTGCTTAGCAGCTCCAAGACTGCTGTGGACTGTCAGTCCATCAGCTGCTGAATCCAATTTGGATTGGGAAGTAATTACCAAACTGAGGAGCATGAGTTCCATATTGATATATTTGTATATATTTGTGTATAATTCATCATCATTATTACTATTTATTACCTCAATAAACCTGTGCTAGTTGGTTGGTTTCTTTCCAATCTTATAGGCTCTCTCCCTTATTCACCTTTTTATCTTTCCCTGGGAGTTTAGTGGGGAGGATAACAGAGAGCATCTGTCACTTGGTTGTTGACTAAAACTGTGACAAGTGTGTAGCTCTTCTTAAGTGAACTTTTGTCAAAAAAGTCTACTGTGAGGTTCCAGTCAGGCTTTTGCCTTAAACAACAAACTAGCAAACTGAATGTTGGACAAAAGACTCCTGACAAGTACAGTGACTGACAGTCAGGTGAGGGGGTCTCACCCAGACAAAGCCAGCAGTGATCTATAACTGGCCAATGACTGACTAAAACCATTGGGCTAGATAAGGGCCAGTCCAGAAAAACTCCAGTGTGCTTAAAGTGGGTTGAGAAACATGGAAGAAGCAACATTCCTGATGTTTGAATTTACCATGGGAACAATGGCAAAGTATGGGAGCATACAAGGAATGTCGATTCGTCAAACAATGTTCGTTCTTTGATGCCTGGGAGCAGACTGCTGGCCTGCCTAGGACTGCAAGAAGGATCACCTGAGAGTCACAGGATCCTTGTGTGGTGATACTCTTCTCTCTCTCTCTCTCTCTCTCCCCCTCTTTCTTTCTCTCTCTCTCAACAGACTTTCCAGAATTTTGCCAGGTCACTTTGTATTGTTTGTGCTATTTGCTGCCAACCGAATAAAACGTCCAATTTCTACTCGACCCCTCTTGGTTGGAATTTTTTCTTACAGGATCCAAATGGTAAGTTACATCGACCATAGGGTGGATTGTAACGCCTACCCACATCCTGAAACAAGGGCTATTGTTTCCCGTTATGTTCATGAAACAAACCCATCCAAAGTAGAGTGTATTCCAGCTCTCCAAAGAAAAAGATCAATGCTTGTGTTTAACAAGGTACCATAGCCCTTCTTCCTCTCGCCAGCCTCATAAAAAACTAAACCAACTTGGTTAAAAATACCTAGAATAATTTTTTTGCAATATGAAAAAAAAAAAAAAAAGACATAGTCTAAGGCAGAACACTGTAAGAAGAAATTAAGGTGACCTGTCCTGAACTCTCACTAACTGTATGAAGGCCCAGTAAGTGTACCTAGAACTGGATCATAAAACATCTTACCAAACTTGATGAGTTAAAATTTCTGTATTTGGGTCTACTTAGAATGTAAACAAGTGGATCAGCAGAGAGAAATAGACTGGAACAAAGACTACAGAAAAACTAAGGCTCGTGGGGCAGGGAGACCAAGATTAGGAAACAAAGAATAGAGAAGGGATCCTCGGACATAGCTCACAGAGGACAAAATAGAGAAAAAGTAGAACAAGTTGCTGGGCCTGGGACTTAAACCAGAATGGCATATACTGAGTCACAGGATCAGTGAAAGGGGAAGAGATAAATACTTCCAAAAATGATGATAATGGAGTGAAGTACTTGGACAGGAAAAATTGCCCAGGAAGAGTGATGAAAGGGCTGAGGAGAGAAGTGCAAAATGGAGAAATGAGAACAAAGGAGATAAATTGGGTGAGATGGATATATTGAGAATTCAGGGACAAGACCTTGACAGGAATGATGCAGTCCAGAAGGTCCATGTGGAAAGAAAGCAAAGGCTACTGAGATAGATAAAGATCTGGCTGAAGAGATTGGGAAAATATACATCAATACACCACATGATAAAAGCCTATTGCATAAATAGCCTGTTCACCTGAAGGTGGAAACTTCACATACATATATCCTTTATATACATACATAGGAAACTTTAATAAATTCTGGCATTTCCTGTCTTATGAATAAGTGACTTCATAGTTTTAAAGGCCATCTTTTAACACTCTTTCCAGGTGTGCTTGTGAGTGTAAAAGTATTAAGTAAAAAAAAAAAGAAAAAAAACAAAACTGATAAAAAATATTAACTTGTTCATGTGCTTCAACTGTTTCCTCTAAGATAAGAACAAAACCTAAAGCTATAAGCACATTACACTTTTCTTTTATACTTATGCTGCTGCTTTTTATGTGCCATTTTTAGTCATAATTGCTTATTCCAGTAGGTATGTTAGGTAACATTTTTCTATAAAGCCAATCAAACAACCGAATGGTTTTCTTTTGCTGCAAGCTGAAGCTCAAATATGCTTTCATTTGCCATAGTCCATCACAGACTTAAAACCATCTTTAAAAAAAAAACAGATTCCTTTCATACCATGAGTTTCCAACATAATAAATCATCTCTCTTTTTATGCCTCGAGTATTTGTAAGATTTTTTTCTTTTATTTCAGCTGTCAGTAGATTTGTAAGATGTCTTACTTAGAATCTTTTGGATCTCCTCCAACAATCTGGGATCCCTTATGGTATCTTATACAGATTGATTTATTATAATAAATATTGTGAAATTTATGTCTCTGAATAGCTCATGCTGTAGCAATGTGTTGGCTCCAGCAAATGATTAATAACCAAATGAGTTCTACTGTACACTTATTGCCTACATACACACAGCTCTTGGAATGATACAGCATTATGAGTTCTTATGGCTAACCAGGGGCAAAAAGCATTCTTCTATTCCTATAGCTACCCCAACAACTAAAACCGAATGCTGAAAGCAAACCAAAAAAATTGCAAGAATCTAAAGATGAACCAGAAAGCAGAGTACAGGGCACCAAGTAGACTTTTTGAGTTTCAAATTACTAATAAATTTAAACCTATTTTAACACATTATTTTGTACTCTTCTGTTCTTTTTCCAAAAATTTTTTTTACCTGAACGTTTTCCAATGATTTTTCCACTTGACAAACATTCCTTCTAATATAAAACCAAGTGAGACCTTTTCTTACCACAGATATTTTTGCTTCGTAGGTGATTTCTTTAAAAATATATCCAAATTCTTATGAAAATCTTATGTTTCTTATGAAATATTCTTATGAAACTTATCTTCCTACATTATACCAGTACTAGAGACAAATTAATGTTCTGTAATACTGAAGTGTTATACAAATATATAGCTAAGAGAAGTCACAAAATATTTACATTCCTTTCACCAACAAGCTGCCTTTTCAATTGCATTGATTGAAACTGTAATGATTACATTTTCATTGCAGAAAATATTTCAGAACAGAGTTTTCTGCACACAGGTGTAAAGAAAAGGTATATGTACACGTTACAAGTAGTTTTATTTTTACAATAGTAAAAACCTTGTTAATAAATAGCTGTTGTGCTCTATGGGTAGTTACCGAAATGTGCAAATATTTTTCTTCTTGGCATATCAGACTGAGCTTGATATCTACAACCTTTATTCTAAACCACTCCTGGTGCAATGCTAGCAAATTTTTCTTCCAGAAATTTAATTTCAGTAAAACTTCCTGGTTTTTAGAAAACCAAATGTGACTTCTGTACAGAAAACCTTATTCATAAAAGGGACACAGACTACCACGGGTCTATTGGTTGCATAGCAATGTATGTATCCACTTTTTCAGGGAACAGAAGGAAAGTCTCTGAGCTCAGCTAGATATGCCAAGAAGAAAAATATTTGCATATTTCAATACTCTTCATACAGTATGAGAGCCATTTATAACAAGTTTTTAGTGTGTGCACACAGATCATATATATACATGGATGCAGAGTATTACTGAACGTGCACATAGGCAAATTACATACACAAAGTATCTTTGCACATTGCATGAAATATTGATTTTACCAACATTTTGGTAAAAAAATTTTTTTAAAATACTTTTTAAAGGTAGTGTTAGATCCACTATAACAAGTTTCATAAAGCACTAAACTGTATCAAATTTCCTTCTTCCTTCTCCTCCCATTCAAATACACTTTAAAAGGCTGTGAATTTTAGAAGGTTCATCTCTTTGAAGAGAGAGAATAAATATTAAAGTTTGAAACCCAGACTCAGGTACCTTCCATCACTTTGCATGCTTGTCAAACTGTTCCACAGAGGTTTTAACTCGAAACTGTGAGAAACCACGTTATACTACATATTAAAAATTAGTGGTGGTAACACTGCCAAAAACTATACACATGCTCCAGCAGTACTTCTTTGATGCTATTGTCTTCAGAACTCCAGTGTCATTGAGTAATTTCTTCTGTGATGACTGCAGTGAAAACTTCAAAAAGAGTATGGCTGAAGCTTCAATGAATTTGGAAGAAAAGACGAGATCCAGGAGCTGCCTCAATAACCTGGCTAGAATCTAGATCTTGGACATAGAGATCCTGGCAAATAGGCACTGTTGAAATTGAGCTGTAAGGCTGCAATAAAGCATTACTACACCCAGTGCATCTGGCATTGCTATCATGGCTTTTTACACAGCACCATCCCACATGGTAAGGGGAGACAGAAGCATTTGTTAAATGCTGAGAGACAAATTTCTCCTTCCCCTCAGACCACTTCATGATCCCATAGAAGGCTCTTCGAGGAGACACAGATTGTATGCCCACAACTCCCTCCCTTCCCTCCCCCACTGCTACATGTATTTCACTGCGTGAGAAACTCTTGTGCGCACCAAACACATGGTCTAAATTTGATCAAGTTCTACACAATGTCCTGGTTTGGGCCAGGATAGAGCTAATTTTGTCTTGTAATTTTGCTTTCAGCTAAGTCTTTTGTAAGTAGCTGCACTTGCTGAAATTAACAGCAAGTATCTCAGTCAGTGTCTGCTTCTAGGACTGATAATGCTTGATGTTTGCATTCTCTAGTTACAGCTAGAGAATGGTCTGAAGAACCAAGGCCACTGCTCAGTTCTGAGGAACATCTTGTGCTCAGAAAGAGAGAAGGAGTAAAGAGGTCACACCTGCAACCCTCCATTAGGGAGGAGTGGACAAGATGAATGATCAAAATTGACCAAACAGAGTATTCCATCACATATGTGTCATACTCGGTATAAATTTGAGGGATCATGAGGGTCAAACCTCTTCTGCACTCTTCCTTCTTCCTTCCTTCCTTCCTTCGGACTTTTGCCTTGTCTGTCCCTTTTTGCTCTGGCATCCTGTGAGGATTCCGTCCATTCCTCTGCCTGTGGTCCTGATCCATGCCAGCCCATACCTGTGTGTTCCTGCCTCCAGCTCCTGACTGCTGCTGACTACAGGAGTCCAGCCTGGACTTTTCCAGGGCTGCCCTGCAGCCTCGCTGGTGACATGAGAGTTATTGGGGGAAAGGGGAGAGAAACCTGGTATCATTTTTCTGTATATTTGTATATATCTAATAATTTTTCTTTCTCATCATTAGTGTTTCATTAAAGCTGTGTAGTTTGGTTTCCAACCCATAATTCTCTCTACCTATTCTCTCTCCTTTCTTTATGAGGGGAGCGGGATTAACAGAGAGCATCTATCATTTGGTTAATTGCTGGCCCAATGTTGAACCATGACAAGTATATTTTCTGTTTAGTTATTGATATGAAGTTTCTTTCTTCTTAAAGTAATTCTTCACAGCACTTGTTGTAAGGTTAAAATCAGATATACCTAAAGTAATGTGGCTAATTTTTGTGGCATTTTTGCCATAATATACCATAAGTAAGTTCAGCAACTGAATCACAGCACAAAAACCGTATCCAAATCAGCATGAATTTATTGACAAGATGCTGGATTCCAGGGAGACTGAGCGCTAATTTTGTTTCTTCATGACATAAAGTAATCATACATTTAGCTTTCTGGAAATATTATGAATCCCAAATGCACCTTTGTTTCAGAAGGTGCAAGTCTTCTTTAGCAAAACACACTAATGCAAACAAACTAGTAAGAGATTCCACAATACAGATGTGCAACAGAAATGTTTCATAGCAAAAGAAAAGAATAGATTAAAAAAACACAAACATAATTTGGGGGAAAAGGGAGTGTTTTTTTGAAAACTATTTCAGGGAAGAACAATTTTGGATTAAAGAAAATGCTCTCAGCTTCTTCTACTTAGGTAGTATTCCTAATATTCCACTTAGGTAGCATTTTTTATTTGAAATTGATCATTATTGTACAAACTAGTATGAATAGTAAATAAAGCATTTTATTTGAGCAGTTTTATGTTTTTATATAGCAACCTTCCAATATCTGAAGGGGGCCTATAAGAAAGCTGGAGTAGGGCTTTTTATACAGGTGTAGTGAGAGGACAAGGGGAAATGGTTTAAAATTTTAAGAGGGGAGATTTAGGTTAGACAGTAGAAAGAAATTCCTTCCTCTGAGGGTGGCAAGACACTGGCACAGGTTGCCCAAGGAAGTTGTGGCTGCCCCATCCCTGGAAGTGTTCAAGGTCAGGTTGGATGGGGCCTTGAGCAACCTGGTCTAGCGGTTGATGCCACTGCCCATGCAGGGGGATTGAACTAGATGATCTTTAAGGTTCTTTCTAACCCTAGACATTCTGTTCCATTCAGTTCCACTCCATTCCATTCCATTCCATTCTATATGAAACCTTAAAATAAAAGACACTGAGCACACAGTATTTCTTTCTTTACTGCCTTTCTCCTTGCTGTTGTAGGGTTAGTGCATAAACACAGTCTAGAAAATATGGCACTTGTATTTTCTTAAAACTCTTCTTCTGGTATTGTAAGAAACAACTCACTGTTTCTGGACAGTGTAATGTAAAGATGACAGTGAACATTCCAGCACAGCAGAATCTGGAGGCAATGCATAATAGACAGTAGGCAAGTACTTCAGTCAAGGGATTTAGTTAAAGCTGTGCTGTGCAAGTTTAAGATGAGAAGACTGGTATGTTGCATAATTCATCTCACTGTTTGGCTATGTTTACTATATGGACACAGTGAAATATTATCACTGCATAGTGACTTGAAGTTTGAGGTTATGGAAGAAAGAAGGTTTTATAGGGCAATGTTGGCCTAGTGCCCATATTTGCGATTAATATGCATCACATCTGGGGGGACCTAAACAAATACAGAGGAGTATAGTCAAACCCGGGAAGACCTGCATCTTTATATAAATTGTGTTGTACTTCTGCTCTCTGTTCCAGTGTTTATCTTCCATAAAAATCTACTCTTCTGCTATGTAAGATTTATTATTATGTATCACCTATTCAGAACTCACTGAATCAAGGTGCTTTTATTACAGACAAAGAGGTGATTTCTTTATTCTGCACATAAAGCAGCCCTTGTTTCCATCCCTGTGATCAGCAAAGCACTGCACTCTGTACCATCTCTCACTCTAGCAGTATAACTGCAGAATCTGTATTTTTAAATTGCAGCCAAAACTTCTACAGTCAAATAGGTTTCTCACTAACCAAACAGGAGGCTTTACATGCATAAAGAATGAATTGTATCACTGCCTAGGAACCTCAATGGAAAAATTTGCAGAGTTGTACAGGAATGGGTGGGTAATATGGTAGAGCACATGCTTTACCCACTACAAAATCATCCTTCATGGAAGATGCAGCACGCAGCAGCTCTTGTTAGCTAAGTCACTGAGAATTAATGCAGTAGCAGAACCCAGGCTCAGAAGTGGCAAAACCAAAACATTGCAGGGGGTTGACCAGCAGATCATATTTTGGGTAGCACACATTACCTTGAGCTGTTTGTGAAAGATTCATAGATGTAATATAACCTGAAGTATAGGATCATAAAATAAAGTTTGGCACCCAGCATTTAATTTGCCTTTTTCCCAAGCCTTCTGGAAGAAGAATCATGCCAGGAAATTGTAGTCATTATCAGGACAGTCTTATACTTAACAGACATTTCGACTTTTATACTTTATAACTGCCATTCTAGACAGCAAGGGTGGGCCATACTTCATCTTTTTCTTATTGTTGCCAAGGGAAAACCACCTGCTGATGAGTAAAAATAAAATAAGATACAAATGGGAGAAAAATAATGGGGATATTTAAAAAAAGTTGAAGGGAGAAAAGCTGAAGAAAAGATTTCCATTTGCTGCCTTAATGTTGTGGGTCAGACAAGGAGCTGACTTTCCAGCAATGAATTTTGGATCTCACCCTTGTTTGATAAAATCTAATATTAGCAGCAATTATCCTAATCTAAATGTTGACTCATGCACCTAAGAAACTGACAGCAACAATATATTTTAAAGCTAAACTCATTAATGTTCTTTCTTACCAGCATCTTTCTAATTTACTAAATACTAACTCCATATCTACATAAAAGCATATCCAAAAAAAAAAAAACAAAAAAAAAAACCACCACCAAAAAACCCCAAAACATTTGAAACACGCTGTGGAGGTCTGCCTTGATAATTCAAGAGACCTGAAAGCTAGTGAAAAGGCAAGGTCCCAATGCTGCAAAGCAAGGCTGACCAAAGGTAGCAATGTGACAAGGCCAGAAAAATAAAGATGAGTCAAGGCTCATTGCCAGATAAGATAGTAAGGAATTTAGAGAACACCTTCTCTGAATAAAGGGATTATATATTCTAATAATTTTTTGCTTTAACCAGGATGTTCCATTGTGGGAGAGTCCTGTCTCTTGTAAGCAATGTCTGTAGCTAGCAAAACTAGCTAGTCTTTGTTTATTGTATCTTGCTTTTAAAACAATCCACCTTATTGTGATCTCATGTTTTCTCTGCACTATGAAAGAACACAGATGATGAATAAAATCAGACATAACCATTGAATATATGTCGCCCGGCTTCAAACATTTTTCTCCTCTCTAATTTTTTCATTATTGTGTTCACAAGAACACACAGTTTTCCAGATATGTTCTTTGCATAAAATTGGTGTGATTTCATTCTTATTGAAAACTGATGTACATGTTATTTAGATATTTAGAAATTAATCAAACAGGAAAGCTGGCAGGGCCCTGTTCCATTCAGCGAATGAGTATCTACTGCCCAGAAGAGTTAACATGATGCTCTCCCAAACACTAGGTATTGGTCTGCACTGGCTCAAGCAAAACCTTCTAATAGGTCCCCTTTATTTTTCTTCCCAAGTCAAGCATAAACTCAATGACAAGCAATGTTCACTCTTGTGCAGCATATCCAATACTCATAACCCATTAAGTAAAGATTGCATCTGGTCATGCTTACCTGTGTATTTTGTTCTGACACTGCAGGAGTAACTTTCTGATTCCTGAAGCAAGTCCTCAAATTCTAGTGATAATTTCTTTTTACAGCAACAATCAGTAACAGATATTGCTGTCCCTGACATCTTGTGTTAAAAGTATTTTGATTTTGTGCAGGGTCTTATTCTTAGGATATTTATAGCAACCACTGTTCACATCATGTAACAGATCAGACATATTTTTGTTTTCTTTTGTTTCTTAAAGCCAGGTTCAACTATACAATCAGGATGTCAGGCATAAACCAGCAAGCTTTTGTCAAATGCTCTAAAGAGTGTATCAGGAAGTAACAGCCTTAACCCAGGGTTATATTCTCTGTGTAAATTATACCTCTCCTACTGAATAAGAGAAGTCTCTGTAACACAAAGAGAACATTTACTGAGTTCCTTTCAGGAACATCAAAACCATACAGGAACTGCCATTCAAAACAATCACACCTAAATAAACTTCATTGTTTTGTACTTGCAAAATAAGACGGTTGCCTGATATAGACACATAGCAGTATTTTCCAAATAAACTATTGATGAAATAAAGCAAGACAGCGCCAAAATCCTCTTCATACATCAAGGAAGACAAAATAAAACAAAGAATTGATCATCAACTCACTTTACCAGAATGTTTCCCCTTGTATATATTTTATTATTTATTTATTTACCTTTTGCTCTTTTTTAAACTTTTTATTAACTTTTTACTTTTTATTATATATTTATTTACTTTCTTCTGTATTTATTTGCCTCTTTTTAAACTATTCATAAGATAGAGCCATTTATCTATTTCTCCCTGTAGTGAACAGTATTGCTTTTTTTCCTCCTGTTTTCTCTGTGATTTCCAGAACAGAAAGCCTGTCAGAGTCTCCTTGCAACCTCTGGCTTAGGGAAAAGGACTTATGTGGCAAGCAGGAACAAGAGAATAACAAGTTTCTTAAACATACATCTATATTCTGTTAAGAACTCTTCCACTATTGTCACACTTGCTGTTTCATTAAGAACAATCTCTTGACAAGGTCAGCAGTCTAAAAAGTTTTGAAGCCCATATCTGTTTCCCAGTATAACTCCAAGTTTTGTATTTTCACTTATTTTATTTACTTGATGTTGATTCTGATTAAATTTTCTATTCTGCCTCAGAATCTCAGGCAAAAATATTTAGGATCAGATTTTAAGAAGTTTGTAGATTATCTACAAAAAGTTTTGAAATTTCTTTCTTTCATCTCTGGTCTGGAGACTTAATAGATGCTTCAACCTTTAAATTCTGTGTTTAAGTGCCCCATTATGAAACTGGGACAGCATTAGCAATTTTCTTCCTTCCTTGCAAAAAGCTGTTGCTGTGAACATAAATTACAACTGTGAAGAGACCACTTCTCAGATACTGGAGGTCTGTAAGATCCATAGAACACAGCCAAATAAGCTCAGCATGCAAGACAAATAGCATACTTTTCCTGCCATACTTTTCCTGCTCATTTGATAAGTTACTCAAAACTTGACTCAGTCATCCCTGAAAGGTTAGCATTTATTCTTCAGTTCCATGTCAAAAATAAACCAAACAAACCAAAACATAAACTCCCAAAAAGTTTGGATACTTTCTAAAGACAAGAGTTTGAGACTCCATGGCTAGCCAGTTTGTTTGTACTGTAAAATGGACACCTGTGCTCCTGCTGAACCTTGTAGACTGATTCTTTGTCCTCTACTATAAATGGTGAAATAGGGTGGGGCAGGGGCTGGGTGTGTGGTGGAAAGGAAAGATCTCTGTACGCAGTAAAGACCCCCAGCCAGGCATTCTGTTCAGCAGCATATACCACACATGCGTTTTCACTGCTGGGCATGTGTTATTTACAACTGTGATCTCTTTTGCTCTCTCTTTCCCTTCTGAGGTCAAAGCACTTTCATTTTCTTCTGAGCTCTATTGTTAGCCAAGAAGATTTTTCTAACAGAGAAGTGAGGGTTGTGGAATGGAATCACCAAATTTTGACAGCACATTGTAAGTTTCTGTAACTAAAGTAAGTACATCTGGTGGCCTTATTGTCTTTTTTTTTTTTCTTTTTCCAACCAAATTAAAACAGCTCTTTGTCCTCGAGAATGTGGGAAATCTGAAGACAAAAGATGAGGTGATGGTGGAATATTAAAGTTGTCCATTTCACGTCAGAGTGAATTTTCTGTCATTGGTCAAACACTGGGAGAATTCATTACCTCATTCTGGACGCTGTTTCTTTCCTCCTGATTTTTCCTTGAGCCTCATTTTCCTGCCACACTGTCACTGTATTTATAACATTCTACTATGGAAAAAGTATTTTCTTATTTGAGGGAAGGGGGAAGCCCATGTAGAGAAAAAGCAGTATGTCGGGTCCATTTTTCCCCATAGAGCACAATTTATAACTAAACCTGTAGCAAATATTTTTTATTTCATTATCTGAAAGGATCCCTCCCAAACACACATGTGAAAAAAAAAAGCCCCAAACCCCCAGAAATATTTTGAAGTTAAACAAGAGACCTGCTTAGATTTGTAAAGCTTTTACTTTTACTCCTCAATAAATAAAAATTAGTCATTAGTAAAATAAAGCAATTAAAATAATAAAATCAAATAAGTATGTAATTTGCTCTGTGCTGTTTAAAAATAATCAGCGAATTTCATGTTGAAAAAGGTCTAATTAATATCTGTAGTGACTAAATGCTGCAAATGCTGCATTTTTAATATATGATCTGCACATGACAAAATTATTCCTCTCTGCTATAGAAGAACATCAGCTATGCTGGACCTTTCTTTCTTTTCTACAAGGACCTTTTTTTTTTTTTTTTTTTTTTTTTTTAAACTGTTCGAACATACTACAAAAATTAGAGTTGTGAATTTGATCAGATACCTGTCTCATGACTTACCTACCATCTACCTAAACACGGATTTTAGCAGTGGTTACTTCAAAAAAAAAAGTGAAGGTGTCATTACAGGAAAAAAATCGTATATATAAGAGGACCAAGTCCAGGATGAAGAAATTAACATGTTTGCAAAAGATTTTGCCTTTTGATTATCTAATGTCAATGCCCACATGCTGTCTTTTAAGTTTTAACAGAGTTTGACTACTGCACTCAAATATATTTCTTTATAAAAGTAAAAATGAATCAGACTGAAAAATAACAAGAAAGAGTTTTTCTATGTTCAAAATTATTCAGTGTATTTTGCCTCTCATCAGAAGAAAGTATGCTCATTTTGGTAAATAATTTTAATTTCATTTGTCTACTTAAAGTGTGTTTGATTTATTAAATAGTGGGGGTTTTTTATATAGGGAGTTATACTGAGGTATCATTTTTGCATGTTTTCTTGTTACCTTTTCTCTATTTTAATGTACATGACACAAACAGCTCTTCTGTGAGTCAGGTGCTGAAACAAACAAGATAAACATCATGTCCCTCCTATCCTTGAACTTGAAAAGTTGTTTTTTGTGGCATTTTTGGTACTGATTTTTTTTTTCTATCCTGTTATTGTGCAGAACAACATTAATGCCCACTGAGATCCACGTAGGCCTGTGGAAAGCCCATTTGGCTATAGACAGTGTGGGTAATTCAGAACTTGTGTCTCATGTGAGGAAAAATAGCTGAGTCTAGAAGGGGTTTGCAGAAGTTGACTGACATGTTAATCTTCTATAGCATGGTTTTGTTACACTTTTTTAAAATTCATATGCTGAATACGTTGCTTCAGAGGTAGACAAATCAGGAAACTGGAACTGTAGAGTGAAATATATTATTATTTACAAGGCACTCTAGGGGAAGAAAGAACAATTTATGCTTTCAAAGACTGCCTACCACATCGACGGAACTAATACTACGAAGCATTCACTTCTGTAAAAGAATTCCTTATTCTCCATTATGTTACTGACAATTATTTGCTTTACAACAGCAGCCAGAGGCTCCAGTCAACACTCTTAAGGCTGAATACATTTCAAGTCCATAATACTACTACATAGTGGAAGACAATAAACTGGCTGGACAGACAGAATGGGAAGAGGCAGAAAACAAATCAAGTTAGGTTCTTCAAGGTCTCTTCCACAAGTCAGTGGAAGAGACAAAGCTAGACCCCAGCTCTCTTGACTACCATACACTGATTTATCATGCAGCTTCTATTTGACATAATTTGTTATGTTAGGTCACCTCTATGAAATCACATAAATAGTTTAAGCTATATTATAAGAATTTTTTTGGTAGATACATTTAGATCCACTTGTACATGGAGAATTTCAGACCATCACCCAGTTGTGTGTAGGAATACAGTTTCTAAAATGCAATAATTATTTTTTTCAGACATATTTTCCAGTCTGAAAAGAATCCTTGTCTTTCCTAAGGGGGAACTGAACAGCTTATTGAACTTAAACTATCACCAAACTCATTCAAAAAATATTAAAGAATTAGCAGTTGTATTTTATGTCACTGGAATGTCTCAGGTACTTTACAGACACTTCTGCCTTTTTCTGTTGAAAAAAACAATTTATCTGCATGAATCCCACTAGAAAACAAAGTCCTAACTGCTTTTCCTAGAGCTCCTTCTATAAACCTGTATGTACAGACAGTATATGTGCAGGTTTGTCAATCTTATTGTCAATCTTGTCTGTTCTTGCTAATATACCAGGGCAGCTTTAAAACCAGAGTGACTGCCACATATAACTTTAAAATCAAGGACATTTCCATTTTGGGAAAAATCAATTACTTCACATTTACCACATAATTTTGAGTCTTCTATCAGGAAATTGAAGGCATCACTGACAAAAAGAAATTTAAAATGAAATTTAGGTATTAGATTTTACAGAGATTTTTGTTTTGTTTTTAAAGACTGAAGTGGTTTATAATTTATTTTAAGTGGGAATTACAAGGAAAGAATTGCAACATAAAGCATCTCATCCACCCTTTCAAGATGGAATCTCAGCAAATGGTGAAGGCAAAATTTACTTACTTTCCAGGATTACTTTTTGCAGAATAATTTCAATTTTTTTGTCATAGCAGTTGCACTGCGATACTTCCTTTTTTTTTCCCCTATGGGCTTGAGAGATGAGGATTTGACTGATTTTACATAAAAAAGTAAAAGGCACAATAACCAATTCAGTATGCTATTTCAAAATGTAAAATGTATTTTTATATTTTCCTTTTTTATGGTCACATTCAAACACTTTCTCAAGAATTATAGTATCCATACTAGAATAAAATCAAAGCCACACGGTTTCTGTTACATGCCCATAGATCCTTCATATAATATTGTCAATTCTAGGTGAAATGAAGAAAAATACCCAAGGAAAGGTGAACTTTTATGTAAAAGAACCTTTGTACATGCATTATTTAAAGGATCTTATCCTATTCTGGTGCACAATGTACACAGGGCAAAAGAAACCTGCACCCTTGCTGTGGCTACCACACAAGTGAGCACTTCCCGGGTGCCCAGTGTACACATTACTTCTGGAAAACTTTTAACACCATCAGCAGCCCACTCTACCTCAACTAAATCTAACTACACATCAGATGTGTTATTGAAGTCTTAAACAGATGCCGTATGAGCTCAGTAGAACATGAACACACAGGATAAAATAATTTGACCTATCAAGAAGTGTTAGCTTGGTATTCACCCATCTCCACATATACTTGGAATTACAATAGTACTAAGAATAAGACTGTGATTGCATAGCCTTCTTTAGTGGCTAAATGTACCAAGTGACTAGGAAATATTCCATTAGTTGATGGGATAGATGAACTTAGTAGAGATTAGAAACACTACCTTTTGAATGTGCAGGAGGTATTGTCCCACAGTCGGCTGCAAACCAGAGAGAGATGCATTGTAGTAAGAAGGACAGCACTTAAATCCAAGTCTCTGAAACACCAACATTATTGCAATATCCTTTAAAATATATGACTGGGACTGTGATCTGTGGAGAACCTGCTATTAAATACACAAAGGCATGCTACATTCCTGTAACCCTCATACTCCATACCAGCTGAAGCTAACAGAAAAGATAGCCCCTACACTGACAAATCCTGAATTTGAGGAATTGCAGGTAACAGTGTCAGGAGGAGCAAATGAGTTTCTGCTCCAGTTCAGAAACATGGGATGAGGTTCCTGGAGGAACAAGTAGATCACAGGATGCCTATAAGCCACAAATGGGGTACAGGCAAATGTATTCTTGTGTAAGCCAAAAAATTTCCACAGGAAAAGCAAGCATGATATAAAGCCCTGGTGAGAATTGCCCTGCCATTTCCCATTGCTTGGGTTCAAGAAAAATAAATTCCTTCATCCACCTGGGATGAAGGCAAACAGACAAAGCAGTTCATTATTAGCATGAAGTGCCTACAGAAGACAACCAGCAGAATCAAGACAAGTGGCTGCCACCACTTTGAAGAAATATATCACGGACAAAGGCCAAAGGAAGAAAAGAGCTACTGGTGTGCAAGGAAGAAGATTGTCAAGAACACCACCACTCAGGACTTCTTTCCAAGAGGACAACCACCATAAACAAGGTACTAGCAAATGTCCCTTGATGGTAAGGAACGGTGAAGAATCCAACATACTCTCATGTCTCTGTCAAGTTCATGCAGAGGAAATTTCAGCATTCCTACAACCACATGAATGCATACAAATGTCCCTGTTTACCCAGTCTGAATGTACAGGTGAATTTTGGAACCAACTAACCAAATTATAAGAAAAGTACCTTCTTGTTCTGGGTTGAAGCAGTGCCATTTTTGGTAGCAGGGAAAGGGTCCCCTCCCGCACAGATGGCTCATGTAAGTAGCTCTGATTAGCTCTCCTGCTCCAAAATGCCTGACCTGCCTTATGCTACCAGTGAACAAAAAAAATGTGCAGCTCTGCAACTAACATATTCAAGAAGGATAGATATGCCATGATTAAGAGCAGGTGAGAAAAAACAACACGTGAAGAGATAGCATGCCACCAGAAAAGGCAAGAGCAGCAGAGAAGAGCAATGCCAGAGCAGAGAAACAAAGGCCGGTGAGGAGAGAGAGAAGGTGCCTGAAGAGATTTTTCTCTACATCCTGTGGTGATATGGCAGCCTGTCCCCTGCACCCATGGAGAATCACAGTGGAGTAGACCTTGAAGGACGACTGCAGAAGAGGTGTTGTGGACCTGCCACCCCTAAGGAATCCTGTTTGAGCAGCTGTAGACCTACAGACTTGGGAAGATCATGGAGCAGATGTTGTGGACCTGCAGCTGTGGAAGGAACTGTTCCCAAACTAGTCCATGGCTCTGTGGGCCACCCGTGCTGGAGCATTTTGCTCCTGGGTATTGTGCCTTGCAGGAGGGACTCATGCTAGAGGGGGTCATGAAGGACTTTCTCCCATGGGAGGGACCCCACATTGGAGTAAGGGCAGACTGTGAGGAATCCTTCTCCCTGAGGAAGAAGGAGCGTCAGAGAACAATCTGTGTGGCATCTGAACTGTAAATCCCACTCCCTGTCCCTCTGTGCCACTGTGGGGGAGGAGGTAGAGAAACAAGAACAAAGTACTTTGGGCCTGGGAGGAAAGGTGGGGTGGGGGAAAGTATTTAAGCTCTTATTTGTGTTTTGTCTTTTCCCAGTTTTAATTTGATAAGCTAGAAATTAAAAGTGATTTTTCCTGAAGTTGGGTCTGCTTTGCCAGTGACAGTAACTGGTGAGTGAAAACCTCATAGCCCTTGTCTTGACCCACAGGGCTTTAGGTGGATTTACTCCTTGCCATCCTATAATGGGGGAAGGGGAGCGAGCAGCCTTGTGGTCCTTTGTTACTGGCCCGGCTCAAACCATGACACTTCGTAATTCTTTCAGGGCTCAAAATACTAAACCCAAAAAGGAAGGAGATTTTACAGGGATCTGAACATCTTCACACTAAGTGAGGGAGGCAAATAACTCTCAAAAAGGGTCACAAATGAGCTGTGAAAGTTTTACCTCAGGGTGAAGTGTGTTGTGTATCCTTAAGGAACATGGCCAATGGGTATGGCTTAAGAGAGGAGACTTGCACCTTGGTTTTAGTGGGACAAGAGAATGTGACATTGATAGAAGCACTGGGCCATTCTTCCACTTTGGAGGAGGCATCATACGTCTGGCTGTGCTCTGGGGGGCAGGTCTTGCTCACATGCTCCAGGAAAAGGAAGGAATTTTCCCCTGGACCCCAGGGGTTTTTTGCCTTCCTCTGCAGCACTGAGCATGACCCCTTCCTTGTCAGGCCTCCTCTGGCCCATTTGGGCTGGGTTACTGCCTGCTGCTCCTGCACCAGACCGTGGCCTCTCGTGCCCTGCAGCTGGGGGCAGGAAGGCTTTTTTTTCCCCCACGGTGGCCTAGCAAGTGTCCCTGAGGTTTTTTGCCTTCCTCTGCAGCACTGAGCACAGCCGCCTGCCAGGGCTCCTTTGGGCCCTTTTGGCTCTGTTGTCTTCTGCTGCTCTGTCACCTCCAAGGCACCACTCGTGACCTGTCTCTCTCTCTTGGTCTCTCTTGCCCATTGTAACTTTGGAATGGAAGCAGATCTGCTGGGCTTCATTTCCCCAAGGCTCTTTGCTGGTGGTCTTTCAATACTCTAGGATGAATCCCATCCGGTGCCATGGATTTATATGAATTCAACTGATAAAACCTTATAAATTCAGTGTCCATAAATGGAAACAGTACAGAACACTCCATGAAAAAAGTCCTACCTCAATCCTATCCTGAAATGGATAATTTTTTCGGGATTCTTTTTGTTTTTCAGAAAAAAATATAAAAAGGACAATAAGATATCAAAGGTAGAAGTGAAAAAGCATAGCTACAGCCTTGCATCTGAGTCTGACAAGTTGAACTTCTTGATGTGGATTTCTTGTATATAATCCAGCATCCCCTGATAAACACATTAACAGGATAGTAGAAAAGGAAAACTAGCAGCTCATTGATAAGCCTATTAGAAGAAGAATTATGATCAAGGTATTATGACAATCATCATGACACCCATATGTGGGTTAATCTGCTAGTATTGGTTGATATTTTTTCACATTAATAAAAAGAACTGTATGAAAAATGCAAATGCAATGAGAAATCCATATTTTCTAAAATTTCCATTCTAAGGGGAGCAGAATAATTTTATACGCCCACCAAATATAAAACCGTCAACCTGCATTCCCATCCTTTCTCCAAATATTTATTTTTTTTTTAATTACCAGAACTGAGCAGTCTTGAGTTTCTGGTAAATTTAAACCTTCAGGTAGTACTACCACATGTTTCATATTACTGAAATTCTTTTGTTAGGGTTTTCTAAAGACCTATCTATATACCTACAAAAGAGGCAAAAAAAGAGAAAATCTTTCTTGGCTGTTCTGATTCTGCTGCACATGGCTACAGGAAATTAGTTCTGTGTATAAGCATATTCTTAATTAGAATTATCTGTGATGAGAAGTCAGTTTTAAGATTGTCATCATAGCAAAAAGGACAAAACAGATTTAAATTTAGAAAATGTATATGATTTTTAAGTGCACCACTTTTTTCCTTGAGTTGATTAGGAAGAACTCCTGAGAATGGAAATAGCGGAACTGAGACAGATAATGAGTAATGTGTCATAATTTAAGACACTGTAAAGGGCACAGATCTACTGTCTGCCAGTATATTTACTCCATTCAGAATTGTTCCTACCTTTTAAAATTGTACTGGTTCAGAAAATACAGAGTTTGTAGAGACATAAAATAAGTCTTAAGATCATTTTGGGGGTATTCCTGTCTCCTTTACTTGGCAGTCTGAGTGGGAAATCAGTGACCAAAGTTTATGAAGCCTTTCAATCTCTGATTAACGGCCTTGCAGCAGTAAGAATTTGATTCTAGTGTCACCCATTGCAGAAATGTTATATTGCCTTCTTGAAGCCACAAGTTGCATAGAAGACTGGATGTTAAAAAGTTATCTTTTGTACTTGAGAAGAGAGCCTCTTCACAGAGACAGAGTTGTCAGAGTTAACTGTCTGTGAAATGGGAAGCTGCAAGAGAAATAAGGGACTTGGAATTGTTTAATCACCATTTTGCTAGCACAGACATGGAGATCCTGTCACTTCTATTTCAACTGTATGATATCCATGGATGATGGTAACTGCCCCTGGGCCCCACTTCACAGTACTCTCAGAGCTGTTAGCACTGTCCTCCAACTTCTAAAATTAGTATAGGTTTTAAAATAGGACAAGGGCATATTGTTTTAATAAGTAGAGACAGGGGAAACACATTTTAACTGTATGCATGGTACACAGTAGACTCCAAGTAAGAGATACACTCTGTGCTTGACCAATGAGAATTATATTATTAGTGTATCTGCAACAGAGACCACAGTAAAACAAATTTGTGTCTAGCAGACAAATATCTTCATGGTGAGAAGACAGTGACAGACTTCAGTCCCAAGAGACTTCATACAATAGCAACTCCAGACTGAAGCAGATGTGCATTAGTAAAGATACCACTGTACCTGTACCTATCAATCACATCACACTTCACAAGTACAATCAGCTATGAACACAAGTGTTGAGTCCTTTTTTTTCCCCTGAAAAAAAGCAAATGTGATTTCAGCTAACATGACCTATGTGAAGATAGTATCCATTCACTAACCCAGTCTAAATGGAATTTCATAGAAGACCTGTACATTTAAAATATAAATATGCACTGAAAAAAAAAGTGAAACCAGCTGTAATTGTGATCTATTTCCTACTTCAGAGTCACTTCTCAGAGATTAAAAACCAAATTATGTTACCCAGTTGCCTGCTGTCCTTTTGGACATGCAGCAACAGAAGGGTTCACTTATGCAATTAGTAATGGAAATAGCTGAAACAGTGCATGGAACTTGTAATTCACAGAAGAAGAACAAAACTTTACATATGAATAAAGACTGTTTATTTAAGAAAATGTATATGATGCAAAATGAACCAATTAAGCAGTTGTATCATTTAAGCGTGATTTACAACTGCTTGTCTTTCCAACTGTATTTGTTCTATGGAAACATTTCTCTTGCCCTTTAGCCACTGTCTTAACATTCTCATTTCTATTGGCATAGCAATTTTTCAGTTGCTACCGTAAGAGGAAGACTAAGCAATAGCCTGGAGCACTTTCTGACCTGTAACCTCCACCATAATATCTATAACTGGAATAGAAAAGCCATTTAAGCTGAGTATTTAGCCAAGAAAACAATTTGAACAATTATGGTTATCTCATTAAAGCCACAGATCATATTCCCTTGAGAAAGGGGGCAAAAGAAAGGGTTCTGAAGATTAGTCCCATTAAGTTTGTTCCACCTAAAGCACACAACAGTCCCAATTCCTGTTAGGCAAATCAATTTAAGGAATGTATTCAGTAAATGTCTGATTCAACTGATTTCTAAGTTCATGCTAAGAATGCCAGTGGTAATAGTGATAAATTAGATTATTCGGAATCATGAACCATTGAACCCAGTTTTCAAACCTTTAACACCAAAGATTGTTACAGTAGCATCTGTCTTATTGCAATAAAATTTTGTTTTAAGAAGTTTCATCTGGGATATGTAGTAAACTACCTCCTCCTACTCTGTAAGAACATGAAAGAATCTAAGGCAAAAAAACCCAAACAAACTTTTTTCAGAACTTTCTGAGCTGTCCAATGTTTGTCTTGAGTCCTGTGCCTTCCTTACATTCTGCCTTTGATTATAAAAGTTTTATCTATAATACACTGCCATAGCAACACCAATGGCACTGGCTTTGTTACTTTATAAGCATGAGTTATACCTATCCCCATTGCAAGTGTTTGATCTCTCACAAGAAATAAAGATAGTAAGCTGCTTATCAGTAACTACAGCTATATTTACCCCACTGTGTGCTAAACTTAGCCATTATTTTTTTTTAATATACTTGGTTCTGTACAGCCCATAGCTTTTATTTTTATATTGGTTCTCTAGGTCTAGTTTATCTAGGCTCTCTGTACTTCTCAGCTAGACAGTGTGGATTTTGGACTTCCACACGGAAATGACTCCAAGAAAGACCCTGAGAGAGACTAAAGCACTAAAGGCTGAGCTCCTTACCTTGTCTCCCAGAGGGTTCATAAGCTCACTGAGCAAGTGGACATGTAAGCACAGCTCTCTGCCACTCTTAAGATAACTGATTTGTGCATTCATCTTCTGCATATACTTTTAGAAACTGTCCTGCATACACCACAATTTGTGGCTTGTGAGGTCTTAACATCTTACATAGCTTCAGGCACTAGCTGCTTATCTAAGGCTCATTGAAACATAAAATGCTTGAAGTTGGAAGGACCTAAAATACCATCTAGTTCTACCCACGCTGCTGTGGTCAGAGACACTTCCCACTACACCGGTGTTACGGTCCGAGGTAACATTAAAATTTATTTTTGTTTTGGATCCGCAAAACGAAGTCCAACCTTAGAAAGGTTGGGTGCAAGCAGACTTTATTTGATAATTGACACAGACAAAATGATAGAGCCAGGCAAAAGAGGGAGAGAGGAAAAGAAGACATAAGAGAGAGTGAAGAAAAAGGGTAAGAAAGTGGAAAGAAAGAATGAGAGAGAGTCACCACCAGGGCCGCAGCTGCCCAGCGAGTTTCTTCAAGATGGGGCTGATCCTGGACAGGGCCTGATGCAAGATGGCAGTGGGTCAAGAGATGACAAAACAGCCACAGCATGGACAGTCATATATACTCCTGAGTTCCTTTTGTTCCGAAGGGGCAGCTGTCAGTCAGCTGCCACAGAAGCCAGGGGTATTGGCATCAGAGCCATTACAGACAGGCTGTTTCTTCAGAAGGGTGCAGTCCCCCACCCACTCATCAGTTCTTATCTCCTTCCAGGTGTCACCCCTGTTCTGCTTTGGCCAGGCCAGGTTCATTAGCATCAGAGCCATTGGAAACAGGCTTGCCTGGAGGGGGGGCTTCCAGCACACAGTTCTTATCTCTTTCCAGGCACCACTCTCCACCCTGTTCCAGCCCCCTCAGCCAGGTACATCAGCATCAGTACAATCAAGGTGGCTTCCTCCACCCTGGCCAGGGTAATGGTGCCTGGAGGGACATCCCAGCATTGCAGGCCCTCAGAAAAGGGGAGCAGTCTCCACCCAGCCATTAGTTCTTAGTCCTTATCTCTTTCCGGGTGTCACCCCCTGCTCAGCTCTGGCCAGGCCAGGTCCTCTCCCCTAGCCAGGGCTATTCACTTGAAAATTGTTATTTTGAGACAGTTTCAAATCAGTGAGATCAGATTCTCACAACCACATTGCTCCAAGCATCATCCAACCTGGCCTTGAACACTTCCAGGGAGGGGGCATCCACAGTTCCTCTGGGCAACATGTTCCAGTGTCTCACCACCCTCACACTAAAAAATTTATTCACAATATCTTAATGACATCTACCCTTCTTCACATAAAAACTTAGTCTTCATCCTGTCAATACATGCCCTTGTAAAAAGTCCCTCCCCCAATTCCTTATAGCCCTGCTTCAGGTACTAGAAAGCTACTATGAGGTTCCCCAGAGGAGCAGACTGAACAACCCTAACTCTCCCAGCCTGTCTTTGTAGGAGAGCTAAGTGTAGTAACACAGTGGGGTAAGTATAGCTGTAATTACTGATAACTAATCAGATAATTACATAAGTAATTACCATCTTTATTTCTAGTGAGAGATCAAACACTTTCAATGGGCATAGATATAACTCTCATATGCCCTCTGGTCATCTTTGTGGCCCTCCTCTGGACTTTCTTCAGCAGCTCTGGGGCCTTATTGCGTTGGGGGCTGCAGAACTCCAGTATGCCAGGTGGGGTCTCATGAGAGCTGAGTAGAGGGGGAGAATCACCTTCCTCGACCTGCTGGCCACACTTTTTAACTCAGTTCAGGATACAGATGGATTCCTGGGTTTAAAGCACACATTGTTGGCTTGTGTTTCGAGTATCATCAATTAACACCCCCAAGTCCTTATCCTCAGGGCTGTTCCTAACTCATTCTCTTCACAACCTGTATTTGTGCTTGGCCACCATTGCCACAACTCATGTGCAGGACTTTGCACTTGGCCTTGTTGAACATCATGAGGTGTCCGTGGGCCCACCTTTCAACCTCTCAAGGTCCCACTGGATGGCTTCCCTTCCCTCCAGTGTGTCAACTACACCATACAGCTTGGTGTTGTCAGCAAACTTGCTGCGGGTGCACTCAATTCCATCATCCATGTTGCTGACAAAGATGTTAAACAGCACCTGTCTCAGTACTGACTACTGAGGAACACCGTTAGTCACTGGTTTCCACTTGTCCACTAAGCGATGGACCACAACTCTTAGAGGGCAACCATCCAGCCAATTGTTTACTCATTAAGTGGTACATCCATCAAATCCACATCTCCAATTTACAGAACAGGATGTTGTGCAGGAAAATGTCAAACATCTTGCCAAAGTCTGGGTAGATGACAAACAATACTCAGTACTCAAACAGAGTATTCCATCCCATAAGCATCATACTCGATATAAATTTGATGGATCATGAGGGTCAAACCCCATCTTCTGCCCTCTTTGTTCGGCCTTTCACCTTTGCCCTTCTTCACCTGTCCCTGTTTGCTTCAGCATCCTGGGAGGATTCCATCCATTCGTCTGACTGTGGTCCTGATCCGTGCCAGCCTGAATCTGTGTGTTCCTGCCTCCAGCTCCTGACTTCTGCTGACTCCAGGAGTCCAGCCTGGACTTCTCCAGGGATGCCCTGCAGCTTTGGTAGTGACATGAGCATTACTGGGGGACGAATATGGTATTGTTTTTTCCTGTATATATATATATATATATATATATGTATATGCTTAATAATTTCTCTTTTTTATAATTATTGTTTAATTAAAGTTGTACAGTTTAGTTTCAAACCAATAAGTCTCTCTCCCTTATTTTCTCTCCTTTCTTTATCAGGGAGGGGAGGGGGATTAATAGACAGCATCTGTCATTTGGCTAACTGCCAACCCAGTGTTAAACTGTGACATTCGTCTATCAGTTCCCTCAGGACCTGCAGATGTATCTCATGAGATTCCATGGACTTGTGCACTTTCAGAATTTGAATCTGAGATACCCCTACAGTGGGTGGTTCTTCATTCTTTGCCCTCTGTGAGTGGGTGGTGTAGCTTGAGCACTTGTCAGTGAAGACTGAGGGAAAAAAGCCATCAACTACCTCGGCCTTCTCCATATCATGGATAACAAGGTCCCCTGTTTCTTTCTGGAGAAGGCCCACATTCTCCCTAATCTTCTTATCACTGACATACCTAAAGTAGCTTTTTTTGTTGCCCTTGATGTCCCACCCAGATTTAATTCTATCAGGACGTTAGCTTCCCTAAACTGGTCCCTGGTTGTTCAGACAATTTCTCTGTGTTCCTTCTAGGCTACCTGTCCTTATTTCCACACTCTGTAGACTTTTGTGTGTTTGAGTTTGTCCAGGAGCTTCTTATTCATCCATTCAGTCTTCCTGGCAGTTTTGCCTGACTTCCTCTTTGCTAGCATTTATTGCTCCTGAGCTTGGAGAGGTCATTCTTGAATATTAATCAGCTTGCTTGGTCTTCTTTTCCATCCAAGGCTTTCTCCCATGCTACTCTACCAAGCAGTTCCCTGAAGAGGCAAAATTCTGCTCTCCTGAACTCCACAGTAGCAAGCTTACTGTGCACTTTCCTTGATGCCATAAGGATGTTGAATGCCACAGTGTTACGGTCTGAAGTAACATTAAAATTTATTTTTGTTTTGGATCCGCGAAACAAAGTCCAACCGTAGAAGGGTTGGGTGCAAGCAGATTTTATTTGACAATTGACACAGGCAAAATTATAGAGACAGGTAAAAGAGGGAGAGAGGAAAAGAAGATATGAGAGAGAGGAAAAGTGGTAAGAAAGAATGAGAGAGAAAAATGGAGAAAAAGGGTAAGAAAGTGCAAGAGAGAGAGAGTCACCACCAGGGGCCGCAGCTGTCCAGCGAGTTTCTTCAAGATGGCGCTGATCCTGGACAGGGCCCGATGTGAGATGGCGGTGGGTCAAGAGATGACAAAACAGCCACAGCATGGACAGTCATATATACCCCTGAGTTCCTTTTGTTCCAAAGGGGCAGCTGTCAGTCAGCCAGGTTCATTAGAAGACAGGCTGCCTGGAGGGGAGCAGAAGGGTGTAGTCCCCCACCCACTCATCAGTTCTTATCTCCTTCCAGGTGCAATTCCTCCTCTGTCCCAGCCACTTTAGCCAGGTACATAATCATGGCTCCAGGGGAGTCCCAGCACTGAAGGCTGGCCCTCAGGAAAAGGGAGTAGTCTCCACCCAGTCATCAGTTCTTATCTTCTTCCAGGCCCCTCCTCTGTTCCAACCCCCTTAGCCAGGTACTTCGCAAGTACAATCAAGGTGGCTTAGTGGTGCTTGGAGGGATGTCCCAGCATTGCAGGCTGGTGCTCAGGAAAGGGGAATAGTCTCCACCCAGTAGGTCTTATCACATCCCGAGGTGTCACCCCCTGCTCAGTTCTGGACAGCCAAGTCCTCCACCCTAGCCAGGGCTATTCATTTTAAAATTGCTCCTTTGAGACGATTGCAAATCAGTGAGGTCAGACACACACACAGTCTCATGGTCACTATAGCCAAAGCTGCCCTTAATCTTCACATTCCCCACCAGCCCATCCTTGTTGGTCAGAACAAGCATAGTACTTCTCATTGGCTTCTCTATCACTTGGAGAAGAAATTTACCATCAACACATTCCAGGAAACTCCTGGATTGCTTATGCCATAATGTGTTGTCCCTCCAACAGGTATCAGGGTGGCTGAAGTTCCTTATGAGGACTGGTGCTTGTGAATGTGAAGCTATTCCTATCTGTCTATAAAGGGTCTCATCACTCAGTCTTCCTGGTTGGATGGCCTGTAGCTCACCCACCATAACGCCCCCTGTCTCCGCCTTTCCTTCAGTCTTGACCCATAAGCTCTCATCTCCTCATTCATTCCCCAGGTGGAAGAATATGAAGATCTACTACTCCTAAAGAGGTCTGCAACTCTGGTGTCTTCAAGCTTACCTTCATTATTATACTTGCCTTTCTTCTGCTCATATACTTCCATAAGCACTGGAGGTATGGGACTCATCCAGCTTTTTACAGGATTATTTTCTATATCCAAACCCCATATTCACTTTCACTGAATGAAGTATTAAGATATAGATTTTTTTTTTTTTTTTTTTTTGTCTGTGAAGTACCATTCATTTCTTCCAGGATGTTGTCATTTAGCAGATTCGATGGAAATATCAGGAAGAGATTAACATGCAGGAACAGAGCTGACTCCATCTACAACTACAGCTGCCACAGAACATATTGTATGATTTTCCTTCCAGTAATGCTGACATTTTTAAAGCTCTCTAGAATGTAAGAAGTATAAGACTGGTTTGAAATAAAAGAGATCACCATGGACACCACACAGTATCTTCTGATATATCCACAACTCCCTGTTCTGGCAATTCTTCAAACAGATAGGGATATGTGCTTATTCTACTCAAAGATTATTTCCTGGGTGTTCATATTTGAGGCAAGGCAGCTTCATTATCTACAGATTAGATCTCAAAAATGAGAACAGAAAGCAAGGAAATAGGCAGGAACTGGGAAGGAGAAAGAGCAGGAACCAATGAAGGCACAGGACACAGCATAGGAGTCAGAGAAGGAAAGTATAATAAACATTAACACTAGAGAAGAAGCATGAACCAAGTCAGGTATTGGGACCACTATAGACGGCCAGGTAAGGAGAGAAGAAGACTTGCTCAAGATAAAAGCTTGAGAGTCAGATATAAATGGGGAAAAAAAAATCAGACCAAAGCCAAACCACCAGTATAAGCCACAGATAAGTTTTAATAGCAATGGGCTATTAAAGTCTGCAGCCCAGACTTTTGCTAAATACTCCCAGTAGTTTCGACCAATTCCCCTATCAGTACCTGTCCCATGTGATTGCCTTAGTAAGAATCCTATTGAGAACTCAACTGAAGTTCATACTCTGTGAGATCTACCTTTAGAAAAAAGACAGTGCTTTTACACTCTGAAGAAGAAAATTTAAAAAAAGCAGCACATTTCTGCATGTCCTGGCAAGCACATTATACCAGGAAGGGTTCCTGTGTCTAGTTATCTCATGTAGGACTTCTTTAGCAAGTTTTGGGCTTCTTGTGCTGGCTTCATCATACATGAATCTTTAGCATCACTGTAATCTTCAGAAGCACTAAAGAAATTATGTATATTTTACAACAAAATGACTTCTAGCTCCTAAGGGCAATGGGATTATTTAGCCAGAGGAGGTGCTACAAGATGTCACTGTTATTTTAAAGTGTAGATCACCAAGTTACAAGCCAAGTGCAAGGTTACTGCAGGTTCAAGGTTGGATAGGCAATGAAATTCAAACGTATCCTTAAACTGCTGTGAACCTAGCAGCATGTCACCCTGTTTTATCAGCAAAGAACAACCTCACTATTGCATGAGTTTGGACAGCAATCTGGAAGCTGTCTAACAGGACTGTAGTTAGAGAGTGAGTGTGTGACATCTCAGAATCAACTAAGAGGGATGCAGGCAGGACTTACAGTAATCAAGTCTGTCCAGAGAATTTGGATTGTTTCCATGTCTGAAGCAAGCTGTGTAATTGCACCCACACTGAAATTTCAGTCAGAGGAAATTCTTTTGTAGTCATCATATATGAACACCTCTGTTTAGGCCTATCTCATTGCCAATGAGGCCAGCAGGATAAGAGTGAAACCTTTCATTCTGAAATGAAGAATTCTGAAATGAACATTCTGAAATGTAAGAAGAAGAACTTGTATGGTATCAGTAAGGACTGATTCAGCTCGTAACCCTACGATGAAGATTTCTCAAAGAGAAATCAGCCAACAGGTAGAAGACAACGTTTTATATGGGAAGATGAATCTTTGTCTTTCTTCCAGGTTGATAACATAAGAACTTAAAAGCAGCTGTTTTCTTAACTAGAGGTTTCAACAATGTTAGTATTTACATTGCCACAAGTAATTTTTTGGATTTTCACTTCCACAAGAGTTTAGGAAGTGGGAATTTTATTTTTACCAGCCTTCAAGCTAGGAAATATGCTATGTAACTGGATACGTATTTTAAAAGAAAAAATACTCATACAAAACCAAACAGTTTCCAAGCTAGAAAGACTTTTTCCCTGACACAAGCTTGAGAATTGTTCTTGCTGTCCCTAGAATTAAATCTCCTGGATGATACAAGTATGTAATTACTATGGCTATGTTTTAATCACAACAGTTTGTAGCCAGCCAAACAAATTCTCTCTCTTTCCAGTTTTATTAATATCAACTGAGAAATAAGTCAATAGTAGATTTAACTATGAAAAAATATGCGTAATTTACAATTTGCTTCACCTACTCTCCTTTATAAAGTCAATGGATCAGCACATGAGATTAATTTGGTCCACCTTGTATTTCAGAAATCACTTTGATGAATGAAGAAGATACTCGATGTGTCCGTTTCCTTATTTTTACAGATATCTTGATGGGACTTTCCTTTTTTTCCAGAAATATTCATAAACTTATGCATCTAATTAAATTCTGTTTTCATGGTGCAAAAATCTATCCCTAAAGCAAAATATTCTTAATGACGACAGCCCTGAATTTATTTTTTTTTCCTTATTTATATCTCCGGAATGTATGGTAAAATCACAGACTCAAGAGCATACTAGATTTTTTTTCCATTATGTTTAATATTGTTGGGATGGTATCACTTTAAACACCATTAAGTAATAGATCAG
Organism: Florisuga fusca; assembly: GCA_038090715.1. Lineage (NCBI taxonomy): Eukaryota > Metazoa > Chordata > Aves > Apodiformes > Trochilidae > Florisuga > Florisuga fusca. Next base: position 49,177,689 of record JAAWXA010000002.1, read on the forward strand.
ACAGAATAAAAACATTTTCTATAGCCCTCAAGCTTTTAACCTTTAGGGCTTCCTTGAGGGGAAAATGATTCAAATGCCAAACTCACAATTAGGCATTCACTCTACAGTTAAGATGGACAGGCGTTTACACAGAGAAATTATGCAATACATCAAAGTTACACTAAGGCCTTTAGTTTTCCTGTTCACTGACTTCCCTTCTCATAACTCCCACAGACACCCTCAGAGCCTTTCTCAGGCTCAGCAGTCACACAATCTTTCCCAAAGGCATGTTTATCAGCAGACTAAGCTTCCAGCCATCAGTAATGTGGCTGCCCTGTAGATTCAGCTACAGCTAAAGAGAAGACTTATAGCTAATCAGCAAGTACAGAACAACACTGGATTAGTAGTCAGTTCTCCACCGAGGGAGAGGTTAGTATGTATTCTGCCTTAGGATGTAAAGAGGACTGATTTTTTCCATTTTTAAAGGAGGGGGTGATGAGGAGCCTTTCAGGAAACAAAAATTATCTGCTGCATGGATAGATTAAACAAGCTGGGGCAAGGAAGATAGGGGTGGGACATTCAGCAATAGCCAGATAGAAATTGAAGTTTCCATTTTTCTACTAAATGCATAAAAAAGACTTTTACTTTCCCCTGCACCCCTGGAGGACTCAGGCTTCCCTTTGGTTTTGGCTCCTATAGCAAGAGCTGTTTATCCTCTTTTACCCTAACCCACACACCAGCTGCATGAGCATGTATACCCTTTGACAGGTAAACATAGAAAGAACAAATAGAATAAAAGAACACTGACCTAGACAGAATTCTCTACACTTGCATTAAAAACCTGCATTGAGGCCCTGTACAGGGTGTAAATATAACTTAAATACTCACACTGGAAATCCCCCATTAGAGGATACAAAAGTGGCTGGGGATAGAGTTGGGCTTGTTGCTAAGCATCATTTTCAGCTAACAGAATAAATACATTTTTTACCCAGTACGGTATATGCCAATGAGAAATCTGCTCTTAACTTCCAGTTCCCTTTCCTCTCAAGCAGTTACTATTTCCCAATTAGTAAACTTTAAGGCAACACGGATCTTTATTACTCTGAGTTAATACCAAGGGCTTTACTCTTGCACAGAAAAAATATGAACCAATTCAAACCACACTACTGTGGTCTTCCTGTCTTCAAAAAGCAGCAGGTAACCTGATGTCTAATCTGACTAGCATTTGTTCATAATTTTTTTTCTTACTTACAAGGACTAAACTTTCTCACATTCTATGTTACTAAGAGCAGGTAAATTTAAAAATACTATACACACTCTAAAATATATATATATATTTTAAGATTGGTTTATTACCAAGATTAAACAACCTGATATATTAATCTTTACCCCAGAAAAGTCTTTCACCCACACATAAATGAATGTATTGATCAACTGTAAACCAAGTATAATTTCTCTGCATGAAGATTATACCATAAAAGAGGCTGCATCTGAATTACTAGCTCATCATTTAGTACCTCTCTAGTGTCTAGATCACATGGCTTCAATTGACAGCTGATGAAACCAGTAACTGCCCTCTTGCATTAGTCATTGGTTATATTGTTGCTTTGATTCTTGATGGCAGAAGAAGAAGCAACCTCCCTATAGTGGCCATGATAATGCATGCTAAATTGAGCAGAAGCCAAAAGCTCCTCTTAGCTATTACAGCTGGCCTAGAAGTAGGAAAGCATTATGTCAACATGGCTGCTAAAAACTGCAGCCATGCATGCTGCAATCCAAACCCATTATTCACTTTTTATGAAAATAGTATCACATTTATTCATCTATATGTCTGAGGAAATCTTATGTCAGCTGGAATTATATGAGGAATTCTTACTCTCTGTCAACAGAAGAAATACTTGTTCTAATCAACTAATGACATATAATGAACATAGAATTACTACTATCACAAGTAACAGTTCAGATACAGTCGAAACTAGCAGAACATGATATTTGGAATTTTATAGCCTCTGTCTTGAGAATTTTCTGTCACAGAACACACACACATTTTACTAACACCAAACTGAGGTACCTACACCCTGCTAGTATTACCATAGGTTATGCAGAATTTCTGTGAATTACCTCTTTGAAAAATAAGGCGTCAAACCTATGAAAATAATCCTTCTTGTTAGTGTAGGGGTCCAGGTATGTATTTAGTGAATCTGCTGTGGAAATTCCAAAATAGGTGAGCAGAGCCTGTCTAAGAACCTCTAGATTTTATTCCTAAATTATCAGTACAAAGAATGTGATAGACCCTATATGGTATGAACCAGATCCAGTTTACTAGTGCAGTTTCTTTTAACAAAAAAAACCAACAATGAAACATTTTATGTTTACAAATTTTTAAACATGAAGCATTTTTAAATAGAGGTTTCTGTTTTATTTGTTAAAACAAAGCTCTCAGATCAGGTAATTAAGCTTACAGAAGCCTACATGTTTCCCTTGAAGTAAGTTCCTGTTGAGTCTACATCTGTTGTATGTACACCCTCCGTTATGATGAGAGGGGGCTTGCATTGCACTTTGAGAGACATAAGGAGGCTACCCTCCTCCAACACCTGGAAGCAGAAGGATAAGGAATATGAACAGGAGTGGGGTTAGAGGATCTTTCTTCTAAAACTCCCTTCCTACTTCCCCCTCTGAGTTCACTTTCCTGTATTTCGTAGTTTCAAGATTTCCTCACGTAGAAGCTCCATCATTATCATTAATCAGTCAAGAAAGAATCTGTCCTAGCCTATATAGATTTGGATTTGTATCATAGTTTTCTTAGTCTATTAAACTTTCAGCTTGCATAGTTCCAGGTGGCTAGAAGTTCCTCATTGCACTAATGAACAACCCTTGCCCAAAATATTTTGCTGTCTCTTCTGAGAAAAAAGAGTGCTAGGTAAGTTTTGCAGACTTCTCACAGAAAGAAAAATATACATTTTCTTAAAACTACAATAGTCTTTATAAATACTCTAAAGAAAACTTCACAGGTATTTCTACATGAAAGTTATTTAAAAAAAAAAAACAACCAAAAAAACCCAAAACAAAACAAAAAACTAAATATTTTAAAGCATTTCATGACCTGGCTGATGGGATCACTGAACTTCACCTTCAAATTTGGACACCTTGTCTTGTTCTGCACAGGGTGCTCATACAAAAACCAAACCTATACTTTCTACAAATCTTTTCTACAGGTAATCACTATACTCATGTGATACCACTACCCTATGAACAAGATTGGATTGCTGGAAGCTTTGGGTCCTATCTGTGTTTAACAAGCCTTGAAAGTTGGATGGTCTTATGGTTTCCCCTAAAAATTACAATCTCAGATGGTCAAAACTGGTCACAAAAGCATTCTAGCAAACAAAAACAGCATTGTGCAGCCAGTTTGTCATGATTGTATTTAGCCCTAAAGTACATTATTGCTTTAAAGCAACATGCGAATTTATGTTAGTTTGTAAAAAAAGAGCTTTTAGCATAGGCATTCACCAAGTGATCACTGGTAAATTGCAGGCTTTTTACAGCTGATTATTACATTAGCAAGATCAAACACTCAGGAGGCTAAGAAAATAGCTCAGCCTCCATAAGTCTTTCAAAAGGATATCTCTGACCAAAATTTCTAATAATTTTTTCTTACTAGCAGTAATCTGCAGTCATTGATTTTATGACACAGACTTGCTCATTCACAGTGTGAGACCACCTGCTACTTTCACATATGTCACAATTCAAAGCAGCCAAACAAACTTTGGAAGTGCATTTTAGCAGAAACACCTTTCAGGACAGGTCTGCACATTTCTTTCCACGCCATGAATACTTAAGCATTCAGTGGAAAGATACAAAAATATTAGCTGACTAGATCAAATCTCAGATTAACAGATTCCTTGTATTCTGCAGTCAGATATTGTGTGATACGTGTTCCCTGTTGATAACCTGATTTAAAAAATTATAGCTGAACCTTTCCACATATGAGTACTGCACTGTCTTGCTTCCATAGTTTGACAAGATCATACTCTTGATTTCTGTTATTCTTCTCTTCTTCTTTTCTCTCCTTTTTTTTTTTTTCTTTTTTTTTTTCCCCTCACAGATTTCTAAAACACTCTTCTGAATGTCTCAGGTAGGAGAAACACATCAAGTTCTATAGGCAAGGAGTATTTCTGCCTTTTGTAACATTTTCTCACTGGAAATCTCCCTAGGGGCTCAATGATACTACAGACAGTAAGAACTAACCTGCTCTTCCCATTGTAACATGCATATTGCCCATATCTGCGTATCTACACCAGCCTAGTAGGACATGACATCTACTGAGTACTATCAGTTCAGTTCTTACTTTCAAATGGAGAGCATTGCTCCTTTCTACCTCAAAACAGTTGCAGGAAATCATAGTTTGCTTTGAATACTTTTTATAAAAAGGAATATTTTAATTTATATGAATTAACTAGAGGCACTGCTATGCATACGAAGTTATGTTCCCTCTTTCAAACATATTTTCACTTTAATGATGAAAAATGTCGCAGTGAACAGCAATAGCTTGTTACAGATCCCAAATAATCTACTCCTTGGGTGTTCTCAGACTATTGTTGGCTAGTCTCTTTGGGAAACTTTTGGGAGACTGCTTTTCACTTCTCCTGTCTGGCAGACTGCAGTTTGAAACTTAATGTCCATTCTAAGGCAGAGTCTTTGATGCACAGATGCCCAAACAAGGGCTTGTGATTAAAGTGCATCTGAATTTTGGAAGCTTTCAAATGAGACCTCAAATATTTCCTTTGAATGCCAGATTGACAAAACCTCTCACTTTTCCTGACTACTGTTTCGGATGAAAAACAAAATAACAGGAACCATATGGAATTCCTAAATACCTATAGAAGATTATTTTGTTCGTCACTTTTAATATGAAAATATTTTTCTGATTTTCCAAGGCTCGTTTACTAGAGAACACGTCCTCTGCACAAGAAGAAAAAAGAGAAAGAGAAAAAAAAGAGAAAGGAAAAGCCACCACACAAAGAACTGAGCAAAGTGGGTCTATGAATAAGTCAGAACTTCAGTGCTGAGTCTGGGTGGGCAGATATAGGAAATCTATGCTTAATATTTCAGCATTTTTCTCTGCCACTGATTAATTAAATTAAACTAGTTTATAAACTCAGATTATGTGGCTTTCTTTTTTAAAAAATTAATTTACTTTTATTTTCTATGCTCTGTAGGGAAGTTTTTATAGGAGTTCTTAATTTTATAAGGAGGGTAGCAAAATTAAGTCACTTTTGAAATTATAAATTATGACATGCCTTTTATCTGTTCTAGAGCTATTTAAAAATAAGTGAAAGAACAAGAACCCTGATTTTTTATTTATTTTTTATTTAAAAGAACGTGAAATCTAGAAAAATGTTTCCAATTTTCTGTACAGGAAAATGGTTCTGGTTTTACATACAGGTTACTAAGGAAGTAAAAAAGGATAGAGAAAACACCATTCCTACCATTTCCCCTAATTCTAATATTTTTAATGCGATGAGAAGGAATGTTTTTCCTTTATTAAGAGAGGCATTTATATGTTGTCTTAACTTTCATAGTTGCTATCTCATAAGTGCTTGACAATTTGCAAAGTGGACAGCTGAAGGCAAGGACTTAGACCTAATAAATTATTGCACCTACAAACTCAGGACTGCATTCAGCCTTCCGTGCACTTAATTATTTGTCCTTTCAATTCTAAAATCTAGAGTTCAGTGCAAAACACTTTACAAACTGCAGTCTTGAAAATATTTTCAAGTAAGATAACTTATTTGAAAAGCTGACCAGATTCCTAAATAACAAGAAATGTGTTCTGCCACCAGGCTAAGAGACATTCTGATTGAACAGGAGGATGCACTATCCCTTCTCTTCCAGGAAGAAAATGTTCTGTGTTGCAATATTTTAGATTATTTTTGTGTTTTATAGTTACTAGCCATTGAATAGCCACATAAGGAGATCGGGATGTTCTCCTTCCCAAGCAAGGACCACTAAATTTGAATTGCCTGGTTTTATGTTGGATCAAGCTGTAGATCTAAGTTTTGTTTGTTTTTTTTTGTGTGTTTTTTTTTTCCAGAGAGAAAGGTCAGATTGAAAGAGGGCATAAAATAAACTTTTCAAATTCAACAATAGTTTGCACTAAAGACAAGATAAGGGAAAGGTGTCAGTCATGGATGTCCAAAATTTCTGTTATTGATTATATTTTTTGTAAATAAATTGCTAAGATTAATATTTTTAAAATTCCTCTTTTATTTTTAAAATTTATTTTAAAAGAATAAAAATTCTTAAGACAAGGTAAATAAATTGAAAATTTTAACCTCCATGTCAGATTACAGAAAATACTCAATAGGAGCAAATAAATGTGTTTGTTTCATTGACAAATTCTGATTTGGCTTGACCTGGCCTGATTTTTCAAATTTTTTTGTTTAGTGACTGAACATTTAAAAAAAAAAAAGAAAAAGATAAAAAAATAAAATCTATACATATTTTTCTACTACCTTGAGCTCTAGTGCAGATTTTCCATAGCTTTTGTCTACTGAGATGTAGGAGGGAATAATACTAATTTGTTCTCAGGGCCCAAATTGACAGTTGCTATTAATTTATTTTCATCACTCTGAGTGCAATCCTGAAAAAAATTAAATTCCTCAGTGATTAATGGAAACAAGACATTCTAAGTCTGATGAAATTTTTTTTTTAAGACTGAAGTCTTTATGCAAAAGATTAGTAAGACTTCAGAGGATATGTAATATTAAAATAGATATATAGAAAGCATTGTTTTTCGAAAGCCATCATAGATCCTTGCTCTTGTGCAATGATGCTTTCCTGAAAGGGAAAGATCAGCACTAGAGTAGAATGAGAGAGCACTTGCGGCGTCTCTTGATGTGCTCTTAGATATGCTTTACCCCCAAGATACTATCTGGTTGAGGGTTTTCTTGACAGATAAGTATTGCTAATATTCAAATATCTTTTTGTGTTTGGTACTCAGTCACAACTAAATTTAAAAATTCATTTTACTCACCACAAAGTACATGACTGTATTATTACTTTCACATTTTGTGCAACTACCTCTTTAGTTCCTATTTCCTGTAGTTATTCCCACTCCTTAAAATCACCCCCACAGTGCTATGGCATCTAATAGCTCAATGTGTCTTTCCCATGAAATGAATTTTCAATGTATTCTCTTCCAGCATAAATAATCTTAAATCTCCTAGTAGCCATTTATTTTGTTTAGACTTTTACATAGTGTCTAATTTATTCTTATTTCACCAGCTAGGACATCTGCTTCTGTGCAGAGGAAGTGGATTCTCATCCCATTAAAAAGGTCCACTTTGTCATTTTGTTAGTTTTTCCTTTGGGGTATGGCAGAGATCCAAAGGTAGACATGTTCTCTTGTTTTTAATCAGCTAACTCCCACAGAGAGCACTGCAAACATAGTGGTTTCTCAGTGGTTCCTTGAGATTTTTCCTTTCTTCCTAGACTATCCGAAGTATCTCCTATTCATCTTTACAAGCTGCCTTATTACACCAAAAATATTCCCAAAGTAACCTGAATAGTACTTCTCCCCCTCTTAGACCAGATTTTTAATGTTACCACTGTATCATTGTTACCATCAGAAATTATGTTAATCTAATACACAGTCAGAGTAGCAAACTCAGCAGACACCATGCAGGCTCTGATAAATCTGATGATCAATTTGGCTTCCATGTGCAGTTGGCATCTTATTTCACATAACCCTTCATCTACGTACATCTGTGGTGAGAAATGGCTCCAAGACATGGGAACAGTGTTACCTTCTGTCATATGGCAGAAGGCAAAATAACGATGATACTACATAAGGTTAATTTCAGACGTGCTCAATACAGAATTTCTACTTCATGTGTCTAGGGTAGCACATTTTGAACCTTATATGTGAACATGCAAGCACCATTCACACTAATTTTTCACTGTGGAACTTAACTTGAAGCTGGTACAGAGACATGCTAAGGAAAATGGTAATTTCTACCCTGCATTCAACTAAAGCTAGATGAGAAACTGTGAACTGTCTCTCAATTTAAGGCTTGCTGCAAATCCCACAAGAGACAAACGAAAATAATTCCAATGAATATCCTGGATCCATAGCCAAATACCAGCTGATCTGTGGTTTCTAAGAGCCACCAGCTTCACTCTCCAAGATTTCAAGTTTCCTTAATTTCTCCCTCTTGTTATAAGCTGAAATGAACTAAAAAATAAATTTAAAAAGCACAGCAGTGACATTTTGAAGTGATGCCAAATATGAAGTAGCATAAATTTAACAGTTTTCATTATCACAAGAATATTCACTAAGCATTTTTCTGTACTAGAATATTCTATGCAATAAAATTAAATTCGTCCTGACAGTGACCCACAAATAACCTGTTTGTATAGCCCCTTTGCTATTCAGCTAGGCCTCCTGGTGGTGAAGAGCTGTCGTTCATTAATTTTACTGATTGCATAATGAGAAAAAGTCATGCTGCTTTGAATATTAAAAGCTGTAGGTCGATTAATCACCATTTTGAAAATAGAGATAAAAATATAAGGCAATGTAAGAACCAACAGGAAATTTGTATCTTGTGAGGGAGAAAAGGAACTTCACCTAATGATTCACAGAGTATTATGTACATGGCTATGTAAGTGGGCTGAGAAAGGAGACAATAATTTTTATTGGTTTTGAAAGAGCATTTACAAATTGGGATTTATCAGTTTTGGAGCCAATGCCTACAATTACAAGGAAACATGTCGAGAAAGACTGATTACAAAAGATACATAAATCCTTGGAAGAATTCTCCTAATACAATATAGTATTCAGACCTTCCACCATCAGTCAGGTCAGTGTTTTTGCTAATACTTTTATGTTCTCTAGACCATGTGTAACAGGAAAAAAGTAGTAATGTTCCAAAGCAGACAGCTGCATGCTATAAAATGGCACAGGTAGTACAACTTATCTCAAACAATTATTATTATCTGGATATTCAAACTTCTCATCCCCTTCTCCAACATCAATAAACATCACTTTCCCTACCATCTCAAAGCTTCCACTTTTTGTTTTTATGACACCTGGAAAACACCTGTAGGGACTGGGTCCTCAAAACCATCACACCAAGTTTTATCCACCCTTCACTTAACCCCCCTAGAATATATAGTCCTTGCAACAATACATGCTGGGATGGTAAGTCCCTGGGAGCCTCAGGCAGGCAGCTCACAACCCCTGTGTGTGAGCCAGAAGCACACCCCAGCATCAAGATGCCCAACAGCAGCACTATGGACTTTATTAGCCCATTATTAAGTGATAAATCCTCGCTCATTAGATGCCATATAGATTAGACCATATAATAATTATTATAATAATTATTATAATAATTAGACTGTATAATGTTGAGACCTGCCAACATAGGAAAGCTATCAACAAACTGGAGCAAGTTCAGAAAAGGGACCTCAAGGTGGTTGAGGCTGGAATACTCACACTGTGAGAGGAGCAGGGACCAGGGCTGGCTCAGCCTCAGGAGCTCCAGCTGGGAGTCCATTCAGACAGGTTCACCATTCTTTACAGTGCTGCAGTGTAAGGCATGAGAGGCATAAGTTGAAAGAAGAGAGGCTCAGAATAGATAAGATGTGACTTTTTTCACCACAAGAATGGACACATGGGAATAGCTTGCCCAGAGTTTTTGTACACTCAGTGCTCTGAAGCTGGTTAAAGTCCCAAGCAAACATCTCTGATCTCAGATCAGCCCCTTCTTTAAGCAGGAGGTTGAACTAGACATGTCCTGAAGCCCCTTCTTATCCAAAGTGTCCTATGCTATCAAGTCTCCTTCACTTAAGCTAATGTGAGTTGTCACAATAATGGACAAGAGTCTGTATCTCTTAGCTAAGACTAAACCATTAACAGTTGCTTAGGTATTTAGATACCTTTACCGTAAGTCATCTGGAGACCCATCTAAGTTCAGGCATAAATGCTCTAACACCTAACATGATGAGACTCATTTAGTAAAACAGGTACACTTTTTATTTTTTTATGCTATGTACAGATAAAAATAATTATATCCTGAATATATAAGAAAAAAAGGATAACATGATATCACAATCACAGCCAAGCTTCCATGAAGAAAGAAACTTATTTCAATAACCACTTAGTGGACAGGCAGAGGTGCAAGCATCTACTTCATCAACTTAAAGACCCAGCTATTTGTAATAAAATTATTTTCAAACTCAACATATACAATTCAGAAATGCAGATATAGTAGCCAATTTCCTGACTTGCATACTGTAGCTAGTAAACAGTATCTTCATTTCATTTTGTTTTATTTATATAAATGCATTTGTCTCTCTTAAAGAAATTTTGTAGAGGTATATTCAAATATATCATACATAATACAAGCAATAGCTAGGTAAAAGCATCCTGTGTTATGACTCTGCCTCTGCTTTTGTCTTCTTAACAACAGTTACCCAAGCATTGGTACTGCAAACAACAAGAAACTCTGACCTGGCTTTTTCCTAGTGAATTAGAAAAAAGAATATTAAAATTTATAAAGCATACTTTAATGGTATTCTTGTGAGGTATATACAATCAGATACATTTCTTTAGTACAGAGTCTTTACAGCCTTCTTATACCTTACTTGCATGTGCATTTTAAACTCTGCCAGCTATGGCTGTTTACATGTGCGTGTGATTTGGAATTAATTTTTGTTAAGCTCTTGTAAACTGAAGCTTGAAAGCAATTTTAGGAGCATATTTACAGAGAAAAACAATGCATTACATTTTAATATTTTGAAAAAAGGGAATATTAGGAGTAATTGTTCACAGTTACAGATCTGTTTCTTGTAAGTAATTTGGAATGTAGAAGGCTAGAAACTCAACTGAATTAAAAATATTCTTCTAAGAGCAGCAGGATTATCACACAAAGGGCCAAAACCAGGATTTTTTTTCAATAGAAAGCAGCGTGTTCAACAAGTCTTTCGATGTGTAATATAGCAGTTTATAAAAGCACATACTACTCCTCCTTTATAAGCTTAGCATTATTAAAGAGACTAACAAACTACAGTTTGTGCTAGAAAATATATAATCAAACAAGAGTTCTGGAAAATTATGAAAAATATTCTGTATAACTGTTGACAGAAAGAATGTGTCAACTAAGAATCTTCCTTAAAGAAAAAACCTTCATCTGGTCAAGTCTCACTACATAGGTTGACAATATTTTCTAATGTCTGGGTCTAGGCAATCCCATGCACAAACACAGGTTGGGAGGAAAAAGGATTGGGGACAGCCCAGAGGAGAAGGACCTGGGGGTGGTGATGGACCAGAAGTTTAACATCAATGTGCACTTGCAGCCCAGAAAGCCAACCACGTTCTGGGATGCATCAAAAGAAGCACAGACAGCTGGTTCAGGCAGGTGATTTTCCCCCTCTACTTTGCTCTTGTAAGACCCCACCTGGAGTATTATGTCCAGTTCTGGAGTCCCCAACATAAGAAGGACACAGAGCTCCTTGAACGTGTCCAAAGGAGAGCCACTAAAATGATCAGAGGGCTGGAGCACTTCCCCGATGAAGACAGGCTGAGGAAGTTGGAGTTTTTCAGCCTAGAGAAGAGAAAGCTTTGAGGTGACCTCGTAGTGACTTTTTAATATCTGAAGGGGGCCACAGGAAAGCTGGGGTAGGGCTTTTTACACAAGTGTGTAGCAAGAGAACAAGAGGAAATGGTTTAAAACTTGAAGAGGGAAGATTTAGGTTAGACATCAGGAAAAAATTCTTTCCTCTGAGGGTGGTGAGACACTGGAACAGGTTTCCCAAGGGCACTGTGGATGCCCCCTCCCTGGAGGTGTTCAAGTCCAGGTTGGATGGGGCCTTGATCAGCCTGGTCTAGTGGAAGGTGTCCCTGCCCATGCAGGTGGTTTGGAACTAGATGATCTTCAGGGTCCCTTACAACCTTAGCCATTCTATGATTCTATTATACTATGATTTAATACTTGTCCCATCCTACCTGTCTTCCATATCATTTTCATCCACTGAGCAGTGACATATGATGACCTGTATGTAGTAGATGCAGACAGATTGAAATCTGCATATCTCATATCATGTATTCATGAAATTTTTATGATTTTTATCAGCACAAGTTTCCTAGCTTTAGCCGGCTAGGGTTATTTTTCTTGATTTTGGTACATTCATGCCAAACAGTATTTGAGCAGGGAAACTGTGCATGTCAGTTACCTTTCGTGACCTGTCTAGAGTTTCTGGTCAGCAGGGAAGAAGATTGGCCTGGTTAAGCAGGGAGCTTTCCATGCACTCAGGAATAAAAAAAGACTGTATCAACTTTGGAGAAAGGGGCAGTTGAAACAGGAAGCATTTAAAGGTGCTGTAAGGTCATGTAGGAAGAGAATTAGAGATGCAAAAGCACAGTTGGACCTTAATCTGGACATCTCTGATAAGGATAATAAAAATGCTTTTACAAATACAGTAATAACAAAAGGAGGGTGAGGGAAAATCTCCATTCCCTATTGGATGACTGAGGGAACACAGTAATGGAAGACAAGGAAAAGGCTGAGGTACCTAACACCACCTTTGCCTCAGTCTTTAACAAATAGAATGGCTACTCACAGGGCAACTGGGCTTCTGAGTTGGTAGACACGGATGGGGGAGCAGAATACCCCTCCTGTAATCCAGAAGGAGGTAGTTAGTGACCTGCTGTGCTACTTAGTTCCCAACAAGTCCATGGGGCCAGATGGGACTCATCCTAGAGTGCTGATGGATGTGACAGAAGAGCTTGTTAAGCCATTCCCCATCATTTATCACCAGTCTTGGCTAGCCATGGAGGTCCCAGATAACTGGAGGTTGACCAATGTGATGCCCATTCACAAGAAGGACCAGAAGGAGGATCCAGGGAACTAGTGCCTGATAAGGTTATGGAGCAGTTCATCCTGAATGCCATCAAGTGCCACATAGAGGATAACCAGGGGATTAGGCCCAGAAAACATGGGTTTAGGAAAGGAAGGTCCTGCCTGACCAATCTCACCTCCTTATATGACTGCGTGACCTGCCTAGTGGATGATGGGAAGGCTGTGGATGTGATCTACCTCAACTTCAGCAAAGCCTTTGGCACAGTCTCCCACAGCATCCTCCTGGAAAAGCTGGTAGTCTGCAGCCTGAACAGGTGCACCCTTTGCTGGGTTAAAAACCGGTTGGGTGACCAGGCCCAGAGAGTGGTGGTGAATGGTGCTGCATCCAGGTGGTGTCTGGTGACCAGTGGTGTCCCCCAGGCATCATTACTGGGCCCAGTCCTATTCAACATCTTTATTGATGATCTGGATGAGGAGATTGAATCTACCCTTACTGAATTTGTGGATGACACAAAACTGGGGGGGAGTGTTGATCTGCTGGACAGTAGGAAGATGCTGCAGAGGGACCTGGACAGGATGGGTCAATGGGCCAAGGGAAACAGTATGAAGTTCAACAAGTCCAAGTGCAAGGTCCTACACATTGGCCACAATAACCCCATGCAGTGCTACAGACTGGGGGAAGAGTGGCTGGAGAGCAGCCCAGTAGAGAGGGACCTGGTTGACAACCAGTTGAACCTGAGCCAGAAGTTTGCCCAGGTGGCCCAGAAGGCCAATGGCATCCTGGCTTTTATCAGGAGTAGTGTGGCCGGCAGAGCCACTAATTCTCCCCCTGTACTCAGCACTGGTGAGGCCTCACCTCTAGTACTGTGTACAGCTCTGGGCCCCTCATGTCCAGAAAGATATTGAGGTGCTGGAGAAGGTCCAGAGTAGGACAGCGAGGCTGATGAAGGAAGTGGAGGAAAAGTTTTAAAAAGAGAGGCTTAGGGAGATGGCGTTGTTCAGCCTGGAGAAGATGAGACTCAGGGTGAACGTTATCACTCTCTACAGCTACCTGAAGGGAGGTTGTAGTCAGGTGGGGGTTCGGCTCTTCTCCCAGGCAACTAGTGACATGGCCTGAAGCTGCGCCTGGGGAGCCTTAGGCTGCATATCAGGAAGTACTTCCTCACAGAGAGGGTTATCAGGCATTGGAATTAATCCATTCCAGGACTGGAAGTGGTGGAATCACCATCCCCAGAGGTTTTTAAGCAAAGGTTGGGTGTGGCCATGGTCTAGCTGATGTGGTGGTGTTAGGTCACAGGTTGGACTTCGTCTTCTACAGCCTCAGTACTTCTGTGACTGTTCTATTTTTATCCCCCATATGATCCACTGAATAAAACCAAGGTAAGTAAATGTCTAATAGGGAATGAGTCCCACAGTAAACTTACAGAACTAGTTGAGAAGGTACTGTTCCATTATCACTAGCGTTAAATGCATCAGAAATATTTTTCTGCTGAACCACTTTATGAGCATGATACAACAACTTTAAAAAGCTATTTGATTTGTACACATCTCTGTTCTGTAGGCATATACAAATCAAATGTCTTCAGCACAGAGAAGCATAAACAATCAACTTCATCTGTTGCAATTAGAGCTCACTATTCATGCAGCATAATTACATAGCCAGCACTACACAGTGCAGAAGGCATTCACATGCCACTATAAACAGAAACTATAAAGAACTTTATCTGACATTTTTGTGTTTACCCATTCCACTTGCTTCTTTCTCTGTCTTTACTCTTATGGGAAATTTTGTCTTAATCTAATTTAAATAGGATTTAAATACCATTGGCTGTGAGTTTACAGCAGCATATGTTTATATTTTCATCCAACTCATTTATTTTTCATCTGCTCATCAACCCTGCCAAAGTTGTTCTTTTTCAAACAATAAATTAGAGTATGATTGCTTACTTCTCTTAATTCTGACATATGCCAAAAGGTCACAAACTGTGAGTAAAAATATATATCAATATCAAAGGTTTAATTGTTTCTATGCTACTTATAGAAAACTATCTGGGTTGCTGAACTGTGGAAAGACATTGCTGCTCGATTAGAGAAACTTGATGTAAAAGTGCGTCACATAGATGCCCACGTACCTTCACGTCAAACTTCTGAGGAACATCAAAACAACCAACAAGCAGATGAGGCTGCTCAGGTGTTCCAAATAGATCTGGACAGGCACCATAAAGGTGAACTGTTTTTAGCTAGATGGGCTCATGACACTTCAGGTCATCAAGGCAGAGATGGAACATATCGATGGGCTCGTGACCAAGGGGAGGATTTAATCTTGGACACTATTGCGCAGGTTATCCACGATCGTGATATATGCACTGCAATTAAGCAAGCTAAAAGGTTGAAACCTCTGTGCTATGAAGGGAGATGGTCAAAATATATGTTATGGGGAGGTCTGGCAAATCTACTATATCACACTGCCTCAAACCCACCAGGGTAAGCGCTATGTGCTTACGATGGTGGAAGCAAGTACAGGATGGCACTATCAAGCAGAAGCAGAGCTACAAATCAAATAAAACAGTTCAAATATGAATGGGAAAAAAGTGCATTGCTATGAAATACAGAGAGGGTCACATCAATGTTCAGGTTTTGAGAGAAATTTCTCTCTCTCAAATAACATAATGGAAGACTATCCCCTCATAACTTCAACTTCCTGAAAATTTTTATATCACTGGTGCAGAAAACAGACAAACACATCCATTTCTCTATACATATTGAAAATATAAGTCTGGACACAAATGGACAACTGTTATATTGTTCTGGTTCAATTAAAGATTAGAGGTTTTATAATTAGAGAAGGAGCTTAGAATTGGTCTATACAAGAAAGCCATACTTAAACTAAACAAGCTAGTAGTTAAATTGCTTTAGTTATGTCAATGTAAAATGCTCTTCAGTCACTTTCTTACAATCTGTTTCTTTCCAGTTAGAAAGACAGAGAGGGCCCTTATAATATAGAGTTAACTAACATTTTTTTTAAAGCTTCTTTTAGGGGAAAAAATTATCCCTCACTTAAAAGCATTCAGAGAAAAATAACCACATAGAGCCCTCTAACAACACGAACTTGTTCTTAACTCACCTGATGAGCAAGTGAAAAATGAAAAGCAGAAAGATCATTATAAGGTTAAGTTACCTTGATTAAGGTGTAGCATATAGTCTTAGTTCTGCCATGTATCCCCAGAACTTTGCTTAACCAGACAAGTAATTTGAGCTTTCTGTGCTTCAGTTGGTTTCACTGTGAGAAATAATATTCTTTTTCCTTATCACCATTAGTCTGAGCTCTTCAAAAGCTCTGTCCTCTGTCAGTACAAAGCTTAGCACAGTGTAGCCCAGTGTTTTGCCATTAATAATTACAAAAACTGAAAATCATAGTGAAATCCTAAGAATTGAGATCTATATTTAAAAAAAAAAATAAAATCCCATTTCTGAGTTATAAATCTAAACATCAAATGTCCTAGAGGCTTATAGCCTTATAGCCTGTAGGATTCCAAAGCTTATCCTGTTCTCTCTAAGATGCTAAGAAGATTTTATTGCCAGCCTGTTCAGTATTGAGCATTGAAGTAAAATAATGTTTTTCCTTGTCTTATAAAGTGAATTTCCAATTAAAATTTGACTGTACAATCCCATTCAAAATGTCTCTAATATAATATGGAGTATATTAATTTGACTTGGTTACATATTTCGTTAATTAAACTGATGATGCAATTTATTTGCTCATTTCTGGCCTGACATTAAATGGCATTTCATATGACATCCAATATTTTTATGCTAATTGAATAACTTTTGATTTGTATGTACCAGGCTGATTTGTGCAGTACATAAGTGTCAGGAAAAAAATAATCATATCTGCAAATAATAAGTAATTTAAGTGATTTGCAAGCAGAATTACCAGCATTTTGAGCACAGGTGGCTATTTATTTTTAGATTTCCTAAGGACTGTCACTCCAAACTGCTATTTTTAATAGCATATTGGAAATTAGAAATGCCAAACACAATGCTGGCTGTTTCTATATTAATGAAGTACTTCTAAACATAGTGTTTCTTTCCATTATTTGTTCCTGCAGAACTAGGCCAGTAGAACCAGTCCTTGAAGTTAAAAGATTGCTGATAAGTTTGGGGCTTTATGAGTATTTGATTCTTATGAGAGAAAGACAGAAAATCACCTTTATCTTGGCCCAAACCAGGACAGACCCCAATAAAAAAAACACTTTGGAAAGACACAAAGTATACCGCAAGGGAAAGGTTATGTTAAAATTTGGTACCATAATACTCACTTATGGGAAGCACCATATCCTTTAATAATCTTGAAGAAAATGTATGCTTATATTTCCACAGATTCTGAACCTTTCTGTATCCTAACAAGATAGGTGAGACCAGCCTCGATGGAAAAGGACTAACATTCCCTCTGACCAGCCATGCAGCTGATTTTTTTGTTTCTTGCTATGGACGTGGTTGTGATGGCTTGTGTTGTGAGACCCTAAAAATATGAAGTTGAAAAGGGATGTAAACTTTTTGAATAATTTTTAGGGGAAATGATTATTGTTGGGAGGTTTCATTCAGCTGATTTTTGTTTACCTTTAGTTTGTATTAACTTGTGCAAGTGATGAGTTTGCTAAAACAAGAAAGGGGGAGATGCAGGAAGTGGTGAAGATAATGTGGGTGATAAGAAAGGAATGTGCTAATGAAGTACCTTGTTTACCAAAAGGGATGGTGGAAAGCTACTGAAAAACAATGGAAGAACACTGAAACCTTGGTGGGAGGTTCTTGGGGGAGGGCACTGGGAAGGGGCTAGAGTATAAATACGGACCCTCAGGTGAATAAAGTTTTCAAAAATAAATAAGTTAATAAATAAAGCAAGCTATTGATAAACTCTTTATAAGGATTTTTGGCTATAAAGTTTGCTTCTGTACACATTACAGAATTGACCTACACACTGCACTCTGAGGCCTACTGTGAGAATACTTTCAGAAGGATTCGAGAGGACTTTAAAATTTCATTTTAAAATGTATTGGTGCCACTTTGTATTAGATGTCATTATTTCATAAAATCAGAACATGTTGGCATATTCAAAAGAACCTGGTAGTTACCAGTAGCTGTTAATGTCCCACACAAGAGCAGCTTGTCTTGAACTTTCATACAAGACCTAATGATATTACTGGGTATTTGTACTTTAAAAAAAACAACTGGCAATCTTAACTGAAAATAACGATCAGTTCTGGCTATTTCTTAGCTTTTAGGATACCAAATTAATGTACACCTCCATGGACCTCATTCAAATTTAGAGACTTAGAGTGTATGCCTGATGCAAACAAAATTAACATTCATCCGGCTACTTCCTTTACTTTTTGGTGCAGCATAATCTACTGCCATATTTTCACTTCCACTTTCACTTTTTGTAGAAAGAAAAGAAAATCAGTTTATGATTTAATGAGAAAAAATACACCATCATAATATTTCTAGAGCTCTAAATCCCTGAACAGATTTTTACTTAAGTACTACTTCTGTCAACATTTCTACATATTTTAAGTATATAAAGAATTCTGATGGGATGACAACAATAGTGAACATAATTTAAATTCAGTGGCAACTTGTTGTATTTAATATAATGAAAATATCCACAGGGGTCTTTGCTTTCTGGGGACAAGCATTTCAATTACATACTGAATTTTAGCACTCAAGGCCATATTTTGGCATACTCATGAGGTTCTGTTTCTACAAAGTTATTAATCATCTATTTCTAAATGCTTTCCAAAAGTCATAATACAAAACTACTAAGTAGCAGAAGTGACAAATACTATGCTGTACTCACTTAATTGTTTAAAGTGGTTTCAGTTCTCACAAGAGGTGGCAGACTGACAAACTTGCAGAACACAGTCTTTGTTTTCTATTGCCAAGTGTAAGTAAGGCTGTGGCAATATATATTTGTTGCCCAAAAAATACACTTCTGAGGGACTTTCTTCAGTCATCAGTCAGACTTTTTTTACATCAGCTTAAGGGAAAGCAATCTTCTAATGTGCCATACCAGATATAATCTTAATGTAAAGATAAGAATAAGGGTCTAGAAAAAATTAATAGATCAGAATTTTGCCTGTTCGTTGAATAAGCTCTTGTCAACTCTTAATGGCTTCATAAAGCCACTGATGGAATTTAATAATTTGCATTAATTTTCCATATTTTTTTCTGGAAACACAATCCTTTGCTTTTGCTGTTCATTTAATCACTTTTGCCTTGGTGAGAAGGCTGCCAGTACAGGTGATTGAAATCAATCAGGAAATATTTTGGAGTTTAGATAAGTAACTAATCTTGAGTTAGTTACTTACTGGAAGGTAAACCTCCTTATTTGGTCTACCACTAACCTCCCTGTCTTCAAAGTCCTCTGTTAGTTCTTATCAAAGTACTGAAGACCAGGCTTGCCTCAGATGTGGTGAAACTGAGTGAGATACCTGTACAGCAGTGCCTTAGGGCTATTCCAACTTTTATCTAGACTTCATGAGGGATTTGTAGCCCTCACTTCATGACACTGTGGCTCCACCAGAACCAAACTACTAAGTAGCAAACTACTTTTGAAAGTACAGTAGTACCTGGCACAAGACAAAATTTAGAATTGCTCAAGACAAAATTTAGAATTGCTCTTTCAATCTCTACCCACTCTATGAAAAAATTTAAGTTCATTCCTCTGCCTCCTCTCTGTTTTTTCTTCCACAATAAATAGAGAATGCCAAACCAAACATTGGAACAGTTCCCATTAACATGGTAGCCTATTTTTCTGGGAGGAGCAGAACAGATCGGCAAGCCAGTTCTGGCAACGCATATATGCAGACACAGAAGTTAGTATGATATTCCCTGTTAGAAACATAGAATATTCTTCCACAGAATCCTATGAGCCTTCTCACAACAGAGATTGTACGCTCCATAAGGAATATATTGGTAATGCTCTATGCCATATCATTCAAGTTTCTGGATGCATCATCATATTAGGCTGAATCATCTTTTTCAAGAAAAAAGGATAAACACTAACTCAAGATAAAAGCCTCGTCAGTAAACTCTTCAGGTTTTTCCAGGGCCACAGGATCACAGAAAGCCCCAGGCTTTAAGGAGGCCAAATCACGCTCTTATGCAGTTTGAGCATCCTCAGTTTTCATCTGGGGATGTGTCTTGGCAGGGTAACTTTGTTTATGCTGAATTTCTCAGCACTATAGTCGAGTAGATTCTGCTACCACAGTTATCGCAGGTCCCTCTCAGAACTGAGCAATAACAGTTACCTGAAGTGAGAAACTTCTTTACTTCTCTCTGGATAAATTATTTATTAATAATCCTAATAAAAAGGAGAAAAATTGAGTAAACATAAAGATACATAACTTTCCCACATATTCTTCCAGGCTTTTTGAAGCACTAAATCAATTGACAGCAGTGTTTAAATTGTCTATACTTAAAATGTCTATACTAATCAATAATGCTTAAAAAGTTATCACTTTTTACTGCTTAAGTAACTAAAAAAAAAAAAAAAAAAAAGCCAAACAAAACCAAGAGTTGTAATAAGCTGAATTTGACAATTACAGCCATCTCAAGGAAACAAAACCATGTTTTGGTAATTAAAAAAAAAATATTAGAGAAATAACATAATTAGAAGCAGCCAAATATTCTATATTGTATAGTACACTATTATATATAATGACTAACCAAGGCTTTCACAGAAAGCATTTTAGATAGATGCATGGCAAGATTATATTCATACATCAGGAATTCCATGCTGTCAAAGACAAAGATTAATCTTCCAAATGTACATGACTGAGGCTTACATTACAACATCCACCTACAGGGGTCATATTAAATTTTCCTCCATAATACTCAAATACAAATGCACACTAAGTTAAGTCTTTTGGTCTCTAAAATACAAGGAAAATGGGTGTGAATTCTCAGAGTTAAACAGCAACCATCAAGGGTTATTTCTTCAGTTGTGATGCTCATTGGGTTTTGACCACTTGCTTTAATGCTTACTTGGGTTTCAGCTTAAGTACTGAACGATGCAGCATCTATTTCAGCCTGGTCAGTTAATACTATTAATTTATCACTGTACTGTAGTCAACCACTGTCAAATGAATTGATCTTCCTTCCGTAAAAGTAACATAACGATTGATATCAGAATACATCTCCCAATCTAAAGCATCAAGACTTGTGCATATTGCTTTTCAGCTTCAAAATCATGTGAGCTAGATTTACTTATTGATCTTGTTAATAAACATGCAGGCTTTCTCTACCTTTCCCTTACAGCTTACAGGAAGACACAGACTCGTGAGCTCGATATCCTATACAGAGTTCTGCATGCAGCAATGAATGAATTTCTGGACTACAATATGAATAAATAAGTTTCAGGCTTAGGAAACTTATTTTAGGAATGAAGGATTCAGAACACAGTAATATCTCACTGAATAGTGCTCTCAATCTATAACAATAAAAAATTTGTCCATGAACAAAACCCCCATGGTTGACATTATTTTCTACATACTTCCTTAGAAAGAACTTTTCCACACACACTCATTAGGTCACAAGGTAACACATGCAATGTAAAAGTTCACACAAAAAGTTTTACTATTTAGAATCTCCCTGCTCTACTTGACCTGGGAGGGAAGCTTGTGACTGAGGACATGGAAAAGGCTGAACTGCTGAGTGCTCATTTTGCCTCAGTCTTCATCAATGCCAATTGCTGCCTGAGGGTACAGCTCCCTGAACTGGAAGACCAAGATGAGGAGCAGAATGAAGCCCACAAAGTCTGGGAGGAAATGATCAGTACCCTGTTGTGCCACATGGATGTGCACGAGTCTAAGGGACCAGATGGGATCCACCCAAGGGTACTAAAGGAGCTGGCAGAAGTGCTCACCAAGCCACTCTCCATTATTTATCATCAGTCCTGGCAAACTGGGGATGTCCCAGTTGATTGGAAACTGGCAAATACAACGCCCATCTACAAGAAGGGCCAAAAGGATGATCCGAGGAACTACAGGCCTGACAGTTTGACCTCAGTGCCAGGAAAGGTCACCTTGAGTACCGTCACACGGTACATACAAGATAACCAGGAGATCAGGCCCAGTCATCATGGGTTTATGAAAGGCAGGTCCTGTCTGACTAACCAGATCTCCTTCAACAACAAGATGACTCACCTAGTGGATGAGGGAAGAGTTCTGGACACTGTCTACTTGGATTTTAGTAAAGTTTTTGACACTGTCTCTGACAGCATTCTTCTTCAGAAACTTATGGCACTTGGATTGGACATATATACCCTCCACTGGATAAAAAAATTGGCTGGATGATCGGACTGAAAGAGTAGTAGTGAATGGAAGTAAATCTGGCTGGCAACCAGTCACGAGTGGTGCCCCCAGGGTTCAATGCTTGGGCCTCTTTAATATCGTCATTAATGATTTGGATGAGGGGATTGAGTGTATCCTCAGTAAATTTGCAGATGACACCAAACTAGGTGGCTGTGTCCATCTGCTAGAGGGTAGGGAAGCCTTACAGCAGGATCTAGACAGGTTGGACCAATGGGCCAAGGTTAATTGTATGAGGTTTAACAAGGCCAATGCCAGGTCTTGCACCTGGGTCATAACAACCCCATGGTAAGCTACAGACTTTGAGATGTTGTGGTTAGAGAGCTGTAAATTGGAAAGGGACCTGGGGGTATTGGTTGACAGTCAAAGTAATATGAATCAGCAGTGTATGCAGGTGGCCAAGAAGGCCAATGGCATCCTGGCATGTATTAGGAATGCTGTGGCCAGCAGGAATAAGGAGGTGATCATCCCTCTGTACTCAGCTCTGGTGAGGCTGCACCTTGAGTCCTGTGTTCAGTTCTGGGCAAGTCATTATAGGAGGGACAGAGAAGTGCTGGAGCATTGTCCAGAGAAGGGCAACAAAGCTCATTAAGGGCCTGGAGCACAGGGTCTGTGAGGAAGGGCTGAGGGAGCTGGGGGTGTTCAGTCTGGAGAAGAGGAGGCTGAGAGGAGACCTTAGGGCTCTCTTCAGGTACCCCAAGGGAGGTTGGAGTGAGAAGGGAAACAGCCTCTTCTCCTTAGTGAACTCTGAGAGGAACAGAGGAAATGGATGTAAGCTGCACCAGGGGAGGTTTAGGCTGGATGTTAGGAAACGTTTTTTCACTGAGAGGGTTGTCAGGCGTTGGAATGGCCTGCTCAGGACAGTGGTGAAGTCACCATCCCTGGAGGCACTTACAAGGCGTTTCGACCTGGTCCTTGAGGACATGGTTTAGTAGTTAGATTATGGTGTTGGTCACAGGTTGGATGAGATGATCTTGGAGGTCTTTAGTAGGTCAAGAGAGGTTCTCCTCCCCCTCTATTCTGCATTGGTGAGGCCGCACCTGGAGTATTGTGTCCAGTTCTGGGCCACTCAGTTCCAGAAGGACAGGGAACTGCTTGAAAGAGTCCAGCGCAGAGCCACTAAGATGATTAAGGGAGTGGAACATCTCCCTTATGAGGAAAGGCTGAGGGAGCTGGGTCTCTTTAGTTTGGAGAAAAGGAGACTGAGGGGTGACCTCATCAATGTTTTCAAATATGTAAGGGGTGAGTGTCAGGGAGATGGAGTTAGGCTTTTCTCAGTGGTGACTAGCGATAGGACAAGGGGTAATGGGTACAAATTGGAGCATAGGAGGTTCAAATTGAATATTCGAAAAAATTTTTTTACTGTAAGGGTGACAGAGCCCTGGAACAGGCTGCCCAGGGGGGTTGTGGAGTCTCCTTCACTGGAGACATTCAAAACCCGCCTGGACACGTTCCTGTGCGATGTGCTCTAGGTGGCCCTGCTCTGGCAGGGGGGGTTGGACTAGATGATCTTTCGAGGTCCCTTCCAACCCCTAGGATTCTATGATACTATGATTCTTCCAACCTAAACATTCTGTGATTCTGTAATTCTGCTGGGAAAGTGAGCAAGTTCATTCGAGTGAAACATTCAAATCAAAGTAGGCTCTGCAACCAAACAGGAGGAAAGGTAGAAAAGTCTGTTTCATGGAAGAATGGAAGGCAGTCCTGGTCTCCACACACTCTCCTCTAGTCATCATTGAATATTACTCAGATCTATGTAAAAGACTGGTTATTTTAGTGAAGTAATTAATCAAGTAATGACTACACTTGTGTGTTCAATTATAGTCTTTATGGTTGATTAATCTTTATAATACGTCATTACAAGCTCTGTGTTTTTAGACTCTGGGCAATGAAGGCAAATATAAAAAGTGAGAAGGTGGCTATAACAAACTTGAAGGTATGGTTACAGACAACATTAAAAGCACATTTTTCAGTGTCAGAAATATTGGTTTGTTTGCTGAAGCTTAAAAATAAAATGAGCAACTGGTAAACATACAGTTCCTACGCAGTAGCACCAACTCCCATGCTCTACTAATTTCATCATTAGAAAGCAGAATCTTAAAGAGTAGTAATGGCCCTAAGCTTTCCAGAAACAGTATGGAGGGAAAAAACAAAAAAAAGATTTACATTTAGGTCTTTTCAAACGAAAATGATTCTGTGACGTACTATCTGATTTTACACTATCCATTTTTGTTTCAGTGGCTCTGATAAGCAAGGTAATCTTAAGTCACATGACCTCCATCAGCAAGTATTCTGTTTTAATTTATAAACAGTATTTGGGGAAAAAAAACAAAAACAAAAACAAAAAACCAAACCAAACCAAACCAAACCAAAAAAATATCTGTTTAGTCAACCCCAGCTACTTTCATGACTCAGTTGTTTGAACTGACCAAACATGCCCTTTCATGAGAAAGCAAGGTGCTTTATGCTGTGAGACTAATGTTTTTGTCTGAAGAAATGCAACGTCTCTGTTGTCTGCTCTCCTGGAAGTAGTTTTAGCCCAAATTCTAGAGATATCTGAAAAACAAAAACCACTTTTCAAAGAGACTAACTCAGCTTCATGTTCACATAAACCCAGTTATGATTAGTCTCCCCCTTCTAAAACTACTGTTTTACAAATGATGACCATATCAAATTACTGTACAAAATGCTCTAAGGGACCAAAGAAGTTGGTCTGTGGTAACTTCTGATGGGAACTTCTGATGGGTGTATACAACCATCTCCCCACTGATGTTTTCAACTTCAATGGTCTGAGGGTGCAACCAACAAATTTAATCTTTGAAGAATTTATACTTGACAAACAAGTTATAAGTTACTTATTCTTTAGCACATGTTAAATGCTACCCAAGTTACCATTTTTTTACCATCTTTTCTATCTCAAAACCTACAAAAGTATGCCTAGCTTTCTGTCCAAGTGTACCTTTTTTAATTACTGTATACAAAAGGTAGATGGAGTCATACGTATACCTAAATAAATATAAAAGTCAGTTGTCAAAAAACTCACACCAAAGCATTTAAGTGGAAAAGTCTGTTTTATGTTTAGCTTTTTTGTGTGTGATAGTAATATATCAAAACTGTTTCAGGCCTTTTTGCATTGCCATTTGATTTTCAGTATATATTTTTTACAGAGTTCACTGATGAAAAGCTGAGGAGGATGTAAGAATATACAGTTTACATTCAAATTGATTAATTAATCTGTTGGTTTCTGAATGTAAATCCCAGAAATTATCTTTGGAGATATGTACTCCAAAGAACTTGCCTTCTGAGACATTCAAACAACTGAGTGCTTAATGACAGCAAAAATTATCATTTTTACTTAGAATTCTAGCAAGGCTGGTTGGAGGAGAATAAGGTAACAGAAGAGCTGAAGGTACACAGAAGTGCTGAAAATACAGGAAACTGATATCGTAGTGACATGTTTTTGAGTCACTTTTTTTTCCTGGCATTAGGACAAAAACACATGTATCTCAGGCATCTTATTTACATAGACTTGATGAAGTAACTACCGATATGCCTCAGAAGTTTTCTCAAGAACTGATTTGGCCTAATTTCATTAGCAGTACAGTAGGCAAACGAGTTTAAATCCAAAGGACAGCAGAAGCAAATTAATGGAATCAGAGAGTGAAAGAACAGTATCAATGTCTCCATGGACAGGCTGCACAGAAAACTGCACAAGAATTCATCATTTTGGGAGCACAAAGTTCTAGGTATGGTGGGATTAGTTTCTTCAGATCTGTAAGTATTAACATATGCATTCAGCATCACACACATGTGCAGTTCCACTAATTATAAAATGCTGGGGATGACTAGCCACATATTTATGAAATATTTACAAATCAAATGCCAAGTCAAAATGTACTACCAAGCACCAAAACAGTTTGGAATTCTATATTGGTTCTAATAAGCCACAACAAAATCTCAACTGAAATCTCCAGATCAGTTCAGGTGATTTTAGGTCAGTAGCATGCTATACTATGAAGATTTACATTATGTTTGATAGTTACACAAACTTTGTGAATCTTGAGGTAGTTTCAAAGAAAGATGCAAAGTTTCAGCTATTTCACATATATCAGCCTTGGCCAAATGAAACTCTTAAGTAGCTACTGCCCAAATTTCTTAGCTTTATGGAAAAGCAGTTATTAGTGCTGTAGGAGTTGGACTCTTCTTTATCCACTAGTAGAACTTTGGGTAGAGAAGAAATGTAACATGCAAATACCACCATTTTCACAAGCATGAAAGATAAGAAAAAGCAAAAGAGAAGATTCTCTTACCAGCACAGCTGAGAGAAAAAAGGAGGGCAAGCTCAAGAAACCATGATTCTTTACAGCCTTGTGTCACTCTCTTCTACCTGCCACTGAACAGGGAAGGAGAGAGCTGAGACAAATTTTGTAGTATTTTGGCTACTCCTTCTTTCCATTCATATATACCTCTCCCAGTGAATGTGTGAATCTGCTTTCAGTATGTTAACTTAAGTTCCAATTTGTCTTATTTCAAACTGCAGTCTAATTAATGTATATAGATAACTCAACTTGACTAGCAGCCTAGGGAATATGGCTTGAAATCTGTATAAGCACAACCCATCCAGCACCATCACTTGTCCATACTGCAGCCACAAATTTCATTGCCTTCCAAGTACTTGCCTTTCCTTACAATTAACCCACCAGGTCAATAATAGGTGTATATAAGTTTTAGCTCTGGCATCTACTTTAAGAGGCAGACTGTCAATGCAGAGCTTCAGATTTTCCAGCAGCAATAAAGTAACAAGCAATCAAACTTAAAGGGAAAAATGGCTACTGCTTTTTTTAAAGCCCTATCCGACATACAACCGAAACACAATTACTAAGTGCCTGTCCTGCTCTTTACCAATTAAGTAAGAAGAAAAGCACTGAAAAGTAATAAAAAACCAACCACATAATATTACAATCACAATAAAGAATTAATATCTGCAAATGTTCAAATAAAAACTGTGTAGCTTATTTTGCTATTACCAGCTCATATTATGCATAGGACTTAAAAATTGTTTAGTGTTTTTATGATGATAATTTTATCACCCTCCAGAGCCCACTTGTTGAAAAGGAAACAAAATAAAATATGTCGTATTTAAAAGACACTATGCAATAAGACATATTGTTGGAAGGTAGGGTTATGGTCAAATCAACTGGAATACCAAAATTTTTACCTAAAGTTTTTGACTAAATATTAGCTATCTTAATATCCCAGAACCCTTCAAGTTGTGACTTTGCTGATTCTAATACACAAAGCAACAAAACAAAGATTGCATCGCCATACTGACATTTCAGAGCTGTGCTATTGTTTTTACATTTAAGATGCACTAGTAATTGCTGTCTGTAAAAGAGAAAAAAAAGTTGTAAAATTACTTAAAGTAAGCTGTTCTTTTTCATTTGGAATTATGCAATTTTATATGGACAAGTTTATTTACTGAACAGTTAAATTTTGAGTTTACTCCACACTGTGGATTCTGATGGAATTGCTGAAGACTTTCAGAGACTTCAGGGGGTCCAGACATTTCTGTATGACTCTATAAATAGTTGTGACCCTGACAAAGACTTCTTACCACCAAACCTTACACAACAGCATTCCTCAAGGCACAATATTTGTCTGTCTAGGTGAGCATAGACACTTGCATCTTCATTTGACTTTTGTCAATGACCTGACATATTGATATAGCCTCATCATGTAGTTACATTTAACATGGAGCTGTGCCCAAGTGAATAAGGCCCACAGGGAGGTCACACTTCTGCAGGATAGCTCAGGAAGAGAGATGAGTGAGATGGCATTCCTCCTCCCCACCAAATGAATTTGACATCTGAGAAGTCTTTTAGCCTAATCCTTCACTCAACCACAGAAGCACTCCAAGTGTATTGTACAATATGCAACAGACCTAAAGCTTCCTGAAGCAACAGAGGCACCACAGGCAGGAACTGTCATAGTGATGGAATCCCATCTTGTCCTGTGTTCTCACTCTGTCCCACTCTCTAGTCTCATTTTTGTCACCTTTCTCCAATGTTAGAAAATTCTTCCTTGCTTTCACTCCAATTCACATACTTATAGCAAGATTTAGTGAGCACAGCCATCTAAGCACTATAAAGAGGCACTGGAGTATGGAGATTATTGGTAAAATATTTGTGGGATCTTTTCAGAGACCCAGAGAGCTTCAGACTTCAGGCTAAAGACTTGCTACCTACTCCCAAGCTACTGCCCCAGAATGAATGAGCATTTCACACCTCTTTGCAAAACACTATATGATTCCTCTCCTCAAAAGCTCTGCTTTAGCATCTGCCAGCTTAGAGACCAGGGGATTCTATCCTCCCCAGACTTTCATCTCCTGTGAAAATGCACTGCTGTTCTGTCTGCCAAGTCAGTTGAGTGCTTGACAATGAGCATTTCAAGTGACAATTATTTTCAGCTCAGGAAGCTGCTAGTAAGTCGAACAGTAGGTTTACAAACTGAAAGACATTATAAAAAATGAACATGCATTCAGCAAAGCAGAATTATAGACCCCAGAACTGAAGCATGTTCCCGTCATAACCTGTCAACACTAACGGCTGAATCCACCCTGAGGTTTGCAATGTATTGTATTTACTATTGGAAGAGAAGATAACTTTAAGTATTAGGTTAGAAAATTTACTTCTTTAAAGTGACACACTGGTGTTGGTAAGTGTTCTCCACCTGTGAATGCAAAATTGTGTTTTTTCAGCTTATCAGTCAAAATTAATATTGTTCTCAGGACGACAGGATCAGTGAAGCTTATGGAAAGCAAAACAAACAAGCAAATAAAAAACCCTCAGTAACCTTCTGCTTCATAAATTATAAACAACAACAGCCTCATAATAAAAAACAGTATGAACATTGATTTCATGTTGGTAAATTCAAAATGACAATAGACAGAGCCAAAAGGACAGCAGAATTTGATTTTCATAAACTAGCCTGACCCTCCAGGGCTAAGAATAGCAGAAAAAAAAAGAAAAATAATTTGTAGCTTTGCTGGAAAATTAAGCATGACAAGGAAATAGTATAGGATGAATGTAACTTCAAACTGTTGCACCTCTCTGTACACCCATTTGAATGCAATAATTTTCTTCTATGAAGAAGAAAGTCCTGGCAGCCTCTGTCTTGCAGACTAGATACGAAATTCCTGCAATTTTGAAGAATGCTTCCTTCACACTAAGAATTTTCTCTGCTATATAATATTTATTTTTAATTACAGATTATGCCATTCTCCAGATAAATATTACTATATGCTAATATTTAAATTGCTGAGGTTTTCTTTCAGCAATGAGAATGTACCATTCTTTTACATAACCAGGATTTACAAATGATTGTTAAATAGGTCCTGAAGATTTAGTTGTTTCCCTTGTCAGATACTAACATTCCATTAAAAAGAAAGCAAGCAAAAACCAAACCAAAAAATGAACTGTGTGTGGAAATTTTACTATACTAACCAGAAATAAAGTTGCATTCCCTAAACAGATGATGCTGATTTCTTTGCTTTCTTTTGCCTTAAAATATGAGCTCAATTACTTTTGCAATGTGCAGATTAAGGTTATATCTATATTGCTTCTTAGGGTTAATGTGGAGGTCATCCTTAGCCAGCATCCTGAGCTTTTACTCTCATCTGTACTGTACTTCAGAGCCCATACCTATATTTTTCATGTGATACTCTCTTATTTCCCAAGTGTGATGCACTAGAGTGAAGATTCCTTGCATATTTCAAAATGCAGTGCTTTCCAAAAAGCCTGTTTGTTCTTTGCCTATACCTATGCATAATAAAGAGGAAATGGGGTATAATGGAAAAGAAAACAAGCTCAGGTCTGGAGCAGTGGTGGCAGACATTTTCTGCTGAAGACTATACAAATAAGAGCACATTTCAGACAAGGTGACTGTGCAAAGAATCAGGGCTGATTTCATGCCCAGAATTTCACCCTTTCTTCTAGGTAGACAACATGCATCAGTTTGCTTACTTCTGAGAGAAGTGTATAGGTTTAAAATACAGAGATTTTGATAGTTTTATTCTGGGGGATAAGTTCTGAGCCCCTCTAAAGTTAACAACACAACTGGCTTTCACTTCACTGGAATGAATAAGAGCACGAAAGGCATTTCTCATATAAGGAGCATCTCAGCATATGGATGCTCATATTCCTAAATTCTGTGGATTTTATAGCTGATTGTTTCTTAAGTAAGCAGTACCAGCACCTAGTTACTATCTGAAGCTGTTAATTTTTATTATTTTTTAATATTTCCAGATATTCCATCTACAAAGAAAACCCTGAAAATTCAGGAATGTCAAAGCATTCCAGCACCCTCTAAATATTCTAGCAAATAAGAAGAAAATAAGAATCGCAGTTTATCAAAATACAGTTTACCTCACCACCCTTTAGGGACACATTGTTTTTAAAACAAAGCCCAGAAAACTGCTATGCTACTGATATATACACTCAAGGAACTACACAAGTGTTTTATCTGTTGAGCACTACTGTTACCTATACATGGTGATGTGCACATACATTGCTGAATTTGCAGGCATTTGAGCTGCAAATTCAACAAGGATAAAAGCAAATGTTATATGATGCCTAAAGACTTGCAAATGCTGAAATCTCTTCAGAACATATGGAACAAGTATAGACTGAGTCCCTAGGCCTGTTGACTATTATTACCTACAAGAATCTTTGTCAATTTTCTTACTCTTTCCTGTCTCATGCTGTAGAACTTAAGCACCTCACTTCATTTTTTCATTTTTTTCTTATAGTGTCCCTGATGCCATGATACTGAGTTTTGGTACTGCAGCTAAAATTACCATATTTTGAGTATTTCTGCCATCTATTTACCAGAGTGTGTTCACACAAGCATACACATAGGTATTTTCTTCTCACTGGCTCAATTAATCTCCTTATTGCATTTTACCAATTTTGTATTTCTTTCTCTTGAACATAGCAAAGAAGCTGCAAAGAACAAAGCAAAATTAAAAACCCACAACCCAAAACATTAAAAGCTTGAGAAACATTACTAAAAATTTACTCAAACTGTAATGGGCAGTCGTAGCATACTGAAAGACACTTATGTAGACTGCTTGCTCCTCATCATTTGTCAATTCTGTATAAGATAAGGGTACCTCAATGTCAGCAGTATTTCTTGATATTCCTTTGTATTTACCATTGGAAACAACATGAATAATGCAAACAAGGTCAACTCACAGAAAATGATGAGTTATTTAATATCTACCACGATAAACCTCTCAGAAAGAAGATTTTGTCATTATTAGTGTCAGCCATAGGTCACTTGCATATAAGACTTCATCAATGTCAATTAAACTCTATGACCTTCAGTAAAATGGTAGAATCAAGGTTTATTCAAATCCTAACAAATATAATTCCTGTCATCAGTTAAACTCCAGTTTAATCTAAACTTAATGCTTTCAGATAATAAAAATAATAGCCAATCTCATCAGAAAATTTCCTGATGTATTCAAGTATTAGACCTAAAATAACTGCTAATTTTTTGTTGTACTTTTCAAAATTAACAGATGAATCACAAGTATCTGTCCAGTTTACTTTTAAATGATTATTTGAATGCATCACAGTAAAATATTTGATAAAATTATAATTCTTCATTGTAATAATTCAACATTTTAAAAAAAATTTAGTCATTTATGGTTTTGAGGCATGTTATTTAAGTCATAGCAAATTTCAGGCTTCTTTGTATAACAGTTCAGTATAACGTCATACCTAAAACAGATTTAGAAAAAACAGTTAATGTTTGAGTTAAGAAAAAAAAAAAAGAAAAAACCCCAAAACAAACCATGTATTTTTTTAAGTTCTTAGTTCTTTTCCTCAAGATAAGATGTGGATACTATTTCCAACATGAAAAAATTGTTCACTGTTTTATTGTCAGCTTGCTTCTTCCTCATACATTGGCATTTTCTTCTCAAATCTCTGTTTGCTTTTGTAAATAAAACTTTACAGATAAAGACCTAACAGATAACAGCTGCAGCTGCAATTTACACTGTAATTACAAGACAGCTGAACTTAAAACGCAAAAGGCACAAGCTCTTTTTGTGAAACAATCTGGAATGAAAATCTAATGACCAGAAGCAGGAGAAAATGTGCTGCCTTTATTTCAAGAAGGACAGAAGGAACCACTGCTAGGAAAGGTACTAAATGAAAAAGTAAATAAACTGTGGAAATGCTCCCTGTTGATCAGCACAAGATCTGACAACAGCACAAGTAACCATTGTGTCTGCTTATATACAAACCCCTGACATTTATTTAATGCACAACTGTTGATCATTTAATTTGACCTGTCAGGATTAACATGCACATACATGAACTATGAAGCTCACATATAATAAAACTTTGCTTTGGTATTAAGCTTTTTGCACGTGTAGGAAAGAATGTTTATGCTCTACACAGCTATGGTATTTTGCTGAAGGCTTATCAACCATGGGAAAGGTTGTTAAAATAAGGATTTACAGACCAATAATCTACCTCTTAAGCAGGCCATCTAGTGCTTTCTTTATACTCACTAGAAAGGAAGTACTCCTAAAGAGTGATTAATCTGAAAGCAGATATCAAAAATAAAACAGATGAATCATTCCCTAAAAATGCCTATTATATTCTTTGATCACTAAGGGAACCAAATATATTCAAGACATAGGTTTCTACCTGTTTCTTCCATTCTAAATGTTTAAACCAGTTGAGATTAATACCAATTTTTCTGCCTGACAAGGTGAAATCTGCCTTTTCATCATGACTTGGGTATTAGCACTTACAAAGAGAGAATTAATAATTTCATGACTAGGTTAATGAAAAGTTATATATATGGAGAAGAGAGTGGAGTTTAGATGATACCGTGTTCCAAGGACTTACCTGAACTGCAAAGACAATGTAGAATATGCTGGGTTTAGGATCTCTTTCCATAATATAGCCTAAAAATGTAAGGCTCAGCTATGAATACTATGAAACACATGACAGCTTGTTGGCCTAATCATATATAATCAGATGCTTATTAGCAGAATCATCGAAACAGAAACATTTAGAGATAACATATGTGTTAGACTGATATAAGCAGGATTTTTTTTCTTTTTTTTTTGTCCCTTCCCTATTTTCCTGTTTCTTGTATTTCTGTGGCTTCTTCTGGGTTTTGTAATTATATACTTTTATTTGCTTTCAGCTTAATTTAGTTTGCACTAAGAAGTATTTGGGATAAGTGGTTTAATTCTAAGGTCATTTATTCCTTTAAGCTGCCAGTCATTGGCATTTGAAGAAACAGTCCCTCAGTATTTGTTTTCCAGTATGCCTGAAGAGTTCTAAGTGTGTCTTTAACATCTTGTAGAGGCTAGATGAGCTATGTTCTTCTTTCATTTAACAAAGTCTTGGGCAATTAAAAGGTCTAGTAAAGTGACATGCAAATGAAAGATTAATTCTGAAGTTGCATTTGTTGGTATAATTACCTTAAATTAATCTCTGTGTTGAAGCTATATTCATACAGCCTGTTCTGAGTTCATGACATGCCACAGACAGCCTTGATAGCAGTTTTTTGCTCAAGGTTAAGTATGTTCCTTCTGGACTCTATACATTATGTCTTTGTGGTCATGGTACACAGTAAGATATCAGGCAGAAGCTAGCCAACTATCACTATGTGCCATATTATACTTCCGTAAATTGAGCATGGTCCCTTAGCTATATGTATATCTGATATGGTTCTACCAGAAGTTTTTGAAGTTTTGGCAGTTGTTTGAAGTAGTAGCTTCAGCCAAAACCCTCCTTTCATTGCCAGCTACTGATTAAATGACATTAGAAAGGCAGAAGAGACATAGGTATAACCTAAGCCTGAAAAGAAAAATCCTTCTCTTGGAAAAGTTTTGTGCTATGCGGCACCACTCCAGAGCTACAGAAAGGAACTGAAGCTTGATGGAAAGAAATGCATTGTCTTCCTAGAACCATCCACAGTGACGGCAGAAATACAAGAGGGAAAAGGTATTTTCCTGGAGATGAGAGCACACCTCATTCCAGAGCAGAAACAAAAACTAATTAAAAAAAAAAAAAAAACCATCCGTTTTCAAAGCTTGGAGTAAGAAGACCTATAGTTGCTGTGGTCAGACATGTATTTATTTATTTTTTTAAAAATTTTCTCCTTAAATACTGAGTGGGAACTTCAAGGGCTGGAAAAGTGCTGCATTAACACTTGATTTTTATACCATGTGGTCTAAGGAGCCCAGTTTTCATTTGCTGAGGACTTTGCTGCACAGCTGAAAGGAACTGAGGCATAAGATAACACTGACATACTATTGCTCCAAGAATGGTGCAGTTCCAGGCAGAAGCACAGTGAAATGATCAGAGTGGCTGAGACTGACACATGGAAGAGTGAAAACAAACACAACCTTGTGCAAACACAGCTGCATGCTAGAATTAACATAGGATTAACATGCATGGGATGACACTGAATTGTTGCTCATACAGCCATACTCCCATGATAAACAATCCAAGCAGATGAACCTTCTCACTGATGAAATCCTGCATAAGGATACAGCTCTTTGTGAAAAAATTTTAACTCAGCATAAAAATGAAGCGATAGGTTCATTTTCACTACAGGAGTATAAAAAAAGAAGAAAAAATCTGTGAAGAAAGTAGTTTTTAATACTTCTTTACATAAACAAATACTGTGTGGCTGATACTGTCAGAAACATCTTATTTATTTTAGTGTTCATCAAATCATAGAATCATAGAATGTTAGGGGTTGGAAGAGACATCTAGAGATTATCAAGTCCAACCCCCTTGACAAAGCAGGATAACCTAAGAATAACCCAAGCCACACAGGAATACATCTGGGCTGGTTTTGAAAGTCTCCAGAGAAGGAGGCTCCACAACCCCTCTGGGCAGCCTGTGCCAGTGCTCCATCACCATCACAGTAAAGAGGTTTCTTCCCATGTTAAAGTGAAACTTCCTATGTTCTAGTTTAAACCCATTATTCCTTGCCCTATTACTGTGCCACTTTACTGTGGCCTTTACTGTTAACTACACTGTAGTTAACACGTGTAGTTAAAACTGTAGTGTTAACTACACTGTTAGACGTGTCCTATTACTTTTACCACTGAAAAGAGATTGGCGTCATTGTTCTTACACCCACCCCTCAGATATTTATAGACATTAATAATATCCTCTCTCATCCTTCTTTTCTCAAGGTTAAACAGCCATAGTTCTCTCAGTCTTTCTTCATACATGAGATGTTCAAGTCTCTTAATCATCCTCATAGATCTCAGTTTGACTCTCTTCAGTAGATCCCCATCTCTCTTGAACTGGGGTGCCCAAAACTGGATACAGCATTCCAAGTAAGAGTTCCTAGTGTCTCTAGAGTTCAATAATAAATCTTGACAACATTCCTTACAAAACACAAAGATCTATATAAGCCCTTATAGTGTCACAGTTGAGCCATGTTATATACATGTATATATACACATATATACACAAATATATTTGCCATTGCGACAGAATGTGAGATATATGCAGATTTATGTAATCGAGACTGAAAATCAATCAACAGAACATCAGAAACTACCAGTCCTTTGAAAGAGGAGGATTATGCTGTAACAGTCATTTCCCATTCCACTCAATACAAATATATCTGGGCCTTTAACAGTCTTCAGCTTAAATATATTCACTTAGCATTTAATTTTAATTTCCTGAACATTTTCTTGTAATGAGATTATCTTA
Source organism: Florisuga fusca (assembly GCA_038090715.1). Classification (NCBI taxonomy): domain Eukaryota; kingdom Metazoa; phylum Chordata; class Aves; order Apodiformes; family Trochilidae; genus Florisuga; species Florisuga fusca. The sequence goes on from JAAWXA010000002.1 coordinate 49,213,662, forward strand.
CTGCGTGTTTTCTAGGCAGATTTTTTGTTTGTTACCTACCAAATCTATTGTATTTCTTGCTTTTCATCCAAGATATATTACCATGTTTATTGCCTTTGCAAAAGAATGGCAATTCAGATTCTGAAAATGATAGGTGTGGGCACAGGTAATATTGCAGACCTTGCCCTCTGCTCTCTGTCATAGTAAGCTTACTTTTCTTAGGGGATTGGAATAAAATGGCTGTAAACATGATGTTTCTTTCCTCCCTTCTTTAAACTTCAAGGTTAGGTTTCTCAAATAAATGCTAGGTGGGAGTATGGATAGAGTGGTTAAAAGACAGCACTACATTTTTACAAGACTCTGAGAGTGGCTTTGAAAAGCAGTCATATAATTCTACTAAAATCACAGAAGTTTCTCCTGCATCTAGGCCATATTTTTGTTCTTGCCAAAGGACAGTCCTTTCTAGGCTATGGCCCCACACCCACTAATATCTGATCTATGAGCCATTGAAAAGTTAAAATTGCACATTCAATGTAGTTCAGACATGTGGATGCAATTGCTTTCCTGTCAAATCAACCAATGTAGATGACAAAGAACTCCTCCTGGCATTGTGTTTTATGCTGGCTTCATGCCAGCTGTGAGAAAATAGGTGACATATTTTCAAGCATCAAGTCAGAACGAAGCTGCTGAACAATACCTGATTCTGAATAAAGGGTATACCTTTAAGCCCCATGTCATTGGTTCTGTTTGGTTTGGCTTTTTTGCACTGTTGAACCAATAGCTAGTTGATAGTGGATCAGGCATCCCATGGCCAACTTAGCTGATCTAGAGTCGCAATCTAAAATATCTAAAATCTAAAACTGGGTTTTTTAATTACCAAACCACAATCTTAGTCTCAAATGCACTGAGAAAAGGAGGATATGATTTCTTCTTTCCTCAGCAGGATTGTTATGTCTATATTTAAAAATATTTTTCAGAGGACCTTTCCAATAATACCACTGTAATGCAATTTTTTTTCTGTAGCTAATAGGCAATAATTAATAGTCTCAAGGAAATTAGTATATTTAGAGCCAATAAAAATCACAGCATAAGTATGAGGATGTCATCTTAGCATTCCCAAACATAATTCCCAGCCTTATACAGAGAAAAAATATCTGCCTATGCTAATTTACTTAGCTGGAATGTAAAAGTCTAACAACCTTGCAACAAGAGCCAGAAAAGGAAATGGAGACTGCAGAAAGCAGCACATATGACATTAGAATTTGTTGATTCATGCTGAATATTTCTTCTGTAACAGAAGTCCTCTGTCTACTTCAACAGTCAAAGCAGGCATGAAAAACTTGCAAATACTTCTCCCATCTCCAGTTCTGGCATATGATTTGTTGGAGAAGACAGTAATTTTCATATGCGTTATACAATAACATCTTTATATAAGCATATGTGTTACAGCAGATACATGCACATGCACATCCTCAAACATACATAGGTACCAAGTATATTACAAACAATACGATTTCATACCAGGCAAGTTGGTGCTTTTAATCCCTGCCAAATATGTTAGCATGCAATATTGCTGCACTTATGTAGTGATTTCTGTTTGACAATGTCAAATCAAACTGGGAAGTCTGGGTAAAAATTATTCCTTTTATTTATTATATAGGAAATATATAATCAAATTGGCTAAATTACCTGGTCTCAACCTGTATACTTTATACTTAAACTGCTCCGTGAATAGGTTAGAGTTCCCAGAATAGCAATAGATAACCTCCAGTTCCAAGATAAATTCCAAGACAAAGTTTGCAGCCGTAAACCTTCTCCTCTAATGCAGTACAGCCCTTCTATCATAAAGATATAGCTCACCTGTACAAGACAAGACAGTTACTGGTGAAACAGTTCAGCCCTATGAAATAGTTTCTCCTAAGAAATTAAGGCCATCATAAACTCCACTGTCTTCCACAACTGTAAGGAAACTTTTTCATTAGCCTTGAAGACACTTTAATAGTGTTTCCATCAGAGAAAAAATTTTAAAAGTCCCAATCAAAATATCGTTCAAAATATTAGACACACTTCTCAAGGAATAAGATAGACAGGGCAGTACATATGGCAACCACATATTACATTGCTAATGGACCTCTAAACAAACTCAGATCTTTTGATGATAAAACTTCATAGAATCATAGAATGGTTTGCGTTGTAAAGGACCTTTTACAGATCATCTAGTTCAAACCCCCCCTGCCGTGGACAGGGCCACCTCCCACTAGACCAGGTCACTCAAAGACCCATCCAACCTGGTCTTGAACATTTCTGGAGGGGGTATGTATCCACAACTACCCTGGGCTACCTGTTCAAGCATCTCACCACCTCAAATTTCTCACCACCAGAATTTCTTCCCAAGGTCTAATCTAAACCTAAGCTCTTCCAATTTATAGCCATTAGCCCTTGTTATATTCACAGAATCACAGAATCAGACAGGTTGGAAAGGACCACTGAGATCATCAAGTCCAACCCTTAATTCACTGCCACTGTGGCTACCAGACCATGGCACTGAGTGCCACATCAGCCTCTTCTTAAAAACCTCCAGGGATGGAGAATCCTCCACCACCCATTGGTATGGGCAGCCCATACCAATGTCTGATTACCCTCTCTGTAAAGAATTTTTTCCTAATATCTAACCTAAACCTCCCCCGGCAGAGCTTAAGTCCATGCCCTCTTACTGGTAGCTACTGTCTTACTGTGTTACTGGTAGCTACTTGGGAGAAGAGCCCGACTCCCCCCTGGCGACACCCTCCTTTCAGGGAGTTGTAGAGAGTGATGAGGTCTCCCCTGAGCCTCCTCTTCTCCAGACTGAACACCCCCAGCTCCCTCAGCCCTTCCTCACAGGACTTGTGCTGGAGTCCCTTCACAGCCTCCTTGCTCTTCTCTGGACCTGCTCCAGGACCTCAATCTCCTTCCTGAACTGAGGGGCCCAGAACTGGACACAGTACTCGAGGTGTGGCCTCACCAGCGCAGAGTACAGGGGCAGAATCCCTTCCCTGGACCTGGCCACACAGTTCCTGATACAGGCCAGGATGACATTGGCCTTCTTGGCCACATCCCTTGTCTGTCCCCAGCCTTCTTGTGGGCCCCCTTCATGTACCGGAAGACATAAGAATGTCTTTCTGTATGACAGAATCAAAGGATCATAGAAAGTTTTGCATCTGAACCTTAGGCAAAATCAGCGAAAGCATTTCTATCTTAAACCAATTATTACTATCCCCCCGATACATTGCAAATGCCAATGTAGGTGCTCCAGGTTTCCTTTAGTTCAAAGTCAAATATATTTGTTTTATCTGCTGCTGAAATTAACTTCTGACCATACTCTTATGTGCATTCTTTATTTTACTCAGAGTAGTTCCACTGATCTGCACATGCGCTTCTGAGAAACAAAACTTCCCTCAAATTTATCAAGTTTGTTTTCTTTCAGTGCATCCCTTACAGCCTTTCTTAAATAATTCAAGTGATGACTAAATTGTTAGGGATAAAACAACACTGGACAGGTTGTCAGGTCATCTTGTCTAGACTGTGCTTTTGGCCAAGATAGGCTGGACAAGAGGATCCTTGAGGTCCCTTGCAACATAGTATTCTAGGAACAGTGTGTCTTGGCAATCAACAAGGCAACCATGTCCTGGGGCCCATCAAGCAAGGAACCACTACATGCCTGAAGGGAGGTGATAGCCCCACTCCACACTGCACTACGTCAGATTCGCCTTGAGTACTGTGTGTAGTTTTGGTTGCCTCAATATAAGAAAGACATCAAATTATTAGAATGTGTCTGGAGGAGGGTGAGCAAGATGATAAAAAGCCTCACGGTCTGAGGTCCCTTGCTTTGCCCAGCTTGGAGAAGGCTGAGGGGTGAGCTGGACTCAACAAACCTCATGGGTCCTTTCCAACTTGACTTACTCTCTCATTCTACAGTCTGTAAAAATCTGTGAATCAATTGTTTGCTGATGCAATGCTTCCATGGCAGATTTTGTGTAAAATTGAACCAGAGGATACTTTTTTCTTTTCTGACAAATAAAGACACTTTATGCTGGGCTGGCAACATTCAACTTAGATTTTTCTTTTTTGTTTTAGGTTAGGTGCCTATTATGTTCTACTTAGTTCGCAATTTTAACGTGTCTCTAAGTGCTTGAAAATTAATTCAAAATGAGGGAATAACTGTCACAAGGCCAGTGGGACCACAACCATTCTGCTACAAATTTGCAATGTTAATTAATGCAATTAGCTGGGCTTTTACCCTGGTCCCTACCTCTGCCTGTGTGCTTCCTTTTTTCTTTCATACTGGTCCTGGCAGTACATGAAAATATAAATTTAATTTTAAAATTATGCCAAGTTTCTTACCCTTAAGTTCAGGGAGATGCAAAAAATGCAAATGTAATTGTACAGTTATTGTATAAACCAGACTAGAAGAAAGTTTAAATTCTTCTTTACTAGAAGAAGCACTTGTGGGACATAAAACGACGGAATATTTCTGTCTTAGCTTGATTCAGTTACCTCATACATTAATAACAGCAAAGGTGAGAAAATTCTGTGGTTAATTTCTTTAAGTGGATTGAGTTCCTTTTGATTTTATAACAATAGTACTTTCACCTACCGAGGATGGTTTGTAATAACCACCTGTTAAGAATAAAGACCAGAAGAAATAGTGAAACATGGTCTAGTACCTTCCAGAGTGGTTTAGAGTGAAGAGGTATTTCACCAGAGCTTTATTTGTTTAAAAGGTCCTTACTGGAGTCATAGTAATCTCAGGCAAGCTTTCATGCAGTTAAAACATTATTTTTCATTAACATGAAGCTGAAATTTACATTACATGAAGGTATAATTTTTATGCTCTAATTTCCCATTAAGAAATACCTAGGATTGGCTCAGTATGTTTATTTAACATTTTCATTTAAATACCAATTCTGATTTTTGTATTTTTTAGCTAAAAGAAAAATCATTCCTATTTCTGATGGGTCACTGGCATGTAGCACTTTAACTGAAATATGCTTTGCATTATATTTCTATAAAGTAAAAAAGAAGCCAGACAAGGA
>JAAWXA010000002.1:49219793-49473223 GCA_038090715.1 Florisuga fusca
AGACAGCTTCTTTCCTTCCTTCCTTCTTTCCTTCTTTCCTTCTTTCCTTCTTTCCTTCTTTCCTTCCTTTCCTTTCCTTCCTTTCCTTCCTTTCCTTCCTTTCCTTTCCTTGCTTTCCTTGCTTTCCTTGCTTTCCTTGCTTTTTCTTTTTTTTTTCTTTTTTCTTTCTTTTTTTCCTCTTTTCTCTTCTCTTCTCTTCTCTTCTCTTCTCTTCTCTTCTCTTCTCTTCTCTTCTCTTCTCTTCTCTTCTTTTTCTCTTTTTTTTAATGGTGAACTGAAGGAATATCTATTTATTGCCACTGCAGTTTTCACTTCTGTTGACTTAACTGTTTTTGAAAATTTGTCCTACTGTTCATGGATATACTATTTGTAGTGATTAGCATCTTCTGATGCAGCATTTTGAAATATACTGATTCTTTATATTAGATTTCTTGTTCAGTTATCAGAATAAAAGAAAATCATGTTTACCTTACAGAATTTGAGATGCTATGAAATGACCTTGGGTTTTCAATGTTCTAAAGATAGTTTTTACATACTTTAAGCCTTTTTTTAACTTGAATATGAATTTTCATTTTGCCTTTTCAGAAAATTCATCATATAATTTTTAAAATCACTTTTCTGTTAATAACAGCAGTTTCAGTTGGTCTCAATGTTATATTAAAACATGTCAACTGGCTATATGTCTATTAAGAAAGCTTTACTATCTTTTAAAGAGGTATAGAACAGATTTTATAGAACTATAAAAAATCAAGTTGAACACACGCAATGCAAAATGTAGTAACACATCTTCCAACACATACTTTATGTCTAGCAGAAATTCTTTTTGGGACAACTGAATTGGGATGCTTTTTGTATCTTAAATATACTTTTTAATGATTTAAGCATAGCAATTTGCTTTCATAGTTACAAAAGCAGAGGTCTATGGGAAACTGCAACTACTGTAATTATATTTCATCCACCTGCATGAGATCTTTCCATTTTCATCAAGATTTTGACACAGACCATTTAAAACCAATTGCAGAAATAGTCTATTAGAGAGACGTTACAGACAATCATATGCTCACTCCCAAACTTTTCATTAGCCCTCTATTTTTTAGATTGGTTCAGGTTCAAATATGTGTTCTTTTGAATCTACATTCCAGTGGAACTTGCATGTGAACCAGAAGGCCAGTTAAGAGGAAAAACTTATCCATTATATTCCTTTCGGTGCATGCAGTTAGAATTACTAATTCTATGTGTTTTGTTTGGTTTTGTTTGGTTTTTGTTTGTTTGTTTTTCAGAAGAAAACTGAAGGAGACAAATTAAGATGTGATGGAAACTGTTGAAGTTACACCCCAGAACTGTGGTCACACCTATATAAATAGTATGCAAGAAAAACAAAACAATGTTTCACTTATAAGAAATTATAAACTCCAGCCTGTAGTATTACAGTTTATCTATCAACACTTCAAAAATATATGTCTTTATTTTTGACTACTCATAACATGATAATGTCTAGAACATCAAACCATGAACACAACTTCCTTGCATGTGTTACCAAAAAAATTAATTGCAGCAAAAGACAGTCTATGCCATAGACAACTATTTTAACAAAAATGCTGAGATTGCTGGTGGTTTCTGAGCTACAACATCACAAGTACTCTACTCTAGGCAAATGGAAAGCAATTATTTGCCCCAGACACATTTTAAATACATCTTTTCAGAATCTGATATTAGTCAGAAACTGCAGAAAAGCCTAGCACCTCATCTGTAACCCATTAGTGAATAGTTTATGACAACCAAAGGCAGCCTTTGAAAATAAGGAAGACAACAAATGCTTACAAAACCAATGCACGTCCTAGTCTCCTGAAAATGAAGTGCATTATGGCAGACATAAAAGAACATGCTGTAGTGAGACAAGCTGTAATGAGCTGTGTGTTAGTATGAAAGTTATGAAAGATTTCTCTTTAATAAAACATTTTTCATTATCATTAGTCCTTGAGATACATGCCAACCTTCTCTGGTGAATGTAAATGATGGAAAGCCTCTAGGATATAACGGATCACAGCTATTTTCTTCTTGTTTTGAATAGTTGCATTACACCATTTTGTCAGAGGAGAAGTCATTTGTGTAACACTGATATCCAAGGCAGAGCTACATCCTCCCATGATATCACAAGCTGCAATCTCTACTGTAACATCTTCATGCAGGTCAGACTATTAAAAAAAAATATTAATGTAATTAAGGATTGTGATTTAAGGGTTGGTACAACAAAAATTACTCTGTGAATCTTGCAAATGAAGAGGTAGTTCAGAAAAAAGGAGCCCTCAGGAGCAAACATTTTAAATTGTATTCAACTAAAACTAACCACAGAAAGAAGAAATATGACAGAGGTTTTCTGAGTTCTCAGTGGTTCTGAGCTGTTTGTCAATACTCTGCTGTTGCTTTTAAAAAAGCAGCTCATAAGGGTAAAACTATACCCTTTGAAATCATGCTGTGTCCAAAGATCGACCTAGCAGCCAAGCATCCAGCTCCATTTGTAAACTTGTAACTGGGGTAGGAAGATGGTTTTGTGCCAAATAAACATTGCCCTTTCACAACTCATGAAGTTATGTTCAAACTTCCTAACTCAGGATTTTTCTTACATGTATTAGAAGGATGTTGCAGGAGACAAACAAACTTTGTTTCTATAAGCTTCAATTTGTCAGAGGACAAAAAAAACCCAAACAAAAAGTACAACTTTGACAGAAAAATTAGTAATATTACAGAAGTATCTGAAAAAAGTTGCTTCCTGTTTATATAATTTTTTCAAAGGAAAAAATATATCTAATGATTGAATTTTTGAAAAAAAAATTTGAAAATTAATTATGCATAAGTTACCTTGAGGCCACACAACTGTAAAGGGTGAATATACCTGAGCTTTTATTTTGAGATCAGGACAAGGATAAGCCACCAACTTAATAAAAATTTCACTGTAATTTAAAAAATGTTCTAACCTTGAAGTTCTTGTGTACTTCATGAAAACATAATTTAGGAAATGATATTAAATTAGCTGGAATCTGTTCTGAGTCAAAACCAAATCTGACTGCTAGATATGGTAAGAAACATAAGCTATTAATTTTCATAATGGGTGTTCTATTAAGTTCTCCTAGAGAACTGGAATCTATTGTGCTTTATCTACCCTAGGAATATTTTCTTACAATCTCTACAATAGCTTCACTAATTTGTATCTATTCATGGTAACATTAGTTACTTTTTTAAAATAAAGCTTCAGAATTTATATCTTTTGTGTCTTCAAATGCCTATTGAAAGCATATGTATACTCCCCTAACCTAACCATCTCCAAGAAGATAATCAGATATCATTTAAATCTTTTTTTCTCTATTTCTTTCTGGTTTTTTCCCTCTTAATTAGCTTTCCAGGTCTTATTACTTGCTTCCTCATAAAAAAAATGAAACAAAAGCAAAGACAGAATAGACAAAATAATCAGTTGCCACTTTTTTCCCTTTTACTTGTATACTAAGTCTTCAGTTATTCCCTTGTCAAAACAACTTTTATCTAGCCCCAAAGCACTGAAGCTTTGGGTGTTACTATGGAAAGTCAAGGATATTTTTCTGTTTCTGTCATTTTCTATAATTTAAAACACTGACTGATATTTTCATTACAATGCTGAAAGCAGGATGTTTGAACAGTTCCAAGCTCTTACTGAAATCAGCATTCCCAGAAGGATGAAAGTTACTATAGTGCCCTAAAGCAGGAATCCCTGAGCTTCCTCATCTTGATGGTGGCTCCTAAGTACCAGATTGGATTGGCCCTCTTACACTTTTCTCACACACTTCTCTTTTGGCTACTTTCAAGGGAAGTGTCCTGGGATGTTAGGGCTCAGTCCATTTGGAGGTTCTTGCATTATACAGATGTTGTACAGCAGCTCGTTACTTTTATGTAATGGCCTGGACTTCCAAAAGGCCAATAACAGTCCTTGCTGTTAACTTGCTGTTATTCTGTTGTATCCAGGGAATACCCCTCTATCTTTTAATTAAATTCTCGAGTATTTTGTACAGTGGATTCCCACTGATTGTAGTCTTGACTTCAGTAACGTATCTGCCTACAGCACCACAGTTCAGCCCATAAAAGAACAGTGGGAGTGTGATCACAAATCAGCAGTCAAGAGTTGAGATGAAAGGGGCAGTCTGCTTTACGTGTACACTGTTAGGCTAGTAATAATTACATCCTAATCATAATGACAAGGTTTTCTCTGGAACAATTAGACTGATTAACTTTTCATTCTCAAACAGTTGCAGAGGTTCTGATCTCATGACATCTGCCAACATTTTTTTAAAAAGGGGGCAAAAACCACAGCAGTAGCTATAGGAAATACAGAAGTAGAAAATTTAGGCTGGGGATTGTGTAGGGTAATAGATACTGAAACCAGAAGAAGAAAATATTTGGTGTGCTGGCCTGACATAGTGAAAATTAAACAAAAGAAAAGATAGGTGTGTATTCCAAAAAGGAAACTCCATGATAACAAGTGATCTAGGCGTGTTGATACACCCTTACATCTTTTGATTTTGCTATTCTACAAAGATTGTCTGACTACCACAATGTTTATTGTCATTCTGCCAAATGGAGAAACACTTCAATACATGCAGATACATATATACACACACTGTATTTATGTGCCTGCAATTTCATATTCTTCTGTTATCTTTTCAGAAAAAGGCATTCTTTTACCTCAAAATCCTCAAATAGAAGCTTACTGACTAATAATCTTTCTTCTCTAACCTACCCACATTTGATAGTTTATCATTTACAGGAAGTTTCAGAATGTATTTAGTCATGTAATAAAACTTTACTTGCCAAGGTTTAGGCAAAAAGTATTCTTCCTTGAAATGGATCCAGATGAATACCACTTGCCAGTTTTTCAACTACTGCTGAAATATAAACAGTACATTTGACAGTATATACACTAGACTGAATCCCTAGAGAACCTATTATAAATATATGCCACTCCAACAAATAGAGAAACCAGGAAGAGAGAGAAATCTGGAACTCATCAGCTGACTATATCTGTACTGAAGTCATAGTTCATTAACAGATGTCTAGCAAGAGACTTAATTGAATGTATTGGGAGTACACTAGAAAAGCATTAATGGTTAGAATGAAGCAGGTCTCTCACTGATGATCACTGAAATGTTGAAATGGATGAGGCAGTTGAGCACAATTTTCAGGCTAATACTCCCACTTAGAAGACCCTTTAGTCAAAGGAATGACTGGGTACAGTAGAAGCTTCTGGCCACTGCAATAGCTCCCAGAGCTGAGACAGTCATAAATTTTACCTAAGTAATTAAGTTCTTTTTCAGAGCTATAAAGATATCTTTTTTTTTTTCTGTATTTAACATTAGAGAGTACAGCCATTTATTTCTGAGAATGACTTCATTCATTAGTTCCATTCACTGCCACACATACAAGATTTTGTGCATGTACTTGACCAATAATCAAGACTGCACCAAATTTTGTAATCAATTAATTTTATCAACTCTTCCTCCTTACAAGCAAAGCACACAAGATTGGACTAAGAAAGAAGGATGTACCACGCACACAGCTGGAAGCTAGAAGAACAAATTGAACATGAGTGAATGGAATTGGTGAAGTACCTGTTAGAAAATTTGTCATTACTGGATACACAGAATGAGTGTGTCCCAGACACTAAAAGCACATGAGAAAAGATCCAAATGTCGTAAGAATGTGGTACAAGAAGCTAAAAGGACGGCAGCTCTAGTAAAGTTGCTTATGCTGTGAACTACCACCACATTAATCTCTTTTCTTCCAAGAAGCTGGAATTCTCTGTAATGTATTTCAAATTCAACATTACCCAGACAAAAGGATAAGAACAAGGAAGTTAAGATATCTACTTCAGCATGAGTGAAAATGGTCCACTTCAGTAAAGGTTAACAACAAAACTTTGCCTTTAGCAAAGCTATAGTGTTTCAGTTCTTGGTACTTACTAGGATTGTAGAAAATACCACTTTTTCAAAAGCTATATGGAAATAATAGCAGATAAAATACTACATGCTTGGAGTATAATCTTTATTTTGTAACTGGTACTGGTACAGAGTAAAACAGCATAGTCCTAAGCCCTTCTAAAAGCACACTAAGGTCCATTTCAAGTTACTGCAAGTAGTAAGAGGATGAAGGTACTGAGCAAACCCTGTCTGACACAGGTGTAAGGCCTCATTATCAAAACTTCTGTATCATTACAGCCAGAAACAAACAATACAGCAAAACTATTTTGCTCCTTTTATCAATTTTGTTTCTTTCTACTTTCCTGTGTCTCAATGGTGCATGCAATTTCCTTTCTTGTTATTGGTATGCAAATTCACCTGCTCCCAAAATAGTTCTTCTGAAAGACTGCTATTATGCTTGAAATGCAAGGTATGTACACCCACTTGTCAAGTGCATAAACTAGTGGCAATTATAGATTCCTCTGAAGGGCAACAACATTTGCCATAAATGGAGACTGAATTAATGCAAGGATTTGCAAGATACAAATTGTGGTTAGTCTAACAGAAAAAAAATCATTCACCTGGTATATAACAGAAGCTTTTCAGAGATATTTCAAGACCCTTCAAATATGAACTCTTTGGGGAAACACCATTTGGGAAACACTCCCTTGTGAGGATCCCATGTCCTCTATTTTATTTCTTCTTTTAATGTACATCATTCCTCATATCCATCACATGACCAAAATGAGGGATAGGATCTCCACCCAGGAGACAAGAACACACCAGCACATCCACTTGTAAGACTTTCACAACGCAATCATTTGACATGCCAGATGAAAGGAGGTTAGAGTTCAAACTTTGGTCATGTGCACCCTGATGCTTACATGAAAAGAAGGAGGGACCAGGGTACTTAAAAGTATATGTAGCTCACAACCCAGATGTGTGCACCACTGTGTCAATTTTTGGATAATCAGACACTCACAGTTGAAGGACAGATATTTTCAAGTAAAGGGTGAAAGAGATGTCCTTACTAAATAATTGTTGTCCAGTTCCAAAGTACATTCAGCTTCCATTAATACAAAAAACGTTCTGTCTTTATATGTTACTGACTTGTTGCTGAGGGCCTTCAGTTTCCAAGATTTTTGGAAGGACTTCAGAATGATCAACACCATGCTAAGATGAGAAAAACTTATTAACAACCCCAGGGCAAAAGGCCCATGTGATGCAAGGAGTCACGGAGAAAAGAACTGTATTGAACTGACAAGAGCAGATGTGGCAACTGTTTCAAGGAGAAATCATATTTGATTTGTAAAATGTAAAAATCACTCGAAAACCTTTTAAAATTGTGTATCAGTTCATATTTACTATTTCAATACCATGTGTTACAATATATAACTGGTATTTTGTTCTTTAGGTCAAGTATTTTGGCATGATTTTATTCTACTGAATGGTATATGCTTTGCTCTTCCTGAAGGTGAAGTAGGAGACTGGTATTTAATTATTACAATGGCAACAACAAACTTTCAGTTGCCACAGACACAAGTATGCTTTTAAGACAGTGATAGCAATTACAAACTATGTACTCCTTCCCAAGAATTTCAAGGGATTGCTTGACCAAGAGAGTTTGTTCTGTTTGTTTGTTTTGGGCTTATTTTTTTTCCTATGTAATCACTTCTTAAACTAAGTCCTTGATGAAAATATGGACTTCAGAGTGTTTTGTTTAGGGAGAAAAGTAAAACAAAAGAAACCAGATCTTAGCTCTAGTCCTTCAAAGTCTACACAAGATGACCAGGTGATAGAGGAGATAGAGGATACTGCTCCTCCTTGTAGAGCAGCTAAAGCAGAGTTATCTGAGGAGGAGGACTCAGAATCAGAAGTATTATGTTCAGTCCTATTCCATGAGGGACCTGCCTACTCTGAGAAAGTCTTTGGCTGTCTTGTAGGAGAACCACTTCTCACTTGGTTACTTTGATTCTGGAATGACAGGGCTGCTACTATAACATTAATTCAGAGAGAAGCCAGGCAATTGGGATCCATGGCCAAAGATGCATGTATTGATCAGGCATTTGGGGAAAAGGCTGGAACGAGCCTATGCAAATTACTCTTTTCAGCTGTAAAGGAGAGATATCCCTATAAAGAGGAAATAGACTGCCCACAGGTCAAAGCAGCAACACTGAAAACGCTATCCCTAATGCCATCGAATCAGAAAGGAACAGAATCCATCAATCTTTCTGGAGTGACGGGGGGATCTAAAGAACTGAGTATTGTGAAGGCTGATGTGAGCCTCACTGGAATAAGGTGTCATATGCACCCTATAGTGACTGGTCCAGATTCTCCGTGCATCCTGGGAACAGACTACCTTAAGGGAGGTGACTTCAAGGACCCAAAAGGGTACTGGAGGTCCTCTGGTATCACATCTATGAAGACTGAGAATACAGAATGGCTGCTTGGCCTTTCAGATAAATCCTTTGTAGTGGGGCTGATGGAAGCTGAAAACCAGTTGGAGCCAACTGCTATCTCAGTAGTGCATTGATAACAATATTGCAACAACAGAGATGCTGTGATCCCCACTCACAAGCTGATCCAGCAACTAGAGAGCCAAGGAGTGATCAGCAGGACTCACTCACCCTTCAATAGTCCTACATGGCCAGTGCGAAAGACTAATGGAGAGTGGAGGCTGACAGTGGACCATCATGCCCTAAATGAGGTTACACCACCACTAAGTGCTGCTGTGCCGGACATGCTAGAACTTCAGTACAGGTGGTATGTTACTGTTGACATTGCTAATGCATTTTTTGCTATTCCCATAGCACCAGAATGCAGGACACAGTTTGCTTTCACCTGGAGAGGTGTCCAGTACACGTGGAATCAATTGCCCCAGGGATGGAAACACAGTCCTACCATCTGCCATGGACTGACCCACAATACCCCGGAAAAGGATGGAGCTCCAGAACATTTACAGTACATCGATGACATCATTGTGTGGGGTGACACCACTAAAAAAGTCTTTGAGAAAGGCAAAAAGATAATCAAAATTCTTCTAAAAGCTGGTTCTGCTGTAAAAAGAAGCAAGGTCAAGGGACCTGTGCAAGAGATACAGTTTCTGGGGATTAAGTGGCAAGATGGACATCGCCGCATCCCAATGGATGTGATTAACAAAATAACAGCAATGGCCCCACCAACTACCAAAAAGGAAACTCAGTCCTTCTTAGGAACTGTTGGATGCATATTCCTGGTTACAGTCAGACTGTGAAACCTGTCTATGCGGTTACCTAAAAGAAGAAAGACTTTAAATGGGGCTCAGAACAAGCAGCTTTTGAAAATATTAAACAGGGAGGCAATGGCCCTTGGACCAATTTGAACAGGGCCAGACATTAAAAACTGGAGCTCTACACTGGAGCTGGAGTGATGGTCCTACATGAAGCCTCTGGCAGAAAGCCCCAGGAGCTACTCGAGGTCAACCAAAGGCTCCAAGACCAAGTACACAGCCACTGAAAAAGAGATTTTGGCCACATACGAAGGAGTTAGAGCTGCTTCAGAAATGATTGGTACTGAAGCACAGCTCCTCCTGGTGCCCCAATTACCTGTACTGTGTTTTATGGACACAGGTAGCGAATCTTCCCTTCATCATGCTACTGATGCTACATGGAATAAATGCATTGCCTTACTTTCACAGAGAGCTAGAACAGAAAGACTCAATCATCCAGGAATTGTAGAAGTAGTAACAGACTGGCCAGAAGGCACACACTTTGGAATGCCACCAGAAGAAGTGGTAAAACAGGCTGAAGAAGCCCCACCATGGGACCAATTACCAGAGAATGAGAAACAATACGCTCTTTTCATTGATGTATCCTGTTGCCTGGTAGGAAGCCACCAGAGGTGGAAAGCTGCTGTATGGAATCCTACATGACTAGTTGCAAAAACAGATGAAAGAGATGGTGAATCAAGTCCATTTGCAGAGGTAAAAGCCATCCAGCTGTCTTTGGACACTGCTGAACAAGCAAAGCAGCCAAGACTTTATACTGACTCATGGATGGCAGCAAATGCCTTACGGGGGTGGTCAAAGCAGTGGAAGCAAAACAACTGGCAATGTGAAGGTAATCTATCTGGGTTGCCGAACTGTGGAAAGACATTGCTACTAGGTTAGAGGAACTTGATGTAAAAGTGCGTCACATAGATGCCCACGTACCTTCATATCAAACTACTGAGGAACATCAAAACAACCAACAAGCAGCCAAGGCTGCTCAGGTGTTCCAAACAGATTCGGACTGGCACCATAAAGGTGAACTGTTTTTAGCTAGATGGGCTCATGACACTTCAGGTCATCAAGGCAGAGATGGAACATATCGATGGGCTTGTGACCAAGGGGTGGATTTAATCTTGGACACTACTGTGCAGGTTATCCACGATCGTGATATATGCACTGCAATTAAGCAAGCTAAAAGGTTGAAACCTCTGTGCTATGAAGGGAGATGGTCAAAATATAAGTATGGGGAGGCCTGGCAAGTCTACTATATCACACTGCCTCAAACCCACCAGGGTAAACGCTATGTGCTTACAATGATGGAAGCAAGTACCATATCCCCTATCATGCACCAGCCTCAGAGAAAAATGAAAGGTACAATGGACTGTTAAAAACTACCTTAAAGGCAATGGGTGGTGGAACCTTTAAAAACTGGGACAAGCACTTGACAAAAGCCATCTGGTTAGTTAACACCAGGGGTTCCATCAGTCTAGCTGGTCCTGCTCAGTCCGACCTTCTACACACGGTAGATGGGGACAAAGTACCTGTGGTACCTGTGCTATCCCTTCTTGATCTTGTCTTCTTCCCCTTCTTTGCCTGTCCCTGTTTGCTTCAGCATCCTTGTAGGATTCCATCCATTTTTCTGCCTATGGTCCTGATCCATACCAGTTTCTGCCTCCAGCTCCCGACTGCTGCTGACCCCTGGAGTCCAGCCTGGACTTTCCCAGGGCTGCCCTGATGCCTTGGTGGTTATTGGGGCCGCGGGGGGAGGAATATGGTATCATTTTCCTGTATATTTGTATATATCTAGTGATTTTTCCTCTTTATCATTACTGTTCCGTTAAAGCTGTGTAGTTTAGTTTACAGCCCATAAGTCTCTCCCCCTTATTCTCTCTCCTTTCTTTATCAGAGAGGGTAAGGGGATTAATAGAGAGCATCTGTTACTTGGTTTAGTTGCTGGGCCAGCGTTAAACCGTGACACACATGAAAACAAGTGACTAGTAACAAAAGAAACTACCAAATTTAGTCACACAGTGGTTTGAGAGGTTTCCCAGAAATGGAGTTCAAAGTCAATGAACTGAAATAATGAGTGAGAGCAGCTCTGTGTGTGTACACCTTTGCATGCATGTAAGGGAGTGCACATATACTGAGAACCAGAAAGAAGATGGTAAGCCAGCAGGAAGTGAGAAACCTAACAGCCTGTGAAGTATCCTACATCGTTCTGACCTGTACTGGTGGAAATGATCAAGACAGAATTGCACCAAAACCCCCACAATATACATAACAAGATCCACTCTGACAAGGGGCTGCAAATATCATTTAATGCATGCCTGTCGAGTATACTGCATTCCACACTAGACTCATATTGGTGACTACCACTTTACCAATAAACTTTGTACAACTGTGGCATGTTGTGACAGCTTCCTCTTCTGTGTATCTTCAGGATAGCTACTATTGGTTACCCTCCTTTGTTATGGATGAGTTCATGACACCTGAACAATTCCTCCGGGGCATGAGTATGGGTCACTTCACTGCAGCTGGGATACTGTGGAGGACTTAAAAGTTCAGAGATTCCAGCCTGCAGTGCACATCCAAGACATCAGGTTAGCATTATGCAGCTTTATCTTATCACATCTTCTGATGTGCCAGACACCTGCTACCATCACATTTCCTCACCTGTCTGGGAGTAAAGCACTTCAGAAGTCTAGTATCTACATGGGTCAGAAAGGCAGTAACTGAATAAAAAATAATGTAAATGTTATTCAGTTGAAACTGCTACTAGAACATTTTAAGTTTAGCAACTCCTCTGTGTCTACAATGCATCAGTTCTGCCTCTGTGTCTGTGACAGACCAGAAAAAAAGCTTAATGGAAAAGGCTTATGGTTGGGGTTCTTAAAATTATTATTGGAAATGTTTAAAAAATTAAAACATCTAAAGCAACTGCTCCTTATGCCTGTCTGCAAAGTAGGGGTATGTTAGCTACAAAACCAGACAAGTATGCAATATTATTAACCCAAAGTTAAAAGATAACAACCTAGCCTCCAAGAATCAAACAAACTAATAGAAAAATTTTAAAACAAACATAATGCCCTTTTACTTGTGTAGCCTGTCTGCTAGGCACTGATTTACAGTAATCTGTATTCAGATCTAGGTTTAGGTTCAGTTGCTATGGCTCCCTGCTTTGAGCTTTCCTTCCACAGTCACTTCTCTCTCTCATAACCTTTTATGACAGATTTACTGTTAAAGACATTAAATTTTGGTTTTCTTGAGGCTGAAGAATAAGCAGTACTTTGCAGAGGACAAGAGAGAACACACACCATCAGACCACGTGACAACCTGGGTAGGCACTATACAGATCACTGCCCTAAGGGCACCTACAAGTCAAACTTGTCCGGAGCTCCCATGAGCTGCAAAATTGTCACAGTTTAGCAGTGTGGGCGGACCACAAACAGAAGGACAGAATTACTCTCTACTCCCCCCCACACCTCCCCACAAAGGAAGATAAAAAGGGGAATAAAGACTGAAGATGTGAGGTTAGAAACTGAAAACAACAGGAGACAGATTTCCTAGCACAGGGGAAAGGCAATAACATAAGGGATACATAACAAAAATACAAGTATATAAAAGTACACAACCCGACCAAGCTTCTGGCAGGGATAGGTGCCTGAGGGCCCCTTGCGTCAGGGCCGACACAGGATGGGGGGGTCCACAGCTCTCCCCAGTACCTGATGGATGTGGATTCAGGAGAGCACGTGGTGATCCGGTCGTAAAGGAGCTTGCAGAGGAAAAGCAGTCCACCCATGAGCTAGGGGAAAGAAAGAGGACCCCCTGCTCTGCCAGACCTTCGTAGAGTATGGGCAGGAAATGGGAGCGAACAGACCCCTCCCTCTGTGTTCCACCCCTCTCAGAGACTAAGAGCCCTCCTTCAGTTCCTCATTTCTATCGATAACAAAAAGGCGTCTTCTCCCTTAAGATAAACCACACTTCCATTTAAATGTATCAACACTCTACTCCTCTTGCCTGAGGAACATTTGCTTCCTGCCCACTATTTGCCCCTTGATAATTTTGTCATTGTCTTTATAAAGCTGAAAATTTGACTTGATATGGATTTGTTATGAGAGTTCTCGAAATGCTTGGACCAAAGAGAAGTGGTGAGATAAACTAGTATTTAAATAAATAATGACAAAACTGTTTGCCTATTGGTACCATTTTGGAATACACTTCCTGAATTTATTAGTTATAAAAGGTATGCAGAAACTTTCATCCTTTCCATAGAATGTCAAAACTTACCCAACAAAACCAGCAGAGAATGATACTTTCACTTCTGTTGGGGAATTCTGTTTGTTTATATAAAACCCATAAAAGAAATGGTAACATATTACACCTGACTCTCCATCCCATTACCTCTTTTTTAAAAGCATCAAAATAAAAGGGGAAAATAACTTTGAAATAGCAAGATATCACAACAGCAACTCTGTAACAGTAGAGTGATGTTGCAGTCTGTACTTAACTGTGATTTAGGATATGCCCTACAGATCTTTTCAAAGATTTACAGTAGAATAGTATTGTTTTTTTGCCATCCTGCTGATACTGTTCCACTAAATAGTAGGTTTAATCTCTTCTTCCCTGGAAAATTTAACCTACACTTTACCCTTTTCACTCTTGTTTTTCCTAAGCCAGCACTAATATATAGATAGACGTGTACATCTACAAGAACTGCACTGTATTTGTGAGAGTAAGGATGTTGCATTTTTCACCTTTCTATAGCTAAGAGTGTAAATAAAATGAGAGAGAAAGAAATTAAAGTGATTATGGGTGTTCACAGATATCTACCTATATACCTTAATAAAATTTTATGCACAAGTTCATTCAAGACACCTGATCATCACCTAATGAGCACTTCACACATTTTGCTCTGTCTACAAAACATCTCTCACAACACTGAATCTTATCAACACCATGTACTGCAATGTCATTCTCTCACTAAGAATAATTCATTTTATGAAGCTATACTTTTTCTCAATTAAATAGATTTAAAAGCAAATCTTACATGTAAAGGACAAAGTGTCCCCCTACGATGATCCCAATATTGAACTATGAGTCTTTGCTACACTACAGTTTGATTGATTTGTTAGGAAATAACTCCACACATTTAATTCAGCTTATGGTTATAAAGTACTCCCTACATGCATATAGCTGCATTACAATATAAAACAAGCCACTGTTGTCATCTGCATCAACTGGCATAAGTTTTGTTAGCTAGAAGGTCAAACCACATTCCTCATCTTGAGCCCATTTCTCTATTTCAGAACTAAGACATCTTAGTAGAGTCCTCTTAAAATTGCATTCTTTGTAATTTTTTATAATTTTAAGATAGTACCTGCAGTTACTTTAGAGTAAGGGATATTTATTCTGTACAAATCTTAATACAAATCATGACAGTCTGATTTCATGAATTTAAGGTACTACAGTGGCATATGTATGACATATACTACAAACAGAAGATTTGACTAGATGGATAATGAACACTCAAATATTTAACAATGGCCCATGGCTAGTAAGCACTGCAAAGTTGGCGAGAATTATATACAGTATGTACAGAAATTAAATCTTAATCATTACTTTTATAGAGATACTACTGCATCTTTAACTCTTAACAAAATCTGATGTACTTCCAAGAATAAGCATTCTGGGATTTTGCATTACTCAGTATATGGTGTTTGACATCTTAATGCCTGGTGGTGTTTCATCACTCTGAAAGCAGCGTATCTTTTGATTTCTTCATCTTTGATACTAATAATAGATAACTTGGATCACTAAGAATTTACAGATTGGGGGGGGGTTTTGTGTGTGTGTGTAATTATTTTAAGCCAATAGCCCTTTTCTGACACAGATGTTTAGATCAGCAGCATCTGGATTAATATACCTGTGGACAAAATTATATGTTAGAGCCTTTCTTTGCACCTCAAGTCATAGTCTCTTGCAAGCAGTTTGCAGGACTACAGAGCTGTCATCTATACCAGTCTTTTCAGCTCTATCACCCATTTTATGATTTCAGTATTCATGAAGCTGAAGGGATACTCAACCTCCTCACTATGCAGCACTACCATTTCTAGTGTAAGATATAATTTTCTTCAGAGGGAAGAAGGCATAAGACAAATTCAAACCTGAAACTCAAGACTTCATCAACTCAATTGCAGAAATATTGAGCATGCTATGTTTATGCTGTACTAGAGTAACACTATCATCATAAAGGACATATAGTCACTTGAAAAGTAACACGATTTTCAGCATCATTTGCTACTTTCAAATGCAAAGCAGACAATGAAGCTATGCTTTATTTAAAATAACCCAAACAAACAAAAAACCAAACCAAACCAACAAACAAAAAAACCCATTATTTAAAGTTTTAGACTATCAAAGCATGGGAACACAGTATACAACTAATTATCATGGCTGATATTACTACATAGAGAGTGTTATAAATAAAGGAAGTTTAGAAAAATGGGCGATTTGGATTGAAAGTGTATTAATCTATTTTCTTTTTGGAAATTAAAACAGACTAAATCAAATTAAGGATACTTAGAATAAACAGTCCACTTAGTGGAATAGTTCAATTTCAATAATCTACTTTGAAGGGTACTTAGAATTCCTTTCAGAATCCACTTCTTTCCATTAGAATCAATGCCCTTTTAGTAGCCATTTGTGGCTTACTGATCACTTTCAGATTCTCCTAAATTATAGATATGACAGTGTGAAAGTCCTAAGTGGTCCTCATTGAGTTCTAAAATTAACATTGAGAACTAGAATGTCCAAAAAATAATGTAACTTTGCTTAAAACACGTGGGCTTCTGAGAGGGGAGATTTTTTTTTCCTTCCAGGTGCTTTCTACAAGAACATCATTCTAGACTAAACCAATGCATAAATGCACACACTTAAAGACTGCAATTAAAACTTACATTACTTTTGCACTGATGATTTGTCTGCTGGACTAGAATCCAGCTCAGATGACCAGATTATTATTCTATTAGCACAGCCAGGAGTTATTAGAGTAATGAATCTTTTATGCCTGTGATCCTGAACACAGAATGAATTAAACTTTATATTATTTTCATCAACTTATGTACAAAATTATGATTTCAACTTTGAATTTCAAGCTCTACTCATTTAAAAGCCCACAAAATTTTTCAAGTCTTTTGTTAATTACATAATAATGAAAATTAACTTAGCCAACCACTGAGACCTAAAAACTAATGCTTGGAATGAAATCTAAAAGTTGATGAACCTGAGCAAGCCACCTATGACAGGTGAATATTTCAATATTGTCCGGCATTCTTAGTTTTGGAAGTTTAATTAATTACTTCATCTACACGATCCATGTAGGAAGGAACCAAGTGCTGCAATTTCCAGGTTAACATTACAAAGTTGGACCAGTTTACTATGATTATTTATCTGACCCTTGCCACACATACCTCAATAGAAGCAATAATTGAGGTTGAATGATTTCTTAACCTCCTTGAAGCTTAAGTCTCTACATTTCCTCTTCTACCTTAAAAATCTCAGACAAGGAGCATTTACCAGTCCTATTTCTAGGAACAGACTCAAGAAAAAAATATTCTTCTGTCAGTTAACAACCCCTGATGGATTATTTTGCTTTCTAGATAATATTTCCTTCCTTAAACTATAATCATTAATCTTCAAACAAGACAACTTAAAAAAGGAAGAATATGAATAATGGAAATCCTCACTTCAAGGTAGACAACACCTTTCTGAACTGCTGAAGCATATCAAAGTCAGATAATCTGGAGTTTACTCAGTTGTGCATTTTAGAATAAGAACTGTAAAGTAAAAAAAAAAAAAAAAGGCAATATTGTACATTTTATATTTTGAGGACAGGCATTATTTTGTTTGGTGGGGGCTTTTTTGGTTTTTTGGGGGGTGGTGGTGGTTAAGTATTACAATTGTTAAGTTTTACTTACAGAATCAGTAACTATTCAAAAACATAGCATATTGTTCTCAATTATAATTTTTATTTTTTTATTTTTTTATTTTTTACAATGAATTTAGTAAAGATACCATGAGATTTTTTCACAGAATTCATTATGTCAAAAGGCTTTCTAGAGAGCAGATTTAGTCTACGATTTTTTCAAAGGAAAATAAAGCTTCCAATCTTGCAAAAACCTCTGGTTCTGTTGTTAAGTACCTTAACAATTGCTTCCTTGACAATTACACTTAAGAGAAAATATTGATTGCAAAGTAGCATTTTATAGTGCAGTTTGATATATGTCATCAATACTATGTTTTCTTTGTAGTGTTTTCAAGCTGGCTGTTTTTAACAAAAAGAACTTCATTGTACAGAACAGCAGTGGTTTAAGCTGCTACTGTCCCTCAACTCATCCATGGAAGTAACTTTACACACCTGACTCTAATGAACTGGACTAGAAGCACTTAAATGATTCAGTTTTAGGTAGAACAACTTCCTGAAGAGAGGGGGTAGCTGGGGAGGCTGGTCTTCACTCCTTAAAGACAGATAGATAGTAACTTATTTTCCCATTTTTTTTCATCCAAATTAACCCATTGCTTTATTTTTTAAAGAACAGCTCAAAGACATGCTTTTCCTATCTCTTAGAGGAGATACTTTTTTTGTTGTTCCATTGACAGACACAAAGTAGAACATCAAGAAATAGCCATTCACAATCATTTTATGCATAACATTGTTTGTCATGAGTCTAGAGTGAAATAATATCTATAGAATTAAAAATACACATTAATGATTGCATGAGTCGGATTTTTCCTAGATTTGGTAGGAGGGGGGAGATAAAGTTTTGCAAATCAGCAGTTTTTTTCACACTTTTTTTCAGTATGTGAAGGTTGCAGTTTCAGTAGGTCTCCTTTGAAAAGAAAGCCTGACAGTATTGAAGACTATCCCTCTTTAAAAAATATGTGACCAAATCTGCCTAGCATCATTTCACTTTGTTACCTCTCCTTTTTCTTTTATTTCTCCACCCAAATTTTCAGAATGTTTTTTCATAATAAATACCTGATTTTAAATGACTCTGCTGATCAGCATGTTTTTTCTCCTCCTGTTTGTCTACAAGTCCCAGAGCAGGATGGTATTACTTTTGACCTAGAACAAGAGAAAAAGAAGTTACTCACAAATACGGATTGGCAATCAGAATACTGTGCCTCTTGCTGTCCAATAAAATTTTATTAAGCATGGTGAATGACATACTTGAATGGCTACAGTAGGATAAATACCTTATGTTTCAGCTATGATCTAAAACACCTTCATCTGGGGGTAGTGTCCATGCTGGTTTAATCTCGTGGAACTTTTCCAAACTGAATCCTCTAAAGAAAGGTGGTGGATCATACCCCTGAACAAATACTGAAACTGGTGCTGTCTGGTAAGCCTCAAAAGGGAGCAAAACTCTCCGGAGAGAGAAAAAGGAGTAACCATCATTTATGAAAAATATACTAAATAAAATAAAATGTTGGACAAACGTAGTTAAAACTAAAATATGCTCATAGACAATGAATCAGTGAGTATAGCTTTCTTCTTTAAAAATTTGATTAGATGTATACTTTTAAGACACCATCGAAAACCCTGTTGTACCAATGCAATAATATCTGTCTGCCTTTGAAGCTGCTGAGGTCCTGAAAACGTTCTTGTTCACCTTAATGCAATTTGGGATCTATATGTTTATTTAGTATTTCTTTTGTTAGACTGTGTGTGGGGTGTTGACCTTGGCTAGCTGCCCAACACTCCTACCTGGTCATTGCCTTACTCCCCCCTACTCAACAGGGCAAGAGAGAAAATAAGATGAAAAAGATCACAGGTTGAGATAAAGAGGTGGAGACCACGTACTGATTGCTTTGGGGGAAAAACAGGCTAATCTTTGTGAAAATTAACGCAATTTATTGTCAATTAAAATAGATTTTGAGAGCCATAAACAAAGACAAAATTATTATACCTTACTTCTTTCCTCCCAGGCTCACCTTGACCCCTTTATTCCCTGCTCCTCTACGTTTTTGTTTTGTTTGGGTTTTTTTGGAAAAGACCTCAAATAGAAAAAAAAAAAAAAATATATATATATATCATCATGCCCACTAGAGCATGTTCTAAAGTGCCTCATCCACACTGTTTTTAAATTCTTCCAGGGATGGTGACTCCACCACTTCCCTGGGCAGACTGTTGTGGTGCCTAATCTCTCAGTAATTAAATTCTTCCTCATATATAGACTAAACCTTCCCCTGGTGCAACTTCAGGCTCTACTTGACCTCATGCAATAAGCACTGCAGCTCATCCAGCTCTGCTAAGGATGTGACAAGAGGGCTGGGGAACCTTTGCTTCTTGTGGAGCCTCCACCTCAAGGCATCTCACCTCAAACCCGTCAGGGTGTGGCTCCACCAGTCTCTTCCACATTCCCAGATATTTCTCAGTCTCTCCCCCTCCTCTTTCAGTTCTGCCACTAGGCAGAGTCCAGCACACACAGGTCTTGTCAGTGCTGACCTCCAGTAGGAGTGACAGGCTCAGACACTCTGTGCAGCCCAGCCCCTGAACTGCTCTGTGCCTCCGGAGCAGCACCCTATGGGTCACCACATTCTTTTTGGCCAGAGGGAAACTTCTGGGAGAGGAAAAGCAAAAAGGGGAACTCGCGGAAGCCGGGATCTGCTGCTCTGCTGCAGATCAGCTCTGCCTCCGAGCAGCTCCACTTTGCCACCCTTACCCTCTCATTCTCTTCTCTTGCCCCAGGGAGGGCTCTCCCCAGGCCGAAGTCCCTCTGGAGATAGCCACCGGCTCCCCGGGGCTCTCAGGGGAACCTGGGCAGGGCGGGGTGGTTGCAACGCCTCCTCCTGCTCTTTTTTCGGGGCTCGCAGGGATGTTTCTCACACTTTCCCCTTCACCTCTCATGGCCAGGTAGCTTAAGCCCTTTCTCAAATTTGCTTTCCTCGTGATGCCTGCCTGTGGCTGCGGGGCTGGGCTGAGTGCTGCAGTGGGGCTGCTGAAGCGGCTGGAACCAGCTGTGTCCTGCTTGAGGCATCTCTGGCCTCACTTCTCCTTCGAGGCACCTACAACAGGAGTGGTATTATTTCCAAAAATGGGGGTGGATGTAAATGCATGTGTATGCAAACATCTGTATTAGTTGAAAGTACATTTTAGGTTCAAATTCTCAGGAAATATAGATTGTATATTTACTGATTGCTTGGAAATCTGTAGTTTTCAACATCCTAAATGTTGATAGCATTCATCAGATTTTACATAGACTTTGTTCAAGAACCCTCACGTGCAAAAAGCTACTTTTGCCATGGAAGTTGGTAGGCATCCGTGCTTTCTCACCGCAGAGGTTTACCTTAGTGAAAAAACGAGATTTTTAAGGAAATTGGTTTGGAGGATATCATCCTTACTTGACAGCAGCATGTAGAGGATGGTCAGCCATTTTCTGTGTCAATGGGAGCCTGTTTAGAATCTTTATTTGTACTCAGCCCTCAGCATTGGGGGACACACAGCCTTATGTTTCTGTACACTTTCTCAGCCACCTCAGAAGTTTTTGTTCCTCCATTAAAGTTACATTCATTTAAATCTGGCATACTGGAAAAGTTCCACAGCAGTTGGAACTTTGCGTATCATTTTCTCTGGTAATTGCTTAACTTGTAACAAAATTGGTTACCAACAGGAATAACTCATTAACTCAGGGATGCTTAATACCAGTGTGAATAAGAAACACAGAAGCTGTACAAAACATAGCACATTTCATGATAACATCAGCAAACCTAGTGTACCTCTGAAACTGTAGAAGAGTTATTTATAGAAACACTGAAATGTATGTGACAGAAAAAGACACAGTAAGCATGCTAAAATAGCTAGAGTTTGTTTTATCTCAATAAAGCATTTGTAACATCTTAAACTTGGCTTTACATTGCCAGTGGAAGAACAAAACCTGTCTGTATAACTCTATCCTACTATGACCAAAGCAGAGGCATTAGAAATCCTAGAAATCTTTGTCTTAATGTTTGAATCTGGCCTGTATAGTCTGAAGCCACGATGAAGGTAAGGCTGCTTACATACTACTTTCAGTTATTTTAAGCACAACAGATTTAATGATGTAAGAATGCAGAGGCAATCAGGTAAAGACAATCAGGTGTTGCCAGTTAGGAGGAGGAAGGTATGAGCTCCTGTTAAACCCACCTGTGCCCAATTAGGGTTGGCCCCAACTGCGCATGAGCAGAACTGGGGGACCAATAAAAGGTGGGCTCCCAAACCCATGGGGAGCACACTCTAGCGCTGCCAGAGGAGGAGGCTGAACAGTCTCCCCTTTTTTCAGTGACCCTGATGCGATTTGAACACACAGTCTTCTGATCTGGGGTCAGACGTCCTACTGTTGCACCACGAGCTCCTGCCTTCTCCTGTTTTTTGGTGGAGAATGTGGGCACCGAAAAAACAGGAGACTGGTCAGCCTCCTCCTCAGACTGATCAGGAGTGAGCCGAGCTCCTCACGGGTTTGGAAGCCCCCCTTTTGACTGCTCAGCCCCCTCCTCTGGCAGCACTAGAGTGTGCTCCCCATGGGTCTGGAAGCCCACCTTTTATTGGTCCCCTAGTTCTGCTCATGCGCAGTTGGGACCAACCCTAATTGGGCACAGGTGGGCTTAACAGGAGCTCATACCTTCCTCCTTGTAACTGGCAACACCTGATTGTCTTTACCTGATTGCCTCTGCATAAGAATGAATTAACTTACGGCCTCTTCTGCCCATACTGTCTGCTAATAGAAGATAATTCAAGTTGCACTTGAAAATTAGGACAGACCAGATTTATTGTTCCCTATGGAACCTTAATTCTACTGCCCTGTGTATCCTTTCTGTCCACTGAATCAATTGGAAATCCCAAGAACAAAATAGGAAATAAACATACAACCAAAGACTCTTATAATTAAGACGCACTTCTGATAACACGGTGATTGGCATATATTTGTACGACTCACCAGTAAAAGCACCACTGTGCAATTAGCATACATACCGTAAACTTTGCTTTGAGGACAAAAAAACCCCACTGATGTAATACTTTTGTATATTTGAAATGCTTTGTACAGGTATAAACATAGAAACATGTATTTCTATTGCATGTGCAATTTAATAGTTATTGCAACTTCTTACATGCATCCCTTTTCTTTACATGACAAACTCCTGTGTGAAGGCCGCTAGTATGCTTGTGACCAGTGCAGGAAAATGAGACATTTACTGGGGTGAGTTGAAGTGTCTCTCAGACTCACTTTTACATAGCAGATTCTCATTAGAATTAGGTTTTTGTACAGTGTAAGATATCCATATCACCCCCCCCTTTCACACAAGGGACTTTTTCTGTTATTTATTGCTTTTTAACTTAGCTGGCCAGCAGAATCCGCCTTTCTGGTTTTGCCACCCGATGCCAATCTCATTCACAGTTACTGGTTGCTAGGTGGGTCACTAATCTTCCAATCTCCCATCCCAAATGTGTTACAAAGATGAAAACCTGAAATCAGTTTAGCTCTGCATGTTTATGCTTTTACAGCTCATAACCTGAGCCATCAGGACAGATGTAGCCCAGGGCTTTTAGGACAACAAATATTTCTGTGACAATTATCGTTTACCTTCTTTGCACAGCACATAGAACAATCATCTAATGAGTTAGGGCAGGGCACATGTGAAGGCCTCACCTAACTGAATGGTATTTCTGGGGAGGCTTCACACCATGACCTGCAGCTAATTCCATCAGAAAAAAAGGTGGATTTGGATTTGCTCATTCCCAGTTTTACAGATCATTAAAACCTGTGAATGCATTTTGAAAAAGAAAAAAGGTCTAGTCAGGATATTCAGATTGGTAAAATACACCTGAAATAAACTTTTATTAATAGAGATATGCTTGAGTCCGTGGACTTCTAGACAAGGTGAGATTCAATCAAACTAACCATAGAAGAGTATTTTCTGTTACTGTCAGGAGTGATGCTTTAAACTGCTCACAAAAGGACAGGATTTTTTTCAAATTACAGTAGTAAGTAGTTTCCATTGCTTGTTAGATTTTCAGCGAACAAACAAGAACTTAAAAGGGAAAAAGAATTTTTAAAACTGCCTATGACTTTAAATAAAATAGCTTTATATAGTTACAAAGATGATTTTAAAGATGATTGCTGATTTCCTGAAGCCTGCTGGATTTTACAAACTTAGTCATCAAGGTTTTCTCACTTTGAATTATAAGCATTATAATTGTGTATTCTGAACCCAGAAAAGCAAATCTATGTGGAACTAAGTAATTAATCTGAAAGATATGGCTGATTTTTCTAAACATCTATTAAAACATATTATGAGTACTTGTTTATGTGCTTTCTTTAAGCTTGCAGCATTGATTCTATTTATTTTTTTGCATCTAATTACTTTGCATAATGAGATGTTTATACTAGTAGCAATCTCCTCTCTTAAAAGTGGAATTATGAATAAAGTATCTATATGGATCTGATCAAAACTGACGAGGGTAATACATATTGTAAGTAAAACTTTTTACAGGAAAAAAATAAGCTTCATAAAGCATTTTAAAAAACTTATCAGGTTTCAAGGAATAATGATCACATCTTTTGTGAGTTGGAAGGTTTTTTTTTTAATATTTATGTAAAATAGTTATGAAATCCTGACTTACTTATGGGAGTTTGGTTACTCATCCCAACAGAATCAGAGATTTGTCCTGTATTCTTCAGCTGATTATATGTTGTGCTCTTTGTTCTAGAGACAACTCTGGAGTCTTGTGAAAATGAGATTCAAGTGATATTTCCAGTGTGTTCAGATTGCATAAAGATACTGCATGTGTTATGCTTGTCTGTGTTGCTCTGTTTTATTTTGGTAAAGATATCCTAAAATTAATATATATACATATATATAGTACTGAAGTGGCATTAACAGTAAGGAAAGATAGTCAACTGTATGTTTCTTATGATCAACAAGGAAAGTGAGGGAAGGCTTAGAACATTTAAATTTATCCTATCCGCTTCTCATGTCCTCCATTTCACTAATTTTCTCAAGCACTTTGTGTTCTGCAAATAATTTCCCTTATGTACATGTCCTATGGCAAAAGGCAGGAGGCCCGGCCACCTCCTCTGTATTTTGCTTTTTTTCCAGAATTTGGTTACAAATTCACACTTGTCCTGGTTTGGGCCAAGATAAAGGTGATTTTCTGTCTTGTACTTTTGCTTTCAGCTAAGTCTCTTGTAAGTAGCTGCACTTGCTGAAATTAACAGCAAGTTTCTCAGTGTCTGCTTCTAGGACTGATAACACTGGATGTTTATAGTTACTGCCAGAGACTGGTATGCAGAGCCAAGGACACTGCTCAGCTCTGAGGAACATTCTGCCCTCCAGGAGAGAAGGAGTAATGAGGTCCCACCTGAACCCCTCCTTTGGGGAGGACCGGGCAAGATAGATGCCAGAATTGACCAAACAGAATATTCCATCCCATACACGTCATACTCAGTATAAATTTGAGGGATCACAAGGGTCAAACCACTTCCTGTCCTTCCTGCTTCCCTTCATCGCCTGTTCCCTGTTTGCTTTGGCATCCTGGGAGGATTCCGTTCGTTCGCCTGCCTGTGGTCCTGATCCGTGCCAGCCTGAATCTGTGTGTTCCTGCCTCCAGCTCCCGACGGCTGCTGACCCCAGGATTCCAGCCTGGACTTTCCCAGGGCTGCCCTGCAGCCTCACTGGTGACGTGAGAGTTACTGGGGGAAAGGTGGGAGGAACATGGTATCAATCTTCCTGTATATTTGTATATATTTAGTAATTTTTCCTATTTATCATTACTGTTTCATTAAAGTTGTGTAGTTTAGTTTCCAACCCATAAGTCTCTCTCCCTTATTCTCTCTTCTTTCTCTATCAGGGAGGGGAGGGGGACTAATAGAGAGCATCTGTTATTGGGTTTAATTGCCAGGCCAGTGTTAAACCATGACGACATTACATTCACACACTGATTTCTTCATTCCGTCTCCCTTCCTTTCTCTGACTGAAATATGTGTAATCTTAAATGTGAAAAAATGTTTCCCTTTCTAACCAATGAAATTAATTGAAGTTAATGAACTTTCATAATGACCCTTTCATAACCTTTGAAATTAATTCCAGTTGGATATGATAAAGTTACTCCAAATAAACTCTTGGAAGTTAAGTGTAATTTAGTATTTTGGTGAATACAGCAATCATTTATCATCTGTTATAAGCCTGGTATCTTTCTACTATGAAAATAAATAAGTAATTTTCAGATTGCTCTTGGCCAGTTCAGCAGGTCAGTAATGTGAATTGGCATTACAAAGCAACTAATGGAAAGATCATGTACGAAAATCATGAATGATCCTAGCAAAAGTCAATTAAGTAGCTCAGAATGCAGTCCAACACAGACAGAAATAGAGGAACTATTCAGGATTTATTCAGGCATGGACAGACTCCTTCTGTTGGCATACTTCTGTTCCCTCTGACACTGCCCCAGTATAACACCTGGGACAGCAAGTGTTCTTCTTGGTGTTTTTTTTGTAGATTTTGTTCAAAACACCACACAAGCAGCCTGCATTATTGCTTATGTTAGCCTGTTTCTATAATGCAACATACAGATATTTAAAAAAACAGTGTTATGCAAAAGTGTTTGACAAAAGATTGGTTCCTGTTAACTGACTGAGCAATAACTCGGTCTGTAGGATTATCAGTAATGGCTTTCTGAATTTATTTTGCAGTGCAGGCTTTACCAAGCCATTCTGGTAGCACCTAATTTATAATTAAAAAGAAGAAAAAAAGGTATTTAAGATATCTAAACATACTAATTTTAGTTCTAAAATACATCATTTGGCATATCCACATTTTTTCATTCTTCCGCATTGATTTGTCAGGCAAGGGAAAATTATGATTGGTGATTTAACTGTATTATAAGGCATTTTATTTGAAGACACATGGTACATTTATTTTTTAAGTAGAAATTTAAATACTCATACTTAATAGTTATCAGAATAATACTAAATTTTATCACTCAAGCTTGTATTTCTTTTATGTCCATGAATTTTCTTGAACTGCTTGTTGATTGTTAATCTGTTTTTCACAGAAAGTGAAAAGAGTTTGCAGTTTAAAATTGAATCATGTAATCATAGACTTGTTTAGGTTGGAAGAGACCTTTAAGATCTTTAAGTCCAAAAGTTAATGCGGCACACTTCCAAGTCCACCACTAAATCATATTTCTAAGCACCACATCTATATGTGGTCTGTTTACTGTGTGTGCTTGCAGCCCAGAAGGCCAATCACATTCTGGCCTGCATCAAAATAAGTGTGGCCAGCAGACTGAGAGAGGTGATTCTGCCACTTTCCTCTGCTCTGGAAAGCAGAGTACCTCACCTGAAGTACTGTGTCCAGCTCTGAAGCCCTTAACACAGGAAGGTGTGGACCTTTTGGAATAGGTCCAGAGGAGGGCCGCAAAAATGGGCCCTAGAACCCTGGGCCTAGAATGGGGCTAGAACCCTGTCCTACAGAGACAGGCTGAGGGATCTGTTCAGCCTGGAGAAAGAAGGCTTCAGTGAGACCTATGGTTGACCTTCCAGTACCTGAAGGGAGCTTACAAGAAGGCTGGAGAGGGACTGTTTGCAAGGCCCTGTAGTTGTAGGATGAGAGGTAATGGGTTTAAATAAGAGTAGATTTAGATTGGGTGCTAGGTAAAAGTTCTTTGACTTGAGGGTAGTGGAACAATGGAACAGGTTGCCCAAGGAGGTAGTTGGGGCCCCATACCTAGAGAAATCAATATGATACACATTGTTGTGTCTGAGCAACCTGATCTAGTTGAGGATGTCCCCAATTGCTGCAGGGGGGGTTGGACAAGATGACCTGTAGAGGTCCCTTCCAACCCAAACTATTCTATAATTCTATGGCAACTGGGCCAACACATACATTGGTTTCAATTGTTAAAAGTATGGAGAACTTTTCTTTTTGCCTGCAAAACATAAGTATTCTGCACTTTATGATAATACATCCAAGGAGTCTGGGATCCCAAAGTGGTATCTGCAATTGTTCCTACTTCTAGATCCAACTCATGTTGCATCTCTCCCATCTTTTTTCTACCCTTACAAAACATTTTCTGTTGTCAATATAAGATTTATTACATTACTCTGTTTTTCCATTCTTAGTAATTGGTTAGCACCATACTTTATAGTTCTAATATAACCACAGCTGCTTTCATCTTAGGTGATTGGACACTTTTTATAGGGGGAAGAAACATATAAAGGTGAATTGAGAGAAAGTGGAAATTAAGTTTAATTACCACCACTACTGAAGGTGCACTTGTTTCCCTGTCCAGATCACTGATAAAGTTATTAAACAGAACTGGCCCCAACAGTGAGTCCTGCTGGGGAGTACTGCTTGTGACTGGCAGCCTACTGCATTTAGCTCCATTTTCCACAGCTCTTTGGGCCTGACCATCCAGCCAGTTTTCTACTCAGCAAAGATTAGTAACACGACTAGTATAAACCTGCTAACATTACTAATAACAAATGGTAGTACCTGTGAAATTATTTGGGAAAAAAAACCCAAATTCTAATAGAAAACTAGTTGTTTCTTTTAAGTAAGTCTAATGAAACTTCACAGAAACTTAGTGCAAAAAATTTAGTGTCTATTACATTCTAGCTGTGATATAACATTGGAAAGAACATGCTAGGAAGTGTGACTAATACTTTGCTACGGGTACATGATGGGCCAAAGTTTATTTTAAAATATTTGTTATGAATTTGTAACAGTGTAGCATGGAATAATGTGAAGCTGTGGCAGAATTTTTTACCATTTTTGTGGAGGTTTCATAACTCTTCATACCCCAAATTTTAAAAAAATACTTTTTCTGATATAAATAATAATAAGGTAAAAATCATTGACATGAATCCAAATATCTACATTTCTGATTTTTTTTTTTAACAAAAAAAGCTTGGAAATATTTTCCTTTTCTTTACTACATCTGAGCATAGAGTTGAATTTTACAGTAGCACGTTTGTATTCTGTATACGTATTGCAAGATTTTTTGTTGTTTAATGTGAAATTTGATTTGAACTGAATCTCTTCAGTATAAATATTTTTTTCTATGTCGGGGAATGGCATATGTATATGACAAAGTTCTTGTACTGAGTATTTTCTGAGAAATTTGTTCTCCACTCTCTAGCTTAATAAATGGGCTCAATTTTGTTTCTGTATCACAGAAATATTCCATATGCTCAAGTATCAGGTGTTTGCTTCAATAAGGAGTTTGCTCAGTGTAAGCATAACTATAGTAACATAACTGTACATGAATGAGAACTTGTTAGATTTCGATGTTTAAATGGTATTTAACCAATTTCAAAGAAGAAATGGGGATTCATAATGAGGAAGCTAACAGTATTATCTATCTGTGATAAGACAGAAGGGGACACTTGTTTTCATTCCTCATAGTCATTCTTTTATTTTCATACTAAGTAGCACTCATTAATAATTTTTAATGTTTCTTTGAACATTACAAAAATGGGTTGACCTCATGGTTTGTGGAAAAAAGTAAGTGCCAACCCAGTTTCTAACAGTTCATAAGACATTTAATTATGGTATTAAATTCCTCCAAACCTGGCTGAAGATTACCCATTTATTCTTTGTGGCAATTTAAAGAAAAAGGAAGTTATATTCTACTAGTAGGTATCAAAAATGAGTTCTTGTCTTTCATTTATGGAAGTAAGCACTTAAAACAATTACATTTATTCAGAAGGCATATGGCCACCTAAGTTCCTCCAAGGTCATTCTACCATGCAGTGTTCATCTTAGATGAAGGCGAAACAATTATTTGTGCAGAGATACACACAAAAAGCTGAAGCACAATTCTGCTACATAACCTGCTTGGTAACAAAGGAGACCTGTTACCTGGTTAGATCAATTAGCAGAGTTGTGGTTTTAGAAAATCCTTAAAGCTGTGTTTATCATCAGTAGCACCTTCCTTAACAAAAGTATCTGTAAGGGAAATCTTTACTCCAGCTCAGATTTCTCCATCAAGGAAAGCCGTAATTAACAATGTGCTTGTCAAGATGTTGGTCCTCTGCTTGAAAACTATATAAATTTTTTTTTCAGTTAACATGGCTGCAGAATCTCTTGGGTGAACAAACAGAAAACACCTTAAAGTCAAGTCAGAGTGGTGCCTAGAGTATCAGAAATGTTCTATAAGGTGGAAAAGCCATTTCTAGAAGTTTGACCCTATGTGTGCAAGCTGTTCTTTCTCATACCCCCACAGCTATTCACAGCACCTTGCTGGGCCAATGCAGTGTCTGTGAGAATAAATTTTAAACCAGACCAGGAAAATCTTTATGATTAAAAGAAAAAAAATCTGCATGGACAATCTTAACTATCCAAATTACAGCTTAAATTTAAATGTACAGACAGTAGAAAGAACAAGCAAGAGCAAGAATGAACTGAGAGGGTATTATGAAGAGGAGCTTCCTGTTCAGTTACCCAAAAGTAACTACAAATCATATTATGTTGCTTGGTTGTTGTTGTTTTTTTGTGGTTTTTTTTTTTTTTTTTTTTTTTTTTTTTAATGCAGGATATCTCTTAAATATAGTAACTAATTTCTCAAGACAGTCATTTATGTATTACTAGATTAATTTTCATCGCTTTGACTCAAAGGTTGAATATTAAGAAGGAACTTAGTGGACCAGGGAAACTCAGTTTTCTCAGTTTTTTATTAGGGGAGTGTTACATCCGCCAGATTGTAGCAATTTATATTTGCAACACCAAACACACAGCAAACCGTCCCTGAGAGTTTTTAGCTACTTCGCCACAATTCGGATTACAGAGAGGATCTCGTGGTGACTTGCATTAGTCAGATACTACTCACCCTGTTGCATTATGTGCTTTAGGGCATGCAAAAGATTTGAGAATTGTGACAAACAGTCTTTCCCTTCCTAGCATTTTCTTCTTTCCTTTATCACCTTCCCATATAGGTACACAAATTAGACAACAGAGAGGTTACTCTAGTGCAGCATGTTATACTTCCAAGAAGCTGTTAGTCTTTGTGCTAGGATACCTGATACAGGCATGGACAATCCTCATTCTCCCAAACTTGTGAGGATTTTTAAAATAGTTCCAAGAGGGCTGAAATACATTGATGAGTTTCTCAGGTTGGAGTTTATGAATTTCCAAAGCCTTCTGATCAAACAGAGCATGGAAGAGGACCCAGACAGAAAGCTGAAGTGTTTTCCAGCTGAGAATGTTGTACTTCTTTGGTGGAGGAACTTTTTGTTTATGTTCTAAAAAAATACAGATCTTTTTCTTTCCTTGAAGGTCATAATTAAAAACGTGTTTATTTTTTAAGTTCTGTATTTTATTCCTTGTCAAACTCTCTGTTTAAGCGATGAGAGATGGTTCATTTGAGAAAAGCTAGAATACACTTTTTGGAATTGATAGTATATTTATTGCACAGTGATTAATAGGAATAATTTTTACATCAGATTTTTAATTTGCACTTCCTTAAACTGTTCGATTTAAAGGTCACTGTACCATTCCTTGGTTACCTATAGCTCTTTGCAAATAATCTATTTTCTGTGACAGTAGGATAGGGTCTTTCTGTTATCTACACAAAGATCATTCCCAATGTGTTGTTTCTCCAACATTACAGTAACCATATTTTTTGTACAGTATTATTAACTCAAGTCTTGGGTAGGGAATTAAGACTTCTATTTTAAGTGGATAATTTGCCAGGTGTCACAAATTCAGTTCTTGCTGGTGCTATCCTGTCATTATGAATAAGACATGCTATAAATTATTTCTGTGTGTATGTGTGAATTGATGAAAAATAATGATATTGTGCTCAGTGTCATGGTGCATACAATGACTAAGAGCAAAATAAATTATTTGCCTCAGAAGCTAGAGGATGAAAGAAGAAGTCTTGCTTTACTCAGAGGTAGAATAAGAGAAAAAAACCCATAATATAAAAATGCTGGGCTCAACTCAGATCCTAGTAAAAAGACAGAGGTTGCCTACATATTATGGTAGTAGTGCTGACCAAGGAAATACTTCTGTGACCTATAGTCACATGCCATTAACTAAACTCTGATGGTGGAGAAACAATTTGACTAAAAGTAAGGTCCTATATATATGGCAAAACCAGTGTTTGTTTTGGTTTAAAGTTACATCCACTTTGTAATAGTTAAAATGTATGGAATATATTTTGAATAATATCTCAGTAAATAAGTTAATTTGACTTGAAAAAAGTAGTATTTTCCCCAAACAAACTTGAAAGAAATAGAATGTAAGACTGAGGGATTTGAAGTTTATTTGGAATTGCACAGAAGAAGATTTCATCACATAAGGACCATGATAAACATTTACTCTAACTCTTGGTAATGTATAAGATGCAGCTGAGCACAGGCAATGTGTTTGGTGAATCTGCATGACAATGCATACTTTGCACATGTGATGAGAATTCTAAATCACTGTGGTTAACAAGAAGAAATATTACCGATAGTATTTATGGAAATTATGGGTAATATATTGGCATCATCAAACACAATAAAAATTAAGTCTGTCCTTTGCACTGAACTGCTCATTAATCTCACCATTGTGTACAGTCTCTAGAAAAACAGGATGTGATAATATGGGTGGCAGCTATACATTTATGAAAGGCCTTTAATGTGCAAATGGTAGCAGATCTCAGGCAAGTAAAGTATATGTAATAAAGTGTATGAAAATTGTACCAAGATAACAGTAAGCCCGGATGTCATGGAAATGTGTTTTTCTATAATGTTATTAAAATGCTTCTCTGATTTTTTGCAATTTGCAAGGATGGATGAAACTAATGCATTGGATAAGATACAGGTTTTAACAGTTTTCCTAAGCTGCAGTATTTTAGGAATAAGCCTGTGTTCTACAGTGTTCAGTGGGAAGGTCCCTTTAATGTATACTAAATAAAGAGTCAGAAAAATTACATGTAAAGCTTGTCCTTAGAATATTATGAAGTCAGAAAATATATAAAACGTGCAGAAAGAATACAGAAAAGGATGATTAAAATGGAAAACATTTTGAAAGCCTTAGTGAAACAAATCTGTTTTCAGCAGTGGTTTTGCTTAAATAGAAAGTACAGAAAAATTAATCAGCATTTAAAAATTTAAATTACTGTTTCTATTAATAATAAAAATATAAATAGTGACTTCAGTTTATCCACCATTATCATTCCACAAGTGGTAATGTGGTGGCCCTCTATGAAGTGAGTAAAATCAGGATTTGGCATGTTGATAGAAAATAAAATGTTCAACTCTTGCAGTACTGAAAGTGATACAGCTATCTAGACAGGTTTTCCCTGCCCTGAATGTTGGATTGTGTATCTGTAATATTGCAAGACAAGAAAACTCTGCTTCTGAAACAGGCCATATTGTATTCTTACAAATGAGCTATTTGCAGCAGAAAGCAGTATGTAAATAATCTTTACCTTGCTGTACAAACTTCCATTTATTTTAAAATCAAAACATTCTTGGGAAACTGTTCTCAAAATGCAGAAAAGAATATCAAGTAGGTTTCAGATGCATTCTCAAGAGCATATTACTGAACAACATACTGTAAAAAAAAAAAAAAATGTGGTGAAGCAACATTAACTTACTGACCAGAGATCAAAAGCAGGAAAATACATTTGTTCAGTCAAAGAGGAAGCTTACTTTCTCTCTAAATTTATTTCAGAAGTATTTAAATTTGAGTTAGGAATTATTTGCTGTTTCAAACCATAGAATATCCTATTTAGATAAGGTGGCTGACCAAATTAAAGCATAAAGGCAAAATTAATTCCAAATTCATATAACAATCCCAGCATCACTGAAAGTGCATTAGACTTAAATTTAATGCCTACATATTAAATGGGAAATAATTTGTGCACCGATTAATCAAAAGAGCATTTTAATGTTCTTCTGTAGACCATCATGGGTGATGTCTCATAGAAACAATGTTCTAGATTTAGAGAGAATGGTCTTGTAAACATTTCAGCCACTGAAAGGTGTTTCATCTCTCCCTCATCACTTCCTGAAGCTGCTGTTGTAATCTCTTCTATAGGCAAATAAATGTTCCCAAAAAAAGAATGATGTTCTCCATAATTTCAAACAAATGCTCAAATATATTTCAACAATGCTTCTTCTGCCCTAGGGAGGAAGGGAAAAAAAAAAAGGGAGAAGCTGCTTGCCTTCTGCTTATCTTCTTATCTTCTGCTTCTGCTTCCCTTCAATTTAAAAAACTGAGCACAAATACTTGTATTTCACCAATGATACACAGTTATCATAGAGAAATTTTAGAGTCAAAAGACTAAAAATGGGTCAAAATACCTCTAAGATGTAATCTTTATGATGGTCATCTTAGTTCCTGTGTGCTCTGTGCGACACATTCCCCAGTTCAGCAAAACATCAGGTATGTTCACTTCAGATAGGCATTAACAGAATGCAAAACCTGGAGCAGAAGAACCACACAGGTATTTAGCAAGTTTTATCCGTATTTTTTGCAGTTTTTGCTGGCTGTCAGACTGGCAAAGTTGCGCTACTATCCAGTTGCCAAGCTACCTAGTTTAAAGCCTGTTTCTTTAAGCTGTTGTTACCCTTTTACCTCAGGGTGGTATTTAGATGGGCTGTCTTGAAAATACTGCTGGAGGCATCTTTTTCCAAGTATTTTATCACAGCTTCACCTGCCTCTCTCTGAACGTTCACAAAAGGTACTTAAAAATATTTGTCACTAACTGTGAGCACATACATAACAAAAAAATACTCTAGTATGTGTTGTAATGCCCACAGGCACCATTGATCAGGGAAATCAGCTTGTCCTTGCTCTGGTTCTCCTTCTGTAATACAAGTAATAGAGTTTCAGGGACCAAATCCAAATGCTGTTATAGTCAGTGGAAAGATTCCTATTGTCTGCAATGGTCAAAAAATCTATACCAAAATGCTGTAATTCTTTAAGTGGTTTGTTCTGGTGGTGGAAATTAAACTAAATTTCCACTTTCTCTCAATTCATCTTTATTTAAGTTTCCTCCCCCTATAAAAAGTGTCCAGTCATCTAAGATGAAAGCAGCTGTGGTTATATTAGAACTATAAAGTATGGTGTTAACCAATTACTAAGAGTAGAAAAACAGAGCAGTATAATAAATCTTATTTTGGCAAAAGAAAATGTTTTGTTAAGGTAGAAAAGAGATGGAAGAGTTGCAATTAGAATTGAGTTGGAATTAGAAGTAGGTAAGAATTGCAGGAAGTGTTTTGGGATCTCATACTTCTTAGATGTATTTTCATAAAGTGCAGAATACTTCTGTTTTGCAGGCAAAAAGAAAGTTCTCCATACTTTCAACAATTGAAACCAATGTGTGTGTTGGCCCACCCATCATGGGTTCATGAAAGGCAGGTCTTACTTGACCAACTGATCTCCCTCTATGGCCAGGTGATCCAGATAATGGATGAGGGAAAGGGTGTTGATACTGTCTTCCTGGACTTTAGTAAAGCCTTTGACACCATCTCCTGCAGTGTTCTCCTAGAGAAGCTTGCAGCTTATGACTTAGACAGGTGTTATTTTTGCTGGGCTAAAAACTGATTGGATGCCTGAGCCTAAAGTGTTTTGAATGAAATCAAATCCAGTTGGCAGCCAGTCACAAGTGGTGTTCCCCAGGACTCTAGCCAGTTCTGTTTGATATCTTCATAATTGATCTGGATGATGGGATCAAGTGCACCCTCAGTAGGTTTGCAGATCATACTGTTAGGCAGCAGGATTGTCGATCTTCCTGAGGGCTGGAAGGCTCTACAGAGAGACATGGACAGGCTGGATTGATGGGCTGAGTTGATTCAACAAAGCCGAGTTTTGGGTCCTGCTCTTGAGTCATAATGCAATGCTAGAGGTTTGGGTAAGAGCGGCTGAAAAGAAAGACCTGGGGGTGCTGGTTGAAATATGACTGAACATGAGCTGGCTTGTATGCAGGTGGCCAAGAAGACCAACAGTATTGTGGCCTGCATCAGAAATAATGTGTCCAGCAGAACTAGGGAAGTGATTGTTCCCTTTACTCAGTGCTGGTAAGGCCACACTTTGAATACTATATTCAGTTCTGAGCCCCTCTCTCAAGAGAGGATAAGAAGGATATTGAGTTGTTGGAGTGTGTCCAGAGAAGAGCAACTGAGCTTTTCTTCCAGTTAGCAGCTGGGGAAATTGTGATTGTTTAGTCTGAAAAAGAGGAGGCTGAAGGGAGATCTTATTGCTCTCTACAACTACATGAAAAGGTAGTGAGGTGGGAGTTGGCCTCTTATTCTATGTGACTGGTGATAGGATGAAAAGAAATGGCCTCAAGTTGCACCAGAAGAGGTTCAGATTGGACACTAGGAAAAATTTCTTTATGGGAAGAGTGGTAAGGCATTGGAACAGGCTGCCCATGGAAGTAAGGGAGTCACCATCCCTGGAGTTGCTCAGAAGACTTGTGGACCTGGCACTTGAGAACATGGTTTAGTTGGCATTGTAGCGTTGGTTTAGTCGTTGGGCTTGATGATCTTAGAGGTCTTTTCCAGACTTAATGATTCTATGATACTAAGATTTATAGAATGAAATAGGGTGAAAAAGTTGACCTGGTCATCTAAGACAAGCAATATGGAACACTTAATCTTCTCAATTAAGAAGTGGAAACATAAATAATTCTTGGTTTTAGAGTGAAAAAATACATAATATCATATATTCAGGTCCAGTAAGTTGGTTTTGAATTCAATGGAACTGTGTCTCTGAATACCTACCCAAGGAGTTAGTTTCATCTCATTTTAGCTCATTACAAATGATGACAAACAATTGAGAAAAATTATGTCACAAAGACAGAAGACTAGTGTAAGGAGAGAATCATTCCTAGAAACCTAAAATTTCCCTCTAGGCAATGTAGCACTCAAGTAGCAGTAGTCACATGAGTAGTGTCAGTGACTGCAGTAGGACTACAAGTGAATGAAGACAAGCATGAACAAAACTATTTTCAAGAGCAGAACCTAAAACCTAGTATTCCTTATGTTCCAAAGTCATTTTTAAAATTAATTGTGTTACAGGTGAAGCCCACACAAATAGCTGATAGTAAGTCCTTATTGTTGTTGCACTTATAATTAGTAGTGCAGCTGGAATGGATGGTAGCACAAAGCAGCATGCAAAATAATATATTGCTGTTCAGAGTTGAAATCCACTCACCTTGTACTTCTCACAGTTACAGAGATACCACAGCTATTTATGGAGATGTTTTCACCGTGGAAACCCACTGCTGATGTGTGTTTTTAGGTTTTGTGGAATGAAATAAGCAGGTGGAATGGAATATTTTTTAAGAATCACAGATGTCAAGGGAGTGATGCATTAAATGAGGATGGTAGTCTTGGGGTGGGCCTGATAGTTAGCCATATATTACACCACTAATAAACATTTATTCGCATTTGTATTGCTATCAGAGAATAAAGATTTGATACTCTTATACAGCCACTAGTAGTTTGAACTCTTGAGTACCAGTGTAATGTTTCATGCGTACGTAGATCAGGGTGACTCTTTCTGGAGGCAGCAATTTTTAATCTACAATGCTATTTCTTGAGAATATGAGTTTTGTAAAAAATTGAATTAAAGTTTCATAAGCAATTTAAGAAATAAAATCTAAATAATTTTTTTAATTTGACTTCATCAAGTGCAGAATTTTGATAAAGCATTCATGTATTTTTTTATTCTACAGTGTCTTTTCTCTAAAAGATTTTGGCTTTTTAATCCTATTCAGGACTACCATCATCTGCCTTAATTAAACAAAAGAAAGGTCAGAATTTGTTATGAGACAAAGATTCTTTGATTTAGCAGGATTCTGAACCATAATGGAGGTTGATGAAAGCAGAAAATTTTACTAGAGTCTTTCTATTTAAAAAATAGCTGTAATTATCTGAGTATTTAAAAGAAAGTGAAATTATCCACAAATAATCACAAAGCATGCTAGAAGGTGATAATAACTTTTTAAAAGTTATCTGAAAAATGAACACATTTTTTGCATTCAAATATAAGTGGATCTACAAACACCAACTAACTATACCAGTGTGAAAAATGTGTTATGATCCCCAGGCTTTTTGTGGCTTGTGTAAATGAAACTAAAAGGCTGTGTACCAGAACATACTCATTCCGGGAACTGTGATAGAACTAGTCACTCTGTAATAAAAGCATCAAGATTTTTTTAAAAATTTTGGTTTTCTGAAAGTGCAGTCTGCTTTTTTCTGCATAGTTTTATTTTCAGATGTTGGTAATTCAAACCCCCAGTGGTTATTTTTGGACATGGAAATTGTTATCTTCTATGTCAGACATGAATGTAGCAACTTTTTCCTAAATACTGTCCCAAAAATCCAGTGCTCGTACATATTTGAAAAGCATTTAATTGTCTCTAAAACAATACTTGTTAACGTCACCTAAGAATAATTTTATCGTGAAATTTGGGGAATACAGGGAAAAGAGAAATTCCATTATGCAGTTTGTATCTTAAATAAACTGAATCAGTCTTTGATGAGAGCTGTTTCTCCCACGTGAATAAATAATAAAACTATTCCTAACTTGAGATCTTTAGTCAGTCACTGGTGTAAAACCATGCGGTGTATTTCCTCCTCACTCATATTTAGCCATCAGTTTTAGATTGTGCCTTCCATTTGGAAGTGCAGGAATGTCACAATTTCTCTATGGATAAAAGCTTTTATTAATAACTAATCAAATCCCTCTCAAATGTATTCTAGGAGAAGAATGAAATTTAAGCTTTATCTGGTGGCTGTAGCCTTGAAGAATCAGACTGATTGCCTTATCTTTTAGGAAATTGTTTTTGATATTCAAGATCTAACACTGCTGCAAGAGGACTTGTTAGATCAGCAGTAGAATGAACATGTTCAGAAAACATACTCTGATTACAAGAAGTACAGCAGTTACTATCATGTGAATAATCAATTTAGCCAATCAACACTACAGCCAAATAATTCCACCACTGTATTCACACACACACATATTCTGTCATTCTATACGTTTATAGGTCTGTTATATAGGGTGGCATACTCTGTTCTGGAAAATAGTGAGATTTGGGAGTCACAATAAGTAATGAAATATATATGGTCATAAATAAATACATGACATATTACACAACATTATTATGGAATAATAATATAATTATTATTATGCCCTTTTGCTTTATACGTCCAATTCATACAGGACTTAGAAATTTATATTTCATACTGAGACATACATAATAAAAGGACTAAAAACATGATCTATCATGGGCATCAATGAACAAAACATGTTCAGCTTAACAGAAAAAATTAAAGGATGTGACTGTAACCTATTAGTTTCTTCCTTGGAACAGAAATATGACAGCATTTAATCCTAGCACAGAAAAGTTTTAAGTCCAAGTGCTGGAACTCAATGGAGAAAAATTCCAATTAGAATCAATGTACATTTTTTTTAGAGGAGGTAGTTAACTAGTGGAGCAACTGACTAACACATTTATGGGTTGTCCACTCCTGCCTAAACCAGACTTTTTTTTTTTCCCTTTTAAGGTACATACTTGTTGCCTAAGAAAGACTAATGCAGCTATATCAGCCTATACTGTAAAAAAAGTTAGCATACTTGAACACAAGTCCTTTCCAGATTTAAAATCTGCAAGTCTTTTATGTCTAAATGTCTGTGGAAGTTTTGTTCTATATATAAATAACATTCCATGTGTAAAATATGACCTTTGTGTACCAAAAGAGTTTTTATAGAGTATTGTTTGTCATTTGCTATTTTATAATCAGTAACAATTTTTAGAAATGTGTTTCCTCTAGTCAAGGAACAAAAAATAACACAAAATTACTCAGATAGTTGTCTTATGTTAAAAGTAAGAATTAGGGATGAAATACATTTTCACAAAATAAGATTCAGTAAGGTCCAAGCAGATGTAAATTTGTCATATACTCAATCTGTAATGAAAATTTTGCATTCTGGAATGTAAAATGTTTATTATTTGATAATCTGAAAATTTGTTTTAGACTTTGAACTTGATTTTAAGAGCAGGAAAATAGCATCTAAAACTAAGCTTAATTTTTTCCAAGTTAAAAAAATAAGTGTTGTTTTTTACCTACAAATCTCTTCATTTAGCTGTGAACTCCGCAGCCTCTGCAATTGCTAATTAATTTTCATAGTTGC
This sequence comes from Florisuga fusca, assembly GCA_038090715.1. NCBI lineage: Eukaryota > Metazoa > Chordata > Aves > Apodiformes > Trochilidae > Florisuga > Florisuga fusca. The sequence goes on from JAAWXA010000002.1 coordinate 49,259,199, forward strand.
TTCTTATGGTAATATAGAGAATAACATTTCCTGAAGTTTACACAAAAAAATTTCTGGGAATACTGAAGTATGCTTCATTTTGGTTGCTTGCTGTAAACACCAGTTAAATCTAATAGATAACTGTATTATTCCTAGGAATGAAAAGTATTGTTCCAAGTAGTACTACTCATATTTAACTGTCTCAAGCCATCTAGCAACTCATTAATAAATATTTTGTAAGAACTGTGACTATCACCACAAGAATTTTCAGGAAAATAAAGGCGTTTCCAATGAGAAAAAGCTTGTCATTCTGACTGGCTTGTCAAACACTAAAATGAAATACAGTTTGTATCTGCAGAACTACTGTTATGTTGTCTGTACAAGAGTGGAAGATATGTGTCACACAGATAACACTAAATCAAAGAAATTAAACTGTTTACCCTGCCATTTATTTGTGGATAAGATGTAGGTAAAAGCTCAGGCCAGGTACATTAGCATAACTAGCAATCAGGTGTCTTCCTCCACCCTAGCCAGGGCTATTCACTTCAGAATTGTCTTTTGAGGCAAAGAAAATTCCAGTGAGATCATCAGTGGAATCTCACACAGTGTCTAGCTAAAAGCTGGAAAAAAAAGTAAGGAAGTGAGAAAAATAGAAATGGATGATCTTGTTTCAGGGATTACTTCTTCACTTATTAGAACTCTTTAAACTCTATGAAGAGTGGAGGTAGAGACACTGGAGAATGGGGGAGAGAAGGAGAGAGTACTAAATACTATTTTCAAGCTGTATAAAAAAAGACCTCTAATCTGTAAGCATCTTGGAAATGGCTGCCTTCCAATGCCTTCAAGTTAGAAGGTACTTCATGGTCATTTAAGGCAAAATTTTGTCTTATAAAAACCATGGATAAAATAATGTTAGATTCTCACAATTCCTTAAATCCTGTTTTCAGAAGGTTACACTATATAACTCAGCTTGACACAGACAGCTAACCAAGTTGTAAGCAGCCCTGCAGAAGGGCTCTTGTATTTCTTGTTGACAGGAGGCTTGACAGAAGGCTAAACAGAAGTCAGCAGTGTGCCCTGGCAACCACGAGGCCAAACCACATCCTGCTGTGCATCAAACAGCATAACCAGCCAGACCAGAGAGGTGATTATGCTATTGGATTTGATACAGGTGTGACCTCACCTTAAATATTGTGTGCAATAACAAATATTCTGGGCCCCATCATTTAAAAAGAATGTTAAAGTACTTCAGCATGTCCAGAGATGGGCAACAAAGCTGGAAAGCTGGGAAAGGGGCTGGAAGGCATGTCTTATGAGGAGCAGCTGAAGGCTCTTGTTTGGAGAGAAGGAGGCTGAGGGTCGACTTCACATCTTTCAAAGCTTCCTGAGGAAGGGAAATGGAGAGTGAGGTGCTGAGATTTTCCCTGGGACCCGTGATAGAACACATGGGAATGGATCAAAGCTGCACTAAGGGACGTTCAGTCTGGACATCAGGAAGCATTTCTTTACTGAGGGGGTGGTCAAACCCTGGAACAGGTTTGCTGGGGAGGTGATTGATGCCCAAAGCCTATCAATGTTTAAGAGGCATTTGAACAATGCCCTAAATAATATTCATTAACTTTTGGTCAGACCTGAAGTGGTCAGGCAGTTATGCTAGGTGGACATTTGAGTTCTCTTCCAACTGAAATAGTCTATTCTATCCTATGTATAGGAGAGAGTGAAGGAGCCAAGAGAGAAATCTGGAATTGCTTTTGTTACTACATGGAAGCTACTGGTGATAGAGAAACACTCTAGCTTGTGAGTCTGAGAAAACTTCATGTGAGAAAAATTTTTTTCATATCTTGAGTTCAGTGAGTTAGAACAGGCAGAAGGGAACTGATGGAGATAAGGAAATCTTTTGCTAAAGGAAGTATCAGAATGCTTTTTCTGTTCTCCCAATTGAGAGTTCACTATCAAAAAATATTCATATATTTTCTGAGATGAGAACTGTGCTATGAAAAGGAAAAAAAAAAAAAAAAAAAAAAAAAAAAAATAGTAGTGGATAACCCAGAAAAACAATGAAATCTCATTCACACACAAGCAAAAAAAACCCACCAAACCTTCACTTTTACTCATTAGAAACTACAAAAAATTAGAGTGAAAGAGTGACAGTATCCAGAACTAAACTAAAACTTCTTAATGATAATAATGCTGTAAAACAGCAGAAAGGAAAGATACTGCTACACAAATACAGGGCTGTTTCCTCCTTCCAGTGCACTTTTATTGGAGGAAAACTTTATCACTTTGTGACTTTACATAATAATTTTCAGATCTGATCTTTCACTTCTTATAATTGTCATATTATGTATAGTAGACTTATTTCCTTTCTTGATATTAATGCAACTGAGAAGTAACCTAATTCAATTGAATTACACTACCATAAACTCAGCTTGAGATCAGAATCCATCCCTACTTCATTAGACTGATATTATAACTCTGAATTTATTAGGGAGTATATTAAAAACAGAATGTGGAAAACATAAGCATACAGAACTTTCAAACATTTGAAAAAATTCTCTTAATCCCCATAGTAATTTTTCAATACACCCATTAAATTAATTTTTCAATACCAAATCTTACTGTGAAAATAGTTCTGTTGCAATACAGTTACTTTTAAATAAGGTAATAAAAGTGGATAATTATTAAAACTTCTAACAAACCTAGAAAACTGGTGACAACTGTTGTTTGAGTTTACTTTGCAAGGGACTGTATGAATAAAGGCTCAGGAGATTCTGTCACTGACAAAATCAGGCTGTGTCTTGCTGTGAATTTACTTTGAGTGCTGGCAATTTTTTTGTTTGTTTCTTTTTTTGTCTATATTAATGTATTGATTTCAAAATGCCTCCATCTTTAATGTGAAGGAAATTTTCTTTCTTCCTAGTGGCATTTCTTACATACACAGAGATGGGAAAAGGCTCAGCTCTCCTCTACTCCCCCTTTATATACCCCGGCTCTTGCTGCCCTGCAGACTTGTTTGTTTCAAAGTGCCAGCAGAACTGAAGGTTGGTATTTCCACAGATGGTGATCTTCAAACTTCAGATGACTAAAACTGTTCAAAAGACAGAAAAGAAACAATATTGACTTTTTCTCTGTCATAGTAACTACTAGTTATGGGGTATTTCTGACTTGGAAGCAGACACACCTACCTAAAGCTGATGGATTTAAGTAGTCCTAAAGTCCTTGATTCTCAGCCATAACATTCTGTGGCTTCTCCAGCAGCAGATTCTAATACCCCTGCATTTGTACATGCTCCGTCTTATGAGCACTTGCTTAGATGAGACCTGTACGGTAGCAATATCTAGCTTAGGTCATCAGGGCTGAAATGATTTTGATGTGTCATGCCACTACTGAGAATGTTGTCCATGAAAACATACCAGGCTGGATTTTTCAGTTCTTCACTTCTAGGGAGAGGAAAAAAACCCAACCAAACAAAAAAAGAGTCATGTTATTTTGTCAGTACCATATTTATTTATACTATCCTAGTCTTGAATCGTAAAACTCACATATTTATGTATGCATTCATCCTTGAAGGGAACAAAAAGGACTAAATAGCATCCTGTAACTGCATTTTCCTCTGTTTATTGTTAGAAGAATCTTTAGCCTTGAAGCAGGATCCACACTCTACAACTTTATGCGGTTGCTGAGGGACCTAGAGTCAGGAGACAATTTTCAGTATAATAGAGCTTACACCAGTAAGAAATGGAAGAGAATTGCATCTATAAGTATTTTTCATTTTTAGTGTGGAGTAAAAAGCATGTAACTGTGCATTACTATGATGTTACAAGTATCAGGGTCAGTTTATAGGTGAAAAAAAGCAAGAAATCCAAATTTAATAGCATGAAGGGCAGCTGGCATAAAATAAGCCACCGAAATTTCAGCAATATCACTTAAACCGGTTTTCAAACTTCTAACTGCAGTTTCACAAGGTCATTATAGGAGACAAAGATTAGGGACTGCCTGGCAAGAATATGACACTGAAGAATCCTGCCTGCAATATAGCTTTCAATTTATTAAAAAAAATAATCTAAAACAATACCATCAGATACGGTGACTACAGGTGGATATGTCTTCAAAGCAGAAGGAGCAAGTATTCAGTTACTGCAGGAATCTTTTGAATTTGCCAGCATTTCTGCTATGTATGGTACCGGTGTAAGAAAGTTATCAAAAATAATTCCTCCCACCTGGGTAATAATTTTCATATTTTACTTACTGAAAAAGAAAAGTTACTCTCTTTGTATGTATCTCTAACTTGGCGGAACAGTGAAAAATTATATATCAAGCTTTTCAGGTACTGCGGGTCAATTTTGGGCACATTTACAGTTCTGTGAAAAAAATGACAGTTCAAAAAGACTTCCATATGAAAAACCCTGCATGAAGTAGCAGACAAGTGAAAATGTCTTTTTTCATTTACTCCCCTCCTGCAAGTACAGTAACTCTCTTTAGAATACTGCAAGGCAAACAGCAAAGTTTAAAATTAGAGGTAATTTGCATGCAAACAATGGACCATGACAGATTTCACAGTTCTTAATTTATCATCTGTTATTTATCGTTCATTCTGATGAGTAAAAAAGGCAAGTTTTTTTTTCCTGCAATCAATATAACTTTTTATTCCATATTATGTTAATGACCCTACTTACATAAAAAAGTAAAAATATCTTCTAACTTTTACTGAGAAACAACAAAGGAGAGTGTTATCTTGGATGCTTAAAACTATAGCTATCTCTTTATAAAAAATTGCACTGAAATTCAGAAATCAGGATCGGCTGTGAATTTCAGCCCAACCAGTACCTTTGATTAAGGGGTGATCATTGAAAAGCATATGGCATTGGCTGACTAATGCTTCTGTCACTAAGGAAAGTAACTGTTTGTCATGTGAACAGAGTTGATTCCTCATGTCCTGAGTGAGAAAAGGCCTGGAATCACTGTTAGCTTGTTATGTATTTGCTACTTCTGCCCATCATTGAATAGATGCCTACCTTTATACATCCTGTAATTTGAAAATCTTTGGCAGTATTATTTGTGAAAGGCAAAACACTTGTATATAGTAAACTTTCATAGAGCTCTATAGGTCCTTTTAGTAAGCTTGATCCTTGTACAATACTCCAAGTAGAAGTTGCAAGAAGTAGAGAATTATCACAGTTGTATCAAACATGAGGAACAGCAAAAAAGGGAGAGAAAAAGAGACTTTTGCATAATCTCATAAATTAATAGTTTAATAGTTTAACATATCAGATGACAAACTAGCTACACATGTGTCAAAAAGAGTGAATTTGGTAGGCAAAAAAATTAATAATACATATTTATAATAACATTAAGTCTTTCTACCTCCTGCTGTAATCCCTTATGTTTCCTAGTAATAATTGTCCTTATTCAAGATGCAGCTCAAGATGTGGGCTGTGACACACTCAGCTGGTCTTCTGGAGTGCACATTGTTCCCCTGAATTTTTTTAAAGTTTTTCATAACACAATGTTGTCTTTCCAGATTGTGCTTGTATTTTTTAAAATAAGCCCTCAATACAGCACTGCAATTGACTTGACAAGCTTTTTAAGAAGTCATCGTGTTCCCTATTCCAGAGAAAACAAAAGCAGCAGTTTTCATCTTTTTCTACCAAGACTCTATCAGACTGATTGTAACAATTAAAGGGGTTTGTTGGCAGAGCTGCCTAAGTCACAGAGCTGGAATATCACTCAGACAGACAGATCCCTCTACATCCTCCATACTTTGTGATCCAGTCACTTTCCTGAAGCAAAAGCTTTGTGTGAAAACATGGGCCATAAAGCAGAGAAATACTATTAGGTGGATAGTTAGCCTTATTAAACTGTTAACAGGTTCTGGTTTCTTCATTTCATTTTAAGAGAGATTATTTTCTCACAATTTTCTTCTCGGTTCACAAAATTTATTTTCAGGTCTTCATACCTGGAACTGAACATATAAACAGTCTGTTCTCGTGATTCTTCTGTCCTCCTTCCAAATGAACATCTGATTAAGCTGGCTATTTCCAAAATTGGTGCTATAGATATACACAAAACTGGAAGACTTACCCAAGAATAGTTGAACAGAAGTCAGAGGGTTAAGGTAATTTCTGGAAAGGGTGAAAAATGACAGAGACATGACTGCGTGTCCTGGGAGGAATGAGATATTAGAAATAAAATCTGGTAAGGGTATCCCTGAGGACAGATGTACAGATCACATACTTCAGGCACTGAAGGAGTGGATAGTGATTCAAAACTTTCTTCTATATTACACTTTAGAAAGCCAGTAGAGATGCAAGTTGTATTTGTCAGAGATGACATTACCAATATAGGCTACTTATTTATACAATTTCATAGACATCAAGGAAGTCTTGAAGCTTTCAGGAGACTTGATGAATTTGAGTTCACTTCTTAGTGAAGTTCAGAGCAATCACCCCCGTTGTATTTTCCACCCCTCAGACAGACTTTCAAATCAAATTCTCAGGGTTATTAAATCACCACCAAGAAGATCAGGCAAACCTTCTCAATGTTATTTTTCATCTTTAAAGATAACGATTCCTGTGATTATTCTGTTGTCATCTATTTTTTACTCTGTCTTCACCAGTGACTTTGACTGATCCCCAAAGCTCTGGACTTTTTTCAGAGTACATCTGAGAGGGTCTTATTAAAACCAGGGAAAATTATAAGTGGCTTTGAGAATAAAAGATGTGGAGAAGAAAATACATGGTAGAAATCTTAGTTTAGCATGGTATGTTTTCTAGGTCTACAGAAATATGCATATTGTAGAAGCTGGGGGATATAATAGGAAAAGAAGAAATTACATACATAAAGCTAACTGACTAATAAGTAAGTGAATGTTTTTCAATAGTCACTATTTTCTAACTGAAATTTCAGTGTGATTTCTGTTTGTACCTGCTATGGATTTGGATAGTAGTTTTAACTTTAGAACTCTTTGAATCTGCAGTTGGCTTCTGATACACAAGCAAGGAGGAGGAGTCTTCAAAGCTCAGCAGTATAAATATCATAATCCACTGATTAATCAGCATTCTACAGCAATTTATCAGTCTGTTCTCCATGGGACCTGTCAATCTCCTACTCTCTTCTTCTGTGTCATATTCCTGGATGTCCTCAAAGCTCTGATGGAAAACATTTTGATATATTCAAACCTTTTCTTTCTTAAGCAGAGTAACATGAACAGCCACTGCCTTTTTCTATACTGCCTTTTAACACTAATATTCTGGCCACACATCCCACTTTGAAAAATATTTTGAAGGCTATCACTCCAGATGCCAGAGAAATTAATCTTTGGAGATCATTACACCATCCAGTCAATATTTGTCAAAGAAATAAATGAAGCTTTCCCAAACTTAACTTGTTTTTTTCTGTCTTATCACCTGTACTTGAGTACAAAAGAACACAAATATGAACATCTCTTCACTATGTATAAAGAATATAACCCATTTCCCAATCACTTCTTTTGAGATCTAAGGTGTTTACATTTTGTACTTTTCTTTCTTCTTTCTCTATTTATTTTGCCAAAACACATCTCTATACACACAAAACAATGCTCAGATCTTCTTTGCTCATTGGGAAATCATACCTAATTTCACTGCCTCTCCAGTGCCGTTCTGATCTCTGTACTGGCTTCACAGTACTGATCTCTGTGCTGACAAGTTGAAGTCATAACCTGGAGCTCAGCTACCTTCTCAGCTGTCTCTTCCCTTTCTCACAAGCTCAAGTTTGCTTAACTCTCTCACTCTTAATAGCTTGCTTTTTCTTAAATTCTCAGAGCCTAGACTTTTCAAAGATGGAATTAACACATGCCCTCTCAGTGGACACTGCTCACTACCATTTGAGTCTGCTAGCTAGTTTCTGTGTCTTAGCAGATGATCCTTGGAAGGAATGCAAATGAGGCTCATTACCTACAGCAGATGCTCTAGGCTTGGTGTTTTAAGTGTCACAGAAACATTAAGACCAAGTTTGTTTATTGTTTTTAATTCGGTGAGGAGTTACAGCAAATCACTTTTGGTGGAGTTCTCTCTAAACAGGATTGAAACAAACTATGTTCTATATCCTAATATGAAGATATTAACCAGGCCACAGACAGCAGTTCTTGCAGGTGCAGATGTTCTAAACTCATATTTAAGCATTTGCAGTCAGAAGTTTTTCCATACCATACTCTGAGCTGCAGATTTCTTAGTGAGACTACGGAAAGATAGATGGCATATAGGCACAAATTGGTTAGAATATCATTGAAGAGCAATGCTGTCCTCAGTTTGCATGCTATTTTCTACACCAATCCTTTGAAACATACCCTCTTTCACCAATTCTGGAAATCTTTTATTTGTTAATGTATGTTTTCCATGTTTCAGAGAAGGGAAATTAAAGCTGAAAGGTCAGTACTTATTCAAGGTACAAACTTTCAAAAAAAGTAGCTTGCACTTGTTGTGTAGTCTGTTCTTCAAGATTCTGCCAGTATTGGAAACTGTCTAGGCTGGAATAACATGAATCTTCTCTGCAGTTCCAAGAATTATTGTCTATGGCCTGGTTAGGATCTTCATTCAGTCCAGGGAGATCAAGGGGAGTAGCAAAAAATTCTATAGGTCTATTAACAGCAAAAGGAAGAGTAAGGAAGGTTTCCTCAGAGAGGAAACAGATGAACTAGTGGCAAGTGATATGGTGAAGGCTGAGGTTCTCAATGACTTCTTCACCTCAGCCTTCACTGTCAGGGTCTCCAGCCACAGTCCTGAAGTCACAGGTGACAATGGCAAGGGTTTGAAGGAAGAACTGCCCATTGTAAGTGAAGATCAGATTCATGACCATCTGCAGAACATCAAAGTGTACAAGTCCACGGGACCTGATGGGATAAACCCATGGGTACTGAGGAAACTGGCAGATGTGCCTGCTAAACCCCTGTCAATGGTCATTCATGGCAGTCCTGTGATGTCCCCGTTTACTGGAAAAAGGGAAACATAATCCACATTTTCAAAAAGGGAAAGAAGGAAGGTCCAGGGAACTAAAGGCTGGTCAGTCTCACCTCTGTGCCCTGTAAGATCATGGAGCAGATCCTCCTGGAGGCACCGCTGTAGCAGAAGAATAATGAAGAGGTGATTGGGTATAATCACCACGGCTTCACCAAGGGTAAATCATGCCTGACAAACCTGATGGCCTTCTATGAAAAGGTCACAACATCAACAGACAAGGGAAGATCAACCACCATCATTTACCTGGACCTGAATAAAGCCTTCAACACTGTCCTGCACTACATCCTAGTCTCCAAGCTCACAAAAAATGGGTTTGACAGATGGGCCAATTTGTGGATTAATAACTGGGTTGATGTCCACACCCAAAGAGTGGCTGTCAATGGGTCCATGTCCAAGTGGAGGCCAGTGACAAGTGGAGTCCCTCAAGGATCAGTGTTGGGACTGGTCCTGTTTAACATCTTTGTTGGTGACATGGACGGTGGCATTGAGTGCACCCTCAGCAAGTTTGCTGATGACACCAAACTGTGTGGTGCAGCTGACAGGCTCGAGGGAAGGGATGCCATCCTGAGGGACCTTGACAGGCTGGAGAGGTGGGCCCATACCAGGCTCATGAAGTTCAACAAGACCAAGTGCAAGGTCCTGCATCTGGGTCAAGGCAATCCCAAGCACTGATACAGACTGGGCAGTGACTGGCTTGAGAGCAGCCCTGAGGAAAAGGACTTGGGAGTGCTGGTGGATGAGAAGCTCAACATGAGCCATCAGTGTACACTTGCATCGCAGAAAGCCAATTGTATCCTTGGCTGCATCAAGAGAAGCATGGCCAGCAGCTCGAGGGAAGGGATTCTCCCCCTCTACTCCATTCCTGTGAGGCCCCACCTAAAGTACTGCATCCAGTTCTGTATCCCTTATTACAAGAAAGACATGGATGTGCTGCAACGTGTCTAAAGAAGGGCCACAAGGATGATCAGCGGGCTGGTCAGGTAGTGATAGGACTAGGGGGAATGACTAGAAATTGGCTTGAAATGCCTTCATCTGGTTTGCAAGAGGACTGGGCCTACACAGCATCAAGTGGAATAGTATTTTGAACATATAAAATGCAAAGTAATGCTAGGCAGTTAGAAAAAAAGAAGAGACTTTGTTGTTTTTAACTTGTTTTGCATTGTAATAGGTGAGTGATTACTAATTGATAACAGTGATAATAGTGATACATAAAAAGGGTTTTTTTAACCCCAGACTCTACATGCCTCCATTTCTCACTTTATTAAAAAGAGGTGTGATACAAATGCATTTATGAGAGTTAGTGAAGCATTCGCATATTACAGTGATGAGCACTAAGGAAAAGTCTAAGAAGAAATTTAAGTATTCTGTCTTCTGAGCACAGTTCGAATTGTGTGCAGTAAATGAGACATGCGACCATGCAAAGAAAAAATAACCAAAATGTTAAATATCTCTGACTATGTGGCTTACATTCTGCACCTAAAAAGAAGAGGTTCTTCAGACAAGGAGAATAGCATCACATAATTAAATGCTGTATTGTAAGGGATCATCACTAGCATATGATTTTCATTCCACTGGCAACAGTAAATCTGTGAGCATTTGAGTGCCTGACTCTACAATTCAGTGCTATTATTTCTGTTTATTGCTATGTGAGAATTTTGGTACATAATTAGCATATGGACTATGTTTATGGTCAGTGAACAGCAGTTACGTGGAAGTATACATTTTAAGAAGTATAGCAATTCAAGTTGTAGAAAAGCTGTGTATAATCATATACAGAGGTGCTGTCTTGTCAACAAAATGCCAGTGGAGTGAAGATAAATGTAATATAGTGCATAGGTGGAAAGAAAGCAAACTTTTATTAAATATGAACATGCACTTAGTGATTTCTGGATTTCAATGGTACAGTGGCAAAACTTTCTCAGACACTACTCACAGAAACTCGTAAATTTAGAAAAATAGGAGCTAAAGGCATCTTTGGAAATTAAATATAGTCTCCAAGTCTCTCCAGCATTTTCAATATCTTTAAAAGTCTCCTTGGCCAGATTATGTAATGCTGCAGGAAAATCTTGCCATCAGAACCAAAAGTGTCAATAAGAGGTCACTGCTAAATTTATCCTTCTACTACTATTTTTCCTCTCAGAATTGACTTATGCAGGTCATAAATTTGATCTATTGTGCTTATATCCAAGAGCAGAAGTTTTCTAGCGAAATACATTAGCTTCAGGTATATGGTTAGGATTTTTTTTTTCTGCGTCAAAAGAGATCAGTTCCAGTGATTTAATTTCAATATGGGAGTAATTCTTGCAGATCAGCAATTGCAATCCACAAAAAAATAAGCAGGAAAAACAGAGCTGCAACTTCAAGGGATGCGAGATGTGATTAGCAGACAAATTCAGTCCTGTGTGAAAAGCAACACACACAGGTACTAGCCACGGGGGAGCACTAGATAAAAAGACGTGACTCAGGTCATGGCACCATTTATGTGTAGGTAGATATGCTCTGTAGAAGGAAGTTTTTCTTTATTTGCCAAAGACTGGAGTGGTGAAGACATTTTCAGAGCTTTTCAGCATGACTTGCTCAGATACTTTTTCCTAGAAGTCAGCAAATGGAGGACACGGCTGGTTTGGACTTGGGCTACTGGTCAGATCCAAAGCTTGCTACAATCTGTGTTGATGTTTATTGTAATTGTGATTATGATGGGTATAGCAATATCTTGTATAAAAATCAGCCATAATGAGAACTGTTAACTTGCACATGGTTCAGCTGGCTGACTATACTCCTTTAAACAATAAAGAGAATCTTATTGATACCCTTCATACTGACAGTGGGATTTGAGACCCAGGACTCAGGTGGTAGAGGGAGGTGTAAGTGAAAGCCATGGCCCCCATGATGTAAGGATGATGCCAGAGTAAAAGTGCTAGCCGTGTTCAAGTACCATCTATCATCCAACCCTGCACAATGTTGATAATTCCAAGGTTTAGCTCTGTGTGCTTGATTGACTTTATGCACATGGAATGACAAAAACACAGATTTGGGACAAAATGACCAGTATTAATAATAAACTAAAGTACATCTGTTTTAACTATAGTGTAGTTCTAGGTGGTGGTCACTGCTTCACCTGCACCCAAGAGATTCCTCAATGAAGGATTTTTTGTTATTATTACTATTGTGTTGATGTATTCTGTACTGTTAATAGTGTTAAGTTTGTTCACAGAGTGATTTAATCGTGTGTTATTGTTATAGTTGGATCTTGGCAAATTCTTGACTATCATAAGATTTTCTTTTCACTTCTGTTTCTTCAAACTCTCTCTCTCTCTTTGTTCTCATTCCCTTTCCTGTTCTGTCTTTGTTCTCTTTTAACTCCCTTTAATCACTACCAAGTGAATAGTTAAATACAATATTTAAAATAAACCTGACTGACTTATGCTAATGACAGATCTCCTTCTGAGGAGGAAAAGCTGGAAGAACGAGTTCTCCCCTCTTCCTTGGCCCAACAAGGGAGCAGCAACAAATTCCAGGAATCTGGGGGCATATCAGCAAGACTGAGGTCCCCATTTTGTTATTGTCCATCACCAGCCCACCATCCTGCATCGGGCCCTGTCCAGAAACAAAACACCATCTTGAACAAGAAACTCTCGCCAGACATTGCTGGACCCATGATGGTCACTTTCTTGGACTCCCTCATTTTCTTTCTTCCTCCCTTCCTCTCTTTTAATAAGAAGACAATAAGAAGACCTCTACTCTCTGTTTTAAAAGCAAAATTTCACTAAGCGGGGGAATAATAGAATACTTTCTTCAATTTGTCCCATTTCACCTTAAACTCATTTCATTATTGCTGTAGCCTCAAGATTCATTTGATCATTATGTTGTTCTGTTGTCATCTCTAGAAGAAAGGTACAGTAATGTCAAATCTTTTTGTTGGCAGTTGACAAATAAATATAGGCTTCTAGCATGAACTTTTTGCCAACTATCTGAATTATCCTCCAAAGTTGCAGTTGAGTGCTCCTGATAATAATAAATAGTAAAGAATTGTAAAGTTCCATTTAAAAATTAATACAGCATAACAAAGAATACACGATAAAAAAAAAGCACAAAATCTGTAAGTCCTTAAAGACTGGTAAAGCACATACACATGGCTTTCCACAGAGATCTCAGCTCTTTCCGTGCAGACTTTGTATACTTTGCACAAGGTTCACAAATCTTTTCAGGGTTAGGAATATTAGTGGTTAATTGTTCAGGAAATTACAAAGTTTTTCACTTAAAAGGAAATCAACATAACTCAGAATGTAGTAAAAACATGAACAGTAAACAATATCAAATAAATATTGAAAGAATTTGAGTCTTAACTGATAAATTCTGGTCTTTTTCTACCTTCTGATTTCGGAAAATATCTGAGCTTTTAAGCCATTGCCATGGCTACTCATGTGACCAAACATTCCATTAATATATCCCAGGTGGCTCCTTAAAATGAAATGGGGAGGAAAACAAACTGAAATCCTTCAGTGGTGATGTTACAAAATTAGAAGAAATCATTCAGTTAAATCCCATGACCTTCCTGGTGGTGTTGGATGATATGTATTATCACATTCAGTTTGTTATAATTTTTATTTAAGCAAAACCACTAAGAAACAGAATTGAAACAGGATTGCAATTCAGTCCTTCACTCAAGAAAATAGATGGGCTTCAGATTAATTCTTTACAGCTGATGATCATGGGTTTTGTCAGTCCAAAAAAAGATATGAATTCTATTCCACCCCGCTTGCCATCAACAATACTCAGTTTTAAGACACAAGTATTTAGAGGCTGCACTTAAAAACCCTGTATTTAATCACAGACATTACAGTGGCTGCTTAAGAAGGAAAAGGTACCTTTAGAACCTACCTTCCATATTGAAGGATAGGTTATAAATCCAAAACAATATATTGATCACACTGTAAACAAAAATTGTGGTTGGTAAATAATGTTAGTTAAACAGAAATTAAGGAAGATGAACAGTTATGCAAAGATCTATAAATCTGTGAGCTTCTTTATAGCTCATGTATCAAAATTAATAAAATTTGTCATTTTTTTCATCTGTCATTCCAGACAAATCCAGAGGTATCATGAACTGAATTGTCATTTCTTATTTCCATCACTTATCCATATCTTAACTATAAATTATTCCCTTAATTTCTGAAGCCTCCACCATAGAAGAAATTTCTTTTGATCATTTTTCTGTTCTGCTACAAATTTTGAAGGCTTCCATTAGATCATGTCAAAGTTGTTTTATTTCCTAGGTGAATTTATGTAACAGGCAGAAGACTATGTGAATTCCAATATAAAAAAAGGTAATAAAATAATCCTTTAGGATTGTCCAAGTAAAACAAAAATCTGGCAAGTCTCACATTTCTGTCTGATCACCTTAAACTATGAAACTCACATCTGCATTCTATAAGAAAAATAAATTTTTCTGTACAGAAATAATAAAAAAATCACATTCAGAATTCTTTGCTACTAATCTGTCCAGTGTCTCCTCTACATGTGGATTCTACTAAGCAAGACCAATGCTGTCTATTTTAATTACAGTAGCTGTTATATTTCTTCCATAAACAAAATGATGGGAAGAAAGTAATATTTTTAAATGCGAAAGTGTTTGTCTAGATTGTATCTAGACTGATATCTCTCAATGTTGAGATCAGTTTGCTGGTAGTGTCAGTGATATAGCAGAATATAATGGAGGTTTTTTGTATGCATGGCTGTGACCTGCAGCTATGCACAGCATCAGTTTACCATCCTAGTCCTTTGCTGCAAAACTGCCAACATCATTTATGCAAAGAGACCATATTTTCTCCTGTGTTTCAGCATTAATTGAAGAAAAGAAAATGAAAGTAAAATGCAAAACAAGCATTCAGCACTCATTATAGAAACACTGTTATCACTGTTAGCTGTGGGAATGATGACTTGTCATAGTAAACAGAAGCATCTCACCTGCCTGTATGGCATTCTCATCCAAACAGGTGTGCATGTCATATGATTTATTTTGAGCCTGACATTAATAAACTATGAGCTTCCTAACCCATGCTTGGATGCAATCCTCTGAACTGTTAACCCTTTTGCCAATGTCCCTTAGCTCTATGATGAATTGTTTCATTTTGGTGAAGGCAGGATAATGTTGATCATCACATAAAAGCCTTAATAGTGTCTTTAGAGACCTCTTAATTGTGAGGTGCAAGGTGTAGAATAAAATGACATGGTAAATCATTAATCCTTACATTTTTTTTTCTTCCTCACCACAATATCCCTCTGCTTGCTGACACTTCTACATTGTCAGGCATGAGACAATGTGAACAAAAATACTTCCTTTTCAGTTAAGAAAACAGAAATTTAGCATTCAGGTGTTCCTTTCATTTAGACCTCACAACAATACCTACAAAGGCTCTATTAACCTGGAATAGATGTCACCCACAACTTTGAATATCTCCTTGTAATCTTCATAGTACAGAACCTTTCCCATGTGTCTGTCTCAGCTAATGCTATGTTCTGAGGTTAAGACCTGAAAATGTAAGCATTAGTTAGTTGAAATTCTAGCTCATCTGATAGCTAAGCTCTTAATAATGATCCTGCATTATTCTTAAATCCCATAGGTCTAGTCAATGTTAGTCATAATAATAATGGATCTTTTTTGTTTCACTTAACATGTATACTGTCTGAATAATTTCCTGTTTTACAGGTTTAATACTTTTCTTCTTCTTTTCCTTTTCTTCATGAATTAGTCTTAAATCTGAGTAGTTGGGATATTTCATGGACCATGCATTTAAAGTTTGATGGTGAGACCCACTTTAACCTATATGTCCTAGAAACCTGTCTCTGTACATAAATACTACTTTTTTATTCTATTTATTAGATTGTATATCTTAGGATATTCAGCAGGAACTAGAATAAAGACAATTACAAATTACTTTGCAAGCTAGTTACTAAACAAGACCAAGACAAAGCACTTGTAATTTTTTGTTCACATTTATCCAACACTGAGCTTTTTGCATTCCTGCTAAATATTGACAGATACAGTCTAGATAGGAAATAATTAACTTTCTATTCCAAGGAAAACATTAGTGGTCAATTTAAATCCTTATATACATTGTTTTATAAACCAGTGTGGCATTCAGGCTTAACCTGGTGACATTTCTCCTCCCTGTTTCTTTCTGTAATCCCTATCACTGATCTTTCTCTCACGTGGGAGACCGCTTCCATGGAAACATCCTCTGCACTGTATGGTGGTTACTTCTGATTTAATTCATTTTTCATAACAGAATTTTTTTTCTTCTTATGAATGTGTCCTGTTCTGCGTATTTCTGTAGTATGTCTGTTCTCCCATTGTTGTTCCCAAATACTGGGTTTGTTACATATTTGCATGCCAGTTTGTGCAATTTCCTCACAGTTGTTGATGTGACTTTACTAATTCAGGTTACAGATATTAAGTCTCTACTTGATCCTGTGCAGTACAGACCACAGCTCATCCAGGTCTGCTTAAAGTACCTACAGATTCACCATTGCATAGATTTGCACTTCAGTTAAGTGCAGCATGTAAAAGATAGGAAAGCAAACTTGAAGACTTGAATTGGGACAGAAAAAAGACACAAAGTAGAATATGATATGGTGGGGCCTAGCAATTGATCAAATTGCTTTCTTTGCATTTACATGGTACTGGAAATCCTAGTAATCTGGTGATAGTATTTGTCAGTATAATTTTTGAACACCAGTTTTAACAGCATATGGTGATAGCAAACCAGGCTTTTGTGTCAAAAAAGCTAAAAAAAAAAAAAAAAAAAGGAAACAACAAATCAAAACCAGCAACACTGAAAAAAGAAAAGAATAATGGAATATACAAATAATTGAAGTCTCTAATTTTTCTGCAAGTATAACTGGTAGATATTTTTTTTACATAGAAACCAAGCAGAAATATCATAGAATGTCATAGAAATATCATGGAAATATACATATCATATATAATGTCATAGAAGAAGCCTAGAATCGTGGTATGATGTGGGTTGAAAGGGACCTTTAAAGATCATCTAGTCCAACCCCCCTGCTGCATATCAAATTGTAATTTGAATTTTGAAGTAAAAGAGTCTGAAGTTAGAAAAACGCCAGAATAAAGTTTGCTCGTGTATCCAGCTTTACCTGCGTACGAAAAAATTGGAATTTACTAATTAACATTCAGTAGAAGCTGGACATTCCCATTTAGATAACGTAGCAAAACTAAACATTCAATTATTTTTTTTCAAAACATCTGGTTAGGACGGGTAGAGTGCTCTTAAAGTCAGGAAAGTCACAAGGAGGTACTTTGCTACACGTATCAGCACTTTAGCACATGGATTTATGACTCGTTTCTTAAACTTTTGTTGTATGCAGTGTGGAATTCATAGAGATTATCACAAACACGTTAAATACATGAGCAATCTTTACTCTTGTAACCAGCACCTCTTCTTCTCACACCTTTCCTACTAGAGACTATAAAGTACAGCATCTTACTCTCTTACACTTCTTTTCTTTCCTTGGTATTTTGGTAATAGTATCTTTCTCACTCTCTAAAACTTTTTGAGTTTTTGGGTTGTGATTAACTGGCCATATGTAAGTGAAGTTAATCTATTATGAACATTACAGGAAGTGTTATCTTTGGTCACTGAAAGTGGAACAGGAGTATAGACTATAAGAACATAGGATTGTTATGGAGAATGTACTGACTACAGGCTACATACATATCATATATTTTTGGTAGAGTATTTCTTGACTACTACATGCTCTGCCGTGGTCAGACTTCACTTGTCTACAGCAATTAGTCCAAATTATGCTTTTCTGGATGTGCACACGATGGAAATAGGATCATTTGCATCCCATCCGGCTGTTCTAGCCTTACAGTGCTTAGAAAGGAGAGCTTCTAACCATGAAAAGATAGTCGACTATTTATTAAGGATATGCACAAGGGAGATCCAAGCACACTGAAACATGAAGGTCACACATATCCAGACACAGTCTTTGTTAACTCTAAAATGAACCAGAGGTAAAACTTTAGGTTTCTGATCTATTAAATAAGTCTTTCTTTGGGGCAGGACTGAGGTATAAATTGCTTCAAAATCTTGCTCTTCTTTGTCTATCCAATGATGTGAAAGTTATAATTAATGGTACATCTAGTAGCAGGAAACATCTGATTTTGAGGAGCTGACCAGTCTTAAGTAACAACACAAGTGAGAGATAAATTCCCTGGCCTGACCATAACCCTTGCACTAGTAGGAAGGAAGCAAGCAGTGGAGCAGCAAAGCCCCCAGCTGTAAGGAAACCAGCAGGGGAGGCTCCAGCACTGCTGCCACTGGAGCATTCTGCATAGGACTCTGAGGTGTGTGTGCCCTGCTGTGTCTGCCCACAGAGAACAAATGTTGTCTTGGGAACTGTTAGTAGACACCAGCTCTAATCTGGTTTGGACTTGGAGCATAAATGGGGAACTAGTCTCAGAAGGCAGAAAGTCATCAACAGAGTCCTTGACAGCTCCTTAGTTTGTGCTTTGGTACAGACACTCTTGTCTCTTGACTTAAACTGACATGATATGATCTGCTTGAAGCGTCACACATTTCTTCCTGTAGAGCTAGTCAAGTTACTTTCTTCTGGCTACTTCGTATTGCTGAAAGTCTACAGGGGGAGTAATTGGAAAAAAACCTGTCAACTCAAATGATGTTTAAGGCCCATGCTAATAGCTCATTCATCCTATCTGCTTAAGAAAATAATCTCTCCATTAAATTAATTTTTAATTTGAAGAAGTTCCCTGGTTCAGTCACACCACAATCATTTTTAATTATGTTACTAAGACTATGTTGGGTTTTTCTTGGCCTTCTGTGCTGGTGCTCCATTTCCTCACCCAATGCTGACTTTTCAAGGCTGCTGGTTAGGAAGATAGGGCCTCAAAATGCAATACACAAAGCAGACCTGCTACCTTTTTTTTAAAATGTAGGCTTGTTTTTTTTTGATGTTGTTGGTTTGGTTTGTTTGAGGTTTTTTCCTAAAAATAAACGCATCTATTTTCTTCATTTCTGTCAAGATTGAACTGTGGGCCTACAATTAACCAAATGGCAGATGCTCACTATTAATCCCCCTCCTCTTCCAGATAAAGAAAGGAGAGAGAATAACGGAGAGAGACTTACAGGTTGGAAACTAAACTACACAGTTTTAATGAAACAATAATGATAAAAAAGGGAAAAATTGTTAAACATATACAAATATGCAGAAAACCAATACCATGTTCACCCCTTTCCTCCCCCCAGTAATGCTCAGATCACCACCAAGGCTTCAGGGCAGCCCTTGAAAAGGAGAAAATCCAGGAGAAAAAGGGAGAGAATTTTAGCAATGATTCACCAGTAGTACACAGATTTTCAGAAGAAAAGTCATAGGTGACACATAGTCAGACTTGCTTTAAATTGCTTTTAGTGAGAGAAGAACTGATTTTTTGTTATTATCTTAAACCTCTACCTTATTAAAATATCATTGTGATATTTTCTTTATATTTTGCATTGTGTTTCAGGAAGCATCTTGTGACTATGGTTATGAATATAATATTAATATTTCATAATATATTATGGACTATCATGATTTTTAATAAGACTTGAAGCTTACTTATGCAGTGGGAGTATGTTTTTATATTTTGGGATGTGTGTTCCTCTGGAAGTTTTAAATTAAATATTACTAAAACATACAGATCACATTTCAACAAAACTAGTAATTTATATAAAAGTTCAAGTTTTGCAGAAGTGCAGGCAGATGAAAGGAGAAGAGCACACTACCCAAAATTTTAAAATTCATTTATTATCTAGAAGCATAAGTGCTCACACCTTTGCCCTTCTAGTTTCAAGTCATATAAAAATGTGAACTTACTGTCTATCTGCCTTCCTGCTATCTTCTGGATTTGATCTCCACTTTGGTCAGAGGATTCGGAGCTGCTGTTCTCCTTATCTTCCACTGTGGTTTATGGAGGAAGGGAACTGTGAACCACTGGGACCAACAGGCAGATTTATGAGACTCCAATGCAGGAAAAAATCCTCCAGATTGTGCCAAAATTCTGCCTCATCAGTTCCTGTATCAGGATGAGGCCCTGCTTAGTCTGCTAAGAGTTCTCAAAAAAACCCTGCTTTACTAGGGTATTGATACAGACCCTCTTCTTACAGACTGTAGTTGGTTCAAAGCCAACAGAAAAGCTACAGATAATTAGATTTTTCTTACTTTCTAAGATATCAAACACAAAATCCTTGCCCAACAGTTTGGAGATGCTAGTGACCACAGACTTCCCGGTATTAGAAGATCATGGTGAGTGTTATTTCAATAATTCATATCCTTTTTTTTTTTTCTGTGATGGCTGTTTAAAACGGACCAACAGTTTGAATGTTGCAGGGCTAGAGAGAAGCTAGATTTTCTTCATAAAAACTGATCAACAAGATGAAAGGGCATGAACTACCAGAGCAGAATATCATCTAAGGCATTGTAACGATTATTGGAACATGACAGAACAGCAATTGTGGTGATATTATATGCATTGAAAAGGATGTGCAGCTTTGGAAACAAACGGAAGTTCAAGCAGTAAGTTAACACATGTATTTATAGATGGGCTATTAAGAGTTGTGGAGGAGGAAAGCACAATAACTCTGAGCTGGCTAAAATAAAAAGCATCAAATGTTCTTTTGGGGAGGCCTAGTAGAAACGTTTCTACTAGAATAATACAGAGTCTGAAATAAATTGCTGTGTCAAATTTGGAAATTACTCCAGATTTATCTAGAGCTGTACAGGAGTAAATACTAACAGGAGTTGATCTTTGAGAAGCGGACTGGAGAGTAAATTCTGCTGACAATGGTAGAGATTAGATACTCCTCAGTGTTACTGTTGATAGGACTTTGAGTTGAGCTGAAACTAAAACTGGACTGAACTGAAAAATTACAATGTTATTTCAGGCAGGCTGATATAAGAGAGAAGGAGGTGGAAGAAGACTGGGTCACAGAAAATTTGCAGGCTGGAGGGCTGACAGGCTGGAGGGAAGGGATGCCATCCAGAGGGACCTTGACAGGCTGGAGAGGTGGGCCCATACCAGGCTCATGAAGTTCAACAAGACCAAGTGCAAGGTCCTGCACCTGGGTCAAGGCAATCCCAAGCACTGATACAGGCTGGGCAGTGACTGGCTTGAGAGCAGCCCTGAGGAAAAGGACTTGGGAGTGCTGGTGGATGAGAAGCTCAACATGAGCCATCAGTGTACACTTGCATCCCAGAAAGCCAACTGTATCCTTGGCTGCATCAAGAGAAGCATGGCCAGCAGCTCGAGGGAAGGGATTCTCCCCCTCTACTCCATTCCTGTGAGGCCCCACCTAAAGTACTGCATCCAGTTCTGTATCCCTTATTACAAGAAAGACATGGATGTGCTGCAACGTGTCCAAAGAAGGGCCACAAGGATGATCAGCGAGCTGGAGCTCCTCTCCTAAGAAGGCAGACTGAGAGAGCTGGGGTTATTCAGTCTGGAGAAGACTCTGAGGAGACCTTGTTGTGGCTTTCCAGTATCTTAAAGGGGCCTGCAAGAAAGCTGGTGATGGAATTTTTTAGAATGTCAGGTAGTGGTAGGACTAGGGGGAATGGTTTCAAACTAGAGGAATGCAGAATTAGATTAGATATTAGGAAGAAGTTCTTCACCATGAGGGTGGTGAGACACTGGAATGGGTTGCCCAGAGAGGTGGTCGAAGCCCCATCCCTGGAAGTTTTAAGGCCAGGCTGGATGAGGCTCTGAGCAACCTGATTTAGTGTGAGGTGTCCCTGCCCTTGACAGGGGGGTTGGAACTAGATGGTCTTAGAGGTCTTTTTCAACCCTGACAGTTTTATGGTTCTATAAAATAGTTATGGTGTGATTCAGTATAAACTGAAGTTAATTTGAATGAGAACAAAGAAAGAGTAAAGAGAAATGGGAGAAAATCTGTGAGCAAAGTTCAATATTTCAAAAGAGTAGACTTGTAAAACATAAATAGCTAGTAACATCAGCTGGGGAGATGGATATGGAAAGGTTTTCATTTCTTGAAACCAGATATCCTAAAAATTGCGGTAGGAAAGAGCTGTAGACTAGGTATATGAATGACCTTAAAGTCATATTAGCAGCTAGGAAAGACTGGACTGAAGAACATACTAGCCCTGGTTCACACAATTTGCATGACCTACAACCTGAACTCGAAGAAAAAATCTTCTCAAAACTCGATTACATACAGCACGTAATACAAGTATATCTGGTTTAATTTCTAGAGGGGCTGGACAACTCTTGTAAATATCAAATGTCACACAATTACAGAAGGCCTCAGTGGTAATAATCTAATGCTAACAACCTTATTAAAAGTTTAAGCCAAATGTCTAGTGGAAGTAATCAAGTTTTGCAGTAGTTAAATGTTTAGCATCCATTTGGGTAACTTGCTCTTGGAAGATTTAAATGCTGAGATACACAAGTCATAAAAATCGATACTCAAGGAAAAAAAATAGGAAAAATGCAGAGTCAATAAAATATAATTTTACAGTAAAATATAATTTTACTGGGTCATAATTCATCTAAGTTATTGTTATGCAGCATTGTGTGTCTTCAGAATATATAAAACATTACAAATGAAAATGTCCATACCCTGTAAAAATTAGTTTTTTGATTTTGTAAGAGAATAACCTGTTCAGAGTTGGACAAGCAGAATGAACTGATGAAACTTTTAGCAGTATGACTTCTGCTCTTTCTCCATTGGCAAAAGTAGCATGAAACCTCTGAAACAAATTCTGATATTCCTACTCAGAAAATGTGAATAACGTGAAGAGAGAAAATCAACAAAATAATTAGTTTCCTAATAAGGAAACCTATTGAGATTAAACTTTCTAGTCTATACTTATGTTTCTGTGCATGATAAAAACACTATGAATATGTCTGCCAATTCCATCTTTCCAGTTTTATCTTTTAATGATTTTTAAAACTGTTTAGTGTAGCAGACCGAGTTTGATCTTCACTTATACAGACACTTATATTATACAGCCACTGCAAACTATTTATTATGAGAGAATGTTTAAATCTTTCTTCCTACAGCAGAAAAACATAACATACAGTAACTAAAGCTAGAAATTCATTTTACATATACTAAAAATATAGAACAATTTTAGTTTGATTTTTTTTCCATAATGAGGCCAACTATCCATCAGAAATCTTAACTCAAGATGCGAGGAACACTGAATTGTTATTGAAAAACTCTGTAACAGACATTCTGTACCACAACCAGAAATTTGCAGACTTGAAGCCAGAACCTCTGTGGCTATTCTGATGCAGAACATTATGTGAAATTCTTACAATAGTCCTTCATATCTGTGATCCTTTATATGTGGACCATGCCAGCAGGCACAACAGAGTCCCATGCTCTCCTCAGAGAAGCTGTTTGGCAACACTGCCTATGTAGGATCTTTCACGAAGGAAAAGCTGAGCTGTAGAGGGGTACTACGTTCTTTCCTGTGAGGGTCTGAGGGTATGTTGACAGTAGCTGCTTTCTTTCTGGAGCAAAATTCTTTCCTCTTTAAATATGAGGCAGCTGATTTCCTCTCTGAAAAAGGGACTTTTAAGCACTTAACATAGAACCACAAGGACCCACTGATATGCAAATGAGGAGAAAATAAACAAAATAGGAAAGACAGTGCTAAGAAGAAAAGGTAAAGCTGAGAACTTCCAGGACTCTAGAGAGAGAGTGTGTGGGAAAAAAAGACTGTAACAAATTATAGCAGAAGTTCTGAAAGTTGCTATGACACAAGGAGCAATTGTCTGATAATTGGCTCAAGATAGATTACTTTTTTGTAGAATCTGAAAACTGCCAATGATCAGTTTTTATAAACTCCCTCTTTTTCAGGATGTACTTGAAGGAACACGCTATCAGTGTTTCTTAGTTACTTTTCACTGATGACAGATGATGCCTAAAACTGATTCCCAACAACATAAATGAGTTCATAGGATAATTTATAATTGCAAGCTGGAGATCATCTGATCCAGCCTCCACTCAGAGCACAATGATCTCCAAGGTTTACACCAGGATCAAGGTTTACTCCTCAGGATCTTGTCTAAACCAATTTTGATTATCTTAAAAAGGTAGAGATTGGTCCTTAAATAGCCTACTTTATTATCTTCCTCTGATAGAAAAATAAGAATCAATATTTCTAAGAATACACAGAAAATGTTTACCTAACATTTATGACAGTATTCATGTCCATACCACTGTAGCCAGAATGAAAATGAAGCAATGTAATGTGTCTCTTCAGAGGTGATCTCAGTAACTTCCATTTCATTGTCATGCACACTCATTAACATTTTAATGAGCAGATCAGAGATCCTCAAGACTCCTTGGATGTGATAGCACTTCTTTACTCTTTGTCAAAAGAAGCACTGATGCCCAGAAAAGAGAATCTTTGACATAATATGCTTCGTACTGTCAACATTTGATGACTAATCTGAGGCATTGCAGATTTTCTTTTTGCAGAAATAACATTTATCATCTTTGAATCTCTATATGAATCAATGATGGTCTGACTAGGAATCTGAACAGATCCTGTCAATGTAGTTGTGCTTGAGTTCCTGATTGTGTTGATAACATCTTTCTAATCACAAAAACCACCATTTAGATTAATTGCTGTTATAGCATGTTTTTTAGTGTACAGTGATTCTGATTCAGTGGCTTCATCCTTTTTCTGAACAATTACAAGTGATAAATTTGGCTCAAGAAAAAGATGTTGCTGAGTTCCAAAGACAAGAAAATTATGTAAATTGTCATTGAGAAAATCACTAGTAACAATTCTCAGTGATGCAGAGCAACTAATATAAGCATCCATGTCCTTTTCAGACTGTAAGTTTCACCTGTGAAATTGAAATCTTTAGACATTGATGGATAAGGTAGACATGAAATGCATCTTTGGCAAGGCTATGACTTCATCACATGGCCTCATTTGCCTATTATTACTTACTTATAGTGCCTGATTAGCAATTATCTTGCTCACAGAGTAAGCAGGGAACAGCCTGGTCTGTAGTTTTTATTTTGTTTGCTATAAGACAATATGACCTTTCTAAAATGTATCTCTAATATAGATCAACTTTAACATTAGTCTGTCAGGCCACCCCGGGACTGCTGTCTTTGTTACCAAGCAGGCAGGTAGGTTATTTTAGATTCTGCAGTGGCAATTCTTATATCTCAAGTAGGTAAAGTCACACCCAAGATCATTCTCTACTGCTTCTAGGAATGGCTCCAGAAGTTCTACTGCTGCTTGTTATCAGCAGTATGTAAACCTTGTCATCAGAATTTTCAGAGCATATTTATGAAGCACAATTGCTGGAGTCTTGAGTGCACTAATAGGCCTTAATGGTCCTTACCAGTCTGATTTGTGACTTTCACCCCTGCCTGCCACTGAGGAGTTCAGAAACTCCATTTCAACTTTGTGCCTGTAGTTCTGATCTAACCTATGTCACCTGAGTGCCTCCCTCTGTTCAGCCACAGTCATGTCTGTCCATAGACATAGACTGTGTTGATCAGGACCCTAATATTCAGACTGACTTCCTGGCTTGACCTTGGACCTGCCTCACCACCACAAACTAGCCTGATGATCTGGACTCCTGATGGAGCCTGGCTGCCATCTTTGGAACTGCCTCTACTGCCACGGTACTTCTCCCTGTCAGTGAAGTCACTGTGCCCAGCCTGCAGTGTGGCCACCCTCAACTCTAGAGGAAGATCTAGAGGAAGAAACCTGAGCTAGCCAACAGTAACAAGGATCAGCCAAAAGTCCAGTGATGGACAGACAAGACAGTAGTAACAAGCAGTTCCTAGCTCAAGCCAGGAAACCAAGTCAGTAGGACAGGCCGAACAAGGTACTTGTACTTCATCAGGTTCAGGCTTAGCTATCATGATATGACCAGGGAAAAGACCTGAGCTTAAATGCAGCTTCTAGGTGAAGGCAAGAGGCTACAAATGAGGCTTCTTCTCTCTCTTGCTTTCACGGCTCCTTTCACCCAAGTCTGTTCCAAGCAGACAGTGTTGCATGGAGGTTATTCTTGAACACAGATAGCCAGACCTCAAGGAGGGGATAAGAGGTTGTGGAGGCAATGGATGCACTTGAACTCTGACAACAATCCACATGACTGAAACAACACAGGATTTGTTGTCAGCAAAATGGACAGTAACAACCAAAAAAGATCTGAAAGAAAAGATCAGCCAAGAAAACCTATCAAGTAATGTCTGCATGAAGACTGTCACTTCCACGTAAGTAATTTTTAACGTATGCCAATTGTGATTTAAAACCTTCAAGAGTATCCTAAACTTTCCTAGGTAAAATATTTCTGTGGTTTAGAACTCTTACTAAACAGAAGGAGCTTCTTTAATATTTCAGTATAACATGAACAATGCTGCTGTTGATTGTGGAGATCTAAGTTTCATACTCTGAAGAATTGATAATATAAATTAAATGCATAATAATCAAAATAAAATGAACATTTACAGCTAGTCTGAGAGCTAGAGGAAAGAGATGGAAAGCTACTGGCAGGAAGGAAGAAGTGCCTGGGGAAAGCATTATTTTCAAACAATCTAGTTCTGAGCCTTTGTTTTAATTTCACAATATTCTAAGTGTATTTTCATGTTATGATAAAGTTCTGTGTCTTATCTCCCATTCTGTTTTAGTATTAATCATGTTTGGGCAAAGGAAGAACAGTGACATAAAAAAGGAAAAGTAAATTTAATTCAGTGGAAGGATTTGAAGCATATATATTTTTTTTCTTCACATATCTTTTATAACTTTCACAACAATTCTTGAGATTGTGTATAATTCAGCATACTATTTTCTACAGGAGGAACACAAGGTATTCCAGACCATATTAGATTATATAATACATTTAATGCCAAAAATCATCCATGAGCAGTGACCAGTTGTAAATAATTTAAAAGAAAGTGTAAAAGAAAATTCACAGCTGGAGTAATGACTGTGGCATAAAACAGCCTCAAGGTAGGACATACAGCTGTATCCCAAATCAAGGCCTTGTAAAGGCTTCTCAGAAGCAGCTTCTTAAACCACATTTATTAAAGGATATTTTGTAGGGTTGTCCTTCTAAGATCACAGACGGCCATCAATTAAAATTAAATAAAGGGTATCTTGAATGACTTCTCTGATTTGTCACCAAGGCAGTTTTCAGAACAGAATATGATCATAAATAACTGTTTTAAATTTCAAATACTAGAATTATAAGCACTAAAAGTTAGTGCTTTTATTTACTATAGTATCCTTCAGCAGGATGAAGGCACTTAGTATATCCTCTTACATTCTTGCCTACTTAAATTGCTATCAGATTTTTATATTATAGTAAGAAATAACTTCTTTTTAGTTCAGGTTAGTGTTTGGTTCACTTCTTAACTGCTTTTTAAAATGTTATTGTAATTTGTTAGTTGTCTACGAGACAATTCACACAAAAGGTGATGCATTTTTTTTCCCTCTCCTAAAATTTAAAAAAGAAGTCAATAAAACTGCATTGTTGGGAGCATCAAAATATTGACACAGAAGAAGAGTACCCTACTGATTTTGTTGAAAAGCAGCAGTATAGGCGTGTCCTTTTTTGGTTAAACAAACACTGAGTAGTTTGAGGTTGACATGGAACTTTCTTGTTTTAGATGCTTACCTAAGACAACTTGAAAATTTTAAGAAAACAATTTATTATTTCTAGCAAATGAATTGATATTACTGAAATCAAAACCATCTTTAGAAGGGGCTTGTATTTCTACTGTTACACTATTTGAACACTACACAATTCTCCAGAAATGGTACTAACCCCATTTTATAGACAGGACAATATAACAGCAAACAGAGACAGTGCCATCTGCAAGGAGATTCTAGACACCTTCCAGAGTTTAGTTTCTTATTCACTAAGTCATTTTTCCATGACTAGTATTTTATTCATCCCTTTGGATATGCATAGCCTTTTCACTTGCCTAAAATCAGAGGTTAAGTTTAAATTTGGGATTTCTGAATTAGAGTGTAAGTGCCATCATATGAACGTTTGAAATGTAATTATTAATTTCCCATCATGAATTCCTAAATACAGGGTGAGTTTTACTCTAACAGAACCTTAGATGAAAACATTTTCTTTCAGTATTGTTTGGGTAAGGAGTTTTCAAAATTAAAAAGGTGAGAACAGTAAGTCATGTGACCTAACTCTTGTACTCATTGATTTCCTTCTAATGTGAATTCTACTGGTGGAAAAAAATCTTCACCCCTTTAACTGTAGAAGTAGCTGCTGTTCAGCAGCAGATGCCTCTGATTTTTTCCAGAGGCACATTTAATAAAACTGATTCACAGGTTGTGGGGGTTTTTTTAAAATATTATATCGTATTATTTGGCCCAAAATTATTTTCATGTCCCTTACTTTTAGCTAAAGAAGTCTACGAAAACACATTTAAGCAAACCTTATGTTGCTCTGGAGGAGCATGTTCATTGTATGTCATTCTCCCAACATGAAGCTGATCTGTGGCTTCATTTGCTTCTGGGTATTTCTATCATGTTCATTATAAGACTCTAGAGCTGGCTGTGTAATAGTAAACGTCTGTCCCAAGGGAAAGTAGTTCAGTGAGCTGACTGGAAAATCAGATGAACAGGGGTATTACAAGGGTCATTTGGGTTTATGAACATTAGTTAAATAGTAAGTAAAATAATTTGCACCCCTCTCTCCAATGTGTGACTGTATTGGGTGCCTCCTAGGAAACACTGTATTCAAGGAGTTAGTTATCTTGAGCCTGCTATGTCTGCTCTATTGGGCCTGGTACTCCAGGCCTGAGCAGCTGGTACATTAGCATCAATAGCTGCTGTAAGGGAATCTGCCAAAGTGCCCTGTGCCACCCTGTGCTGTGTGATAGATGGTGTTATGACTGACATAGAATTCCAGTCTGTCAGGAGAAGTATGAAGCATGAGTTTTGCACAAAATGAAAGGCACCATGGCATGGAACAGATGAAGAACCTCTGCATGAATGGAATCTCTGCAGTTCTCAATAGGAAAATCCATCTGGTGTTTTTCCAATGCTATGTGATAAAGCAGGGTTCCCAGCATCTGAAGTGATTTAAGATTTACTTGCTATCTATATTCTTTTTCTCCCGTCTTACTACACCTAGTATGTTATTACACCATTTGTTTTGGGCTCTTTCCTACTGAGATCCAGAGAGAATGCTGCACTGTCTCTCTCATCACCTTTGCCTCCCCAGTGCAGAACAACCCTGAAGCTGATAGAATCCTGTGCCTTGACTATCACAGACTCTGAAAAGGTTTGTCAGGGGGTAACCAGAGAGGAGAAACTACTTAGAGCTCTTGAGAGAGTTCATGGCCTAGGCTGAAGGGAATTACACCATACATTATTTTTTTAAGGAACTGTCATGGCACAGGAATCTACAAAGGGCCAGTATTTAGAAACATTCCAGAATTGCCTAGAGGAGGTAAGAAAGAAGTCAGAGATAGCAGAAGTAGCAGAGATTTCAGCTGAGCAAGGTAACAGGTAGGACAAGCAGAGGCACATGAGTGTTGGAAGAATGGCAGAAAGAAGCTGTGGCATGTGTCAGGAAGCTAGTGCTGAGTTTAGAGAAAGGGACATTAAGGAGGCTGCTCAGATGAGAACAAGTTCTAGGATTTGGCATGCAGAGAGCATTAAAATGAAAGTTTCCTCTATGGAATAGTGTTATTTGCAGCCTGGCAAGTATGCTTTTTGCTATTACTAGACCATGAGGTTTCAGCTGACTGATAATGTAGGGTTCAGGATTCTCAGAGCTTGCCTTTGCCTGAGCTGATAATACCTTGTTCAGCAGTCGTTAGTGGCTAAGTGATTAGTGTCAAGCTAATTGTGCACTTAAAATTTCTGAGAGTCTTCTGCATTATGAAAGTCAGACAAACACATGTAGTCACTGTGTAACAAATACAGTCCTGTATGTTAACTGTGGCTGTGGGAAGGACACTGTGTGACTTTCTAATTTCAGTTGGGAATGAGGGGGGGAAAAAAGTACAAAAACAGACTGTGCTAAGAAAATGCATAAAAATAGATTCATGTTTCAAAAAGCTGCTTCTTCTAAAGGTACACAGAGATGAATACAGTGCTTCAGATGGTGATTGGATTGATCAAAATCCCCTTTATCCAGGCTAAAATTTGGTGCTCTGTACCTCTTATGTCCTACTTGATGCTCATCAGGGCATATAAGGAATGTGTTCCATGGAAGCCTTGTACTGACTTTGCACAGAAGGATAATTTTTGATAATAACATTGAAATGTGTACTTCCCAAGCTCAGTTGATCTTACTTGCATACCTTCTTGTCACTGTATCCTTCAATCTCCTTGATAAAAGTGTCTTATGTCTCTAGCACACATTTATGCCATTTGCTTCAATGACCTTACTTCACAACTTACTCCAAATGTTTACTACTCTTTGAACAAAGTAGTTCTGCATGAATTCAGGTGCAGTTAAGTGATAACAATATTGCTGCTCGTTTTATGAGGCAATAAGCTGGTTCAGCTGAGTAGTTTATCCCAACAAGGGAACCAGAATATTGCAAAGTAAACCACTTACATAGCTCTTTGGCTGCAAAATATGTTTATAACCAAATACTTTAAACAAGAAGCAGCCTATTCAAGGCTACATCACAACTGACAATTACTTTCCCGTTGTCCTTTTCAGGCAGCCAATCACCTTAAAATAGCATGTATCACTGAGCCTTTTGGCTCAGCAGAACCGCCCAGTCTGCAGCAATGATTGGACCACTGTACCTGGATCCCCTTGATGCACTATGCTAAGTCAAAACCTCACTAAAAGAGTTTGCAATGTTGGTCTGACTGTCATATTGCTCTGAAGGAGGGATGATGTGGACACATGGAAATTATGAATTGTCTCTTGGTCCATTTTTTTTTTTTTTTTTTTTTTTTTTTTTTTTTTTTTTTTTTTTTTTTTTTTCCCCTGGCTCACCTTAGTTTATGTGTTAAAATTTATGAGTAAACAAAAGCCTGGTCTGCCAGCTTCTGTTTGAAATGTATCAAACCCTTGACTCCACCAAAATCTCATCGGGTGGCTGAAGATAAAATGCTCCTGATAAGCTGTCAGTCAGGTAATGCAAATTATTATCAGATAACAAGAACTGTAGAATTCCTGAACATCACAAGGAAGTCCCCAGAATTGCAAGCCTCTGCCAGTAATTAATAGGAAAGACAGAACCCTTTTTTCTGTATAAAAACTCAGAGGGAAAAGGAGGAAATACTTCAACTTCTTCTTCTACTCAGCCTCAGACACACAACTACAACTTCAGCCTTCAGGTACAGGACCGTCTCAGTAGTAAAGCCAAGATCTCCTATTCCCTGTCCCACCCCCCCAGCAAGTGGAGCAGCAGAGATTCCCTGTGAAAGACAGACACAAGAAAACCCTTCGAGTTTCAACGGAAGGGTGAAAAAAACCTAATTACCCTCGTTTCTTCTCTTAACGACTTTTCTAGAGTGACAGAACAAC
This sequence comes from Florisuga fusca, assembly GCA_038090715.1. Classification (NCBI taxonomy): domain Eukaryota; kingdom Metazoa; phylum Chordata; class Aves; order Apodiformes; family Trochilidae; genus Florisuga; species Florisuga fusca. The sequence continues at coordinate 49,290,723 of JAAWXA010000002.1, forward strand.
CCCTGTTCTGTTTTTATGTAAAAACCTCTACTTGTAAACTTGTCTCTCTTTTAAAGGTGACATCATTATTTTTTCTCTGAAATAAATCTTTGTAAGTTGCTTAAACCATAAAACCTGTTATTTTTGCAAATTCATGCAATGCAGATATAAGCAGAGGCTAATATCTCCTTGCAACAAAATATAGAATAATAGTCACCGACCGTAACATCTTTAATTGGCATCACGGACAGGATAATTTGAGGGAAATATTAGACCCTGCACGTAATAATCTCACACCCAAATTGCAAAACTAACTCTTAAAGAAATTTAAATTATAATAATTCAAATTACTTTTAAAACAAAACCAACACAAAATGAATTCTAAGGCTGTTTTTGCCAGCACTAGTGGGGTTCAGGAAAGGACATTTTCCCCCTATAAGAAGGAAGAATTCCATGAGTGTGCTCTTGTATGTCCTTTCTGGGAGCACCTCAAAGCCCATAAATATACCCCAAAAGAATCTCTTTACAATATAGAAAAAATCTATATACAAAAATTTGTATATATATCTTTTTATATACAAAAATCTAGCCATGCAAATCAAGACTTAAAAATTTAAATGAAACTTCAGTAATAGGTACAGACTATACTTGGTTTGATTTGGTTAAAGAACGGACAGAATATGGCCACAAATATGAGGTGCCAGAAGCTGATTGTACATCTGTAAAACTTCTTCAAACCCCAGCAAATGGTAATCATAAACTGACATATACAGCTGCCACAGCCATGCCTCCCCAGATTCCTCCTCACTAGCTGGAGGAATCATGGGGTGAATGGACAGTTGTAAATAGAGAGGGCAGACAAAGGAATAATAATAATTGCCAAAATAGAATCCCCCAAGACAGAAACAATTTACTATGGGGTGAAATGGGTCATTTTGCAAAGCTTAAAGAGGAAGCTAAGCAAAAAGGCATCCCTCCCTCACCCTTAAGTCACATTTTTACATATGGCCATCTAAAATCCCTAATAGAGGAATGGCCCACCAGGTCAAATTCAGGGGAGAGACCTGGAAACTCACATGATTTAGGAAACTAAAAAGCCCTCTCTCTGCAAATAAAAAGAAAACATTTCTGATAATTCATGATAAAGAAGGGATCCACAAAGAAAGACTCCAGTTGTGAAAAGGGGGAGAGGAAGTTCCTTGTGTGCCTCTTCACTCCATACCTATGTAAAAACCTACAAGAAGCATAGGGCGAAAGTGAAAGTAAAGAGGAACTACCTCATCTCTATTAGACCTTTTTAACTGGTATCTGCACTGATACTTCATTCCATACCTATAAGGCACCAAAACCTGCCTGATATTTGTGGAAATAGCATGATGCTAAATGACAAGTGAAAACAGGTTGCCTTGACATGTCAGTAGGAGGCAAAAGTCTTTTACAACTTTTGTTTCAGAAGACAAGTATCTTGCACATTATTTTAGTCCCAAACCATGGTAGAGGTGGATGTCCTCGTATTTGAAAATAAAATACTTTAATTTCAACATATAACGTAACCTCTCTGAATCCGTGAAACTTTTAATAAAATATAGAGATGCCAGAACCTTCAACATGACTACTTAAAATGAAATTTTAGTCTGATTGTATTGGATTGCAAGTATAAAATGAAAATAATGAAGCACTTAGTGAAATTTGAATTCATAATAGTTTTAAACTTCTTTTGTTAATTTGAGAAAAAATTTCAGTCAAACCTTTGTCTCACTAGAACCAATAAAGGTTTCATCTTACATTCCTCAAACAAGCAAAATAGTTTTTTGCTTGTTTATGCTCAGAGGGCAATTCTGATAGATCTAGTCAACACCGGTGAGGATCTTATTAAAGTGACAGGCAATAAAAATCATTGAAGGGAATAACTCTGCTGACATGTCCTCTTTCTGTCATTTTTATTTAAAACCCCAATTAATTTAATGATCATAATATTGATTTCTAGCTTTTGAAATGTCATATTAGTCACTTCAGTTCACACAGTGATTTAAGAAGATGAATTGTCAGCTGAAGAATTTTGTGACATTTCATTAAAAAATCCATATTTTGACTCAGCTAAGCTGATAGCAAAGTTTATTATAAATCCAAGATGTAAACTAGAATTTTTAACTGGCTCTGAGCTTATTCATTTTGGCAACATGCTGTTCAGCTGTTTGAGCTGTTTGCTGAGCTTCATCTCTAAAGATGCCATGAGAATGGATGATGTAGATTGAATGGTTTAAATTAAAAATTATATTAAGATCAGTAGTAACTGCACATTTATTTCAACGTGTCTGTGCTGAAGAACATTGACACAGCAAAAGTTGAATTAAGAGGAATTAAAGAATTTTTAAAAGAGCAATAACTCATGTTGATTTTATTTGTTTTGCTTACAGGAGACAAAGTTTGATTCTGAACAGAGTGAAGACCCTGTATGTATGGCCTCTGTAGACATCTGAAGCTTGAGCAAGCTCAGAAGTGAAGGTGGCAGGCATGCAAGATTCATCACATCCCAAACTACATTTGAGAGAAAGGGTCACCACCTTTTTGTGTCCTGAAGTTAGGCAGTTTATTTTAAATATTATTGTTGCTCTAATTGCATCCTGTCAAACAGCTTAATGAGTCCTTTTTTTTTTTTTTTTTTTGCATCATCATCATGGCAATCTTGAAGTTCAGAAGAATGCTGTACTCAGTTCAAATTGATGCTGACAATGTTTTCCACAGCATTTTGCTAGAGAAATTGGTTTCAGCAGGCATACGCATTGTTGGGTTAGTTGGATGACCAGGCTCAGAGAGCTGTGGTCAATGGAGTTAAATCTAGTTGGTAATGAATGGTGTCCCCCAGGGCTCAATACTGGGACCACTCCTGCTTAACATCTTTGTTAATGATCTGGATGAGGGGATAGAGCATACCCTTAGTAAATTCGCAGACAACACTAACTTGTGGGGAAGTGTTGATCTGCCTGAAGTCAGAGAGGCTCTACAGAGTGATCTCAACAGGTTTGATCAATAGGCCAAGGCCAGTTGCATGAGTTTCAATAAGGCTGGATGCCGGGTACTGCACTTTGGCCACAACACCCAGCAGCAGTACAGGAATTGTGAGAAGTGTCTGAAGAGTTGCCCAGCAGAGAGGAACTGGGGTGTGTTGTCCTGGCTGAACATGAGCCAGCAGTGTTCTCAAGGTGGTCAAAAGGGCAAATGGAATCATGGCTTTTTTAAGGAATGGTGTGTCCAGCAGGACCAGGGAGGTGATCTTACCTCTGTACTCAGCACTGATGAGGCTTCATTTAGAGTACTCTGTTGAGTTTTGGGCCCCTCAGTCAGAAAGGACATTGAGGTACTAGACTGTCAAAAGAATGACCACAAAGCTGGGGAAGATCTTGGAGTACAAGTCTTATGAGAGGAGGCTGAAGGAGCTGGGGTTGTTTAGCCTGGAGGAGGCTGAGAGGAAATATTATCGTTCTCCACAACCACCTTAGAGAAGGTTGTAAAGAGGTGGGGAACAGTCTGCTCAGTGAAAAGATAGGACAAGAGGTAATCATAGAATTGCTCAGGCTGGAAAAGACCTTCAGGATCATTGAGTCCAACCTCATCCTAACCTTATTATCCTATTTCTGATGACCCACCACTAGTCTATGTCCCCAAGTAGCACATCCAGACAATTTAAAAAAAACATACAGGGTTGGAGACTCAACCATCTCCATGGGGAGCCTGTTCCAGTGCTTAACAACACTTTCCATAAAGAAGTTTCTCCTCATATCCAACATAAATCTCCCCTGATGCAACCTGAAACCATTTCCCCTTGTCCTGTCAGCTGTCACCAGTGAGAAGAGACCAGCCCCAGTGTCACTACTACCTCCTTTCAGGTATCTGTAAAAAGTGATAAGGTCTTCCCTCTTCCCAGCCTCCTTTTCCCCAGACTAAGCAGCCTAAACAACCCCAACACCCTCAGTTGCACCTTATAGGAAATGTTTTCCAAACCCTTCATCAGCTTAGTTGCCCTTCTTTGGACTTGCTCCAACAACCCAATGTCTTTTTTATATTGAGGTGCCCTAAATTGAACACAATACTTGAGGTGGGGCCTCACCAGTGCTGAATACAGGGGCAGGATTACTTCCCTAGTCCTGATAGTTACACAATTTCTGATACAAGCTAGAATGCCATTGGCCACATTGCTGGCTCGTATTCAGCCGGCTGTCAATCAATACATCAAGGTCCTTTTCTTTACACTCTTCTCCAAGCCTGGGATTGTTGTGGCCAAAATGCAGGACCTGACACTTGCCTTTATTGAATTTCATCCAGCTGGTCTCAGGGCAATGATGCAGTCTGTCCAGGTCACTCTGTAAAGCCTTTCTACTATCCAGCAGATTGGCACTCCCTCCCAACTTGATGTCATCTGTGAACTTACTGAGGGTGAATTTGATCCCCTCATCAAGATCATTGATCAAGATGTTAAACAGGAGTGGCCCTAGCACTGAGGCATGGAGGACACCACTCATGACTGGCTGCCAACTGGATTTAACTCCATTGACCACAACCTTCCTTGTCACCAAGGTGAGATAGGTCTGTAGTTAGTAGGATCCTCTTTCTGGCCTTTCTTGAAGATGGGTGTCACATTTGCCAGTCTCCAGTCCAATGGGACATACCAGGTTAGCCAGGGCTTCTGAAATAAGATGAAGAGAGGGCTTGGCAATCACATCTGCCAACTCTCTTAGCACTCTAGGGTGTAAACCATACAGCCTCATCAACTTGTGAGTGTCTAGCTTATGAAGCAGGTCCATAACTATTTCCTTATGAATTACATAGGGCCTAATCTGCTTTCCATTTCTGTCTTCTATCCTAAGGGATTGTGTGCCCAGGGAACAGCTAGTCCTGCTATTAAAGACTGATGCAAAGAAATTATTAAGTACCTCAGCCTTTTCTTGATCCATGGTCACTGTGTTTCACTCTGTATCTAATAAATGATGGAGATTCTCTCTCTCCTCTTGTTGATATATTTATAGAAACATTTATGTGTTATTTTTCACTACAGTGGCCAAGTTTAGTTCCAGTTGGGCCTTGGCCCTTCTGACTTTCTCTCTGCACAGCTTCACTGCATCTTTGTAATCCTTGCAAATTGCCTGTCCTCTCTTCCAAACAGCATAAACTTTCTTTTTGTTTCTGAGTTCCAGCCAAAGCTCTCTCTTCAGCCAGGCCAGTCTCCTTCCTTGTTGACTTGTCTTGCATGACTTGGGGATGGTCAGCTCCTGCACCTCTAAGATTACCTCCTTAAAGTATGCTCAGCCTTCCAGGGCTCCTACGTCCTCTAGAACTTCTTCTCTCAACCATGGTCTGGAAGAGATCAAAATCTGCTCACCTGAAGTCCAAGATGGCAGTTCTGCAGACTCCCCTCCTTGCTTCACTAAAAATTGAAAACTTTATCATTTCATGTTAACTTTGTCCAGGACTGCCTCCAGCCATTACAGCCCCCACAAAACCTTCTCTATTAACAAACAGCAGGTCCAGGAGTGTGCTTCCCCTTGTTGGCTCCCTCACTATCTGCAACAAGTAGTTGTCTCCTACACATTCTAGGAACCTTCGGGACTGTTCCCCCTCTGCTGTAGTATGGGAAATTGAAGCCCCCTGTGAGAACTGAAGTAACCAACCTCTCACCAGTTCTTTTGTTCCTCCTGCCATGTGTTCTTGTCTTTATCTGAGAGCAGCAAGAAGTTATCATGTGACAACTTTCTGTTTGACTGGAAATAATGAATAGACTTTTTTTCTCTGAAAAGAAAAAATCAGTAATAGCTCAAATGACTGAAAGAGGAGAATGTCTTCTACAGATGGGAGTCTGCACAGTATGTGCATGGATGTGAGGCCCATTTGATGCTGCATCACTTGGGGTTTCAGAATGTGAAGTGAGATAGGATTATTTGTACTATTCTTTCCTTACAGTGTTAGCTGTATGTAAATAGCATTTTAAAAGATGTCCTAAAGCACATCAATGCTTTAGGACAACTGACAAGCACCTACTGGTGCAAAACAGCTCCCAAGTGTAAGAGAGATTATGGGTACACTGGAGTGAGTCTAGTGAAAACTTCGGGCATCTACTGTACAAGGACAGACTGAGAAAGCTGCGACTATTTAGTCTTGAAGGTCTTAATGTGTATTAATACCCTGTGGGAGACAGTAAAGATTGAACCAGCATCTCCTCAGTTTTGTCTAGTCACAGGGCAAGGGTCAATAGGCACAAACTGAAATTCAAGAATTTCCATTTAAACATAAGGAGAAATTAAGTTTGAGAGTGATTGAGCGCTGGAACAAGTTGTCCAGAGGTGGTGGAGTCTGTCTTTGAAGGCAGTCAAAACTTCATTGAATGTTATACTGGGCGATCTGTTGTAGCTGACCCTATTTTGGAGCAGGCAATTGGACTACATGATCTCCAGAGGTCCCTTACAACCTCAGAGTCTGATTGAAGTCATGTTAACTTTTCAAGTGTCTCTAAAACATACACTTAATCTGTGTCTGCCTTAAAATGGTAAATGACTGTTTTATATATTGATGTGAACACTTCATTTTTTATTTATAAGTCAACTATATTGATGGTTTTTGATTTGCACATTTTAATTTCACTACCCCATTTTTAGAAATGGATATGTCAACACATAAGAATTAACTTTTAGCACTTGGTCTGAACCTCCATTAATACCAGGTTTATTTACTTACATCTTTAAACATGACAGATATTCATTTAAAGTACATGCAGAGTTACTAAGTGATTAGAAATTTACAATATTTATTTTTGTGTAATACAAATGTCTTTTATTGAGTGCTTAATGAAACCTTTACAACTTCTTTCCAGGTGTTCCTTTTTTCTGGGAAAAAACCTGACATTAGAAGTTTTGGGAATTTGTGAATTAGGTAGACAGCACAGACCTGCTGGAGAAACTGCACTTGTATCCAGAAGCTATAAACAAGAAGATGCTTTCTGCTGAAAATTAACCTGGGTGGATGTGGTGTGTGGCTGTGTGTCTGATAGTCATCCAACTAGTTAACAATTTCAATTCTTTGACTTTTCTGAAGACAGACATAAAATTAAATTTTTGGAACCATCCAGAACTCTAATACTATTCCAGTTTATCAAAATTTCTGATTTGTATTTTTTGAAGTTAATCTCAATGTAATAATTTATAACATCATACCAAAAGTTACTCGGGCTTATTATTTGCATACAATAATCCTAATTCCTAGATAAGCAAACTGTATTAGAATGCAGGATGAAATTATGTGACTGCTGCTAAAATAGAAGGAGCCCCATTATTGTAGAACTAGAGGTATCTTCAATGTCATAATGGTTCTCTGTTTCACTTGGTAAGCATCACAAGTAAACAAATGTTCAACCCCAGCATGGTATTTGAATTCTGTGTTGACAAAACATGCTTACTTTAGCATGTTTCTTCAGCAGTGTATTTCTGTGGATATTTCTGTGTGGTTACCTTTGGGCATGCTCCATTGCTCCAAACATTAATATAATATGTCATGAAAACATGTCTCTAAGATAAAAGTACAGGGGTACTAAGTAGGTGGGCATCTTTTTGAAATTAGTCTGTTATCTGGATCCGTATGATTCATCTCCAAACAAGTTCTCTTACCCTGATGGAATTCTTGTAACAAAGATTGTGTCATTCTGAGCTCAGGTGGATAGCCTCTTTTATTTTGTAATGTCCTTAAATATTTAAGAGATATTTTCTCATAATTTAAAACTCCTCAGAAAATTTTTATGCCAGAGTGGTCTTTAGAAAGTCATGAAGATTCCATTTTTTAGTGGGCAGGCATCTATTCAGCATTGAAGGATTTCATGCTAGTTTTTTCTTTCTTCTTTTTCTGTTATTGAGTAACAGTTGAGCTTAAGAAAGTGATTGACAGCTGAATTGAAATGTACCATATTCATTAGAATGAATGTGCCAGTATCTACATAGGTGTATTCATCCATGTGCAGTTGGATTTGATATGACTTGAATGATATTGGAAGGCTTCTTGTTAGTGGAAATAATAAGCCTTCAATATGAGTGGCAAAGGTAAAAGACTGGGAATTTAAATTACCTCTAAGGTTTTAAGAAGGTTTTAAAATCTTGTGCTAGATTTACCTTGATTTCATGCGGAATTTAAGCTTATGCAAACATGTGATTGTATTTGCATGTTTTGACAGTTTTAAATATTTATCTCAATTATTATAGTTTCAGTCTTGTGAAATCAAGCATCTGAATTCAGGAGAAAAACTGTTAAGGTTCCACTGAAAGTGTAGTTTGCACTCATCTCTTGTTATATGTGTAGAACATATGGAAGTCTACTTCTTAGATGAGGATTTCCCCCTTTGTCAGGTTCTCTAGGTGATATTTTTCACATATAATTTAACTAAAAATAATTACATCAAACACACAAAGATATTTTAAAGTTTTTCATGCTCAGTGAACTAATTCCTAATTTTATTGTAACTCTGCACAAGAGATGGGTAGTCCAGGGAAGAGAAGACTCATTTTAAGGAGCAAATTATAGTGAGGCTGAGACTCACTAGCAAAAGGAATTCAACACATACCAAAAGAAGCAAGCAGAAAGAACAATGGGAAATAATCCAGTATAAGAGAAGACAGGGAAACTGAGCTATAAGAGAAATAGAGCTACTTCGGGCTTTTTAGCGTGATGTTTCAGGATGATGAGGAATTTTATCAATAGTATAAAAATAGAAACAGCAACTCGGAGAAGCGAAGACTTTTACTGGTTGTGTGACTGCGAGTCAAATTCTTCCTCAGCATTACTACAGAGAAAACACATTGCATTCTGAGTTTTTAGGAGATTGATGTCTGTCTCCAGAATGCATGGGTAAACAGATTTCAAACGATCTAGTGGCAAAATATTTTCTATTGTGAACATCTTTAAGTATCTGGGTTATTGACAGGTTGTTTGCATTCTTGAGTTGTGTAGTATTTTGTTACATTAATTGCAGGATTATGACAACGCTACACTTTTTACTATGGATCATGGATATTCCTTTTTTCACATCCCAGTCAAAAGCCCCTGTATGTTGACAACTTGCTGGGCATCCTAGTGACTTGGACAAAGGTCAAATAACCATCTGCAGATGCTGAGACTTTTCCCATTTTTGCTAATTAGGATGTAGGGGATTAAGTGATTGTGGAGGTTAGCTGGCAAGTTACATTAAGGATGCACTAAGATGTGGAAGTTGTCTAGCTCTTGGACAGTTAAAAGGTAAAATACTCCTAACAATTAGGTAAACGTTGCTATCGTTCTCATTTTTAAAGTACAGTTATTGAAAATTTCTTGTTTAGTTCTTCCTATTTCCATTCCAATGGCCCAAAAAGTGAAGCAGAAATATCTACTTTTCTGCTTTGACATTTTAAAAATTAAAATCTTACTCCTGATTCCTCAGCAGCACTTTGTGTATTAATGAAAATAAAGAAATAAAGGTTTCTAACCAAAGGCCTAAGGAAAACAAACAGAAAAGTCACTATAAAATATCTGAATCCTTTATTTTGCTGAAAATTATGAGAAATTATGTGCAAGTTAAATGGGAGGCATTGTTTTAATTTTTTATTTAGTCCTGGATGTGTAAAAACAAACACACAAATGAATAAATAAGTCTTCTCCTTTTTTTGTGGAAGACAATAATATTACTTTCAGTACATTTTTGTGCTAGAGTGCTGTTGAATGCATGTGCATAATGCTGATATTTTCTTTGAATTATGCACTTAGCAGAAGCTGGGTTTAAGTGTGTTTATTACAATTATCATTACCTTCCTTTCTGCAATACAGAAAATCAAAATCATTCTTTAGTCTTATTTCCTTTAGACTTCAAAATGGCCTTGACCATTGCCCACCTATTAATTTCACGATATATGTCTTTTTCATTACTTTTATATAGGACACCATATGCTTGTGATCATTTCTGAAACACCATTATTGTCAGTCTGACTTCCGTGCATGAGAGCTGATAGCTAATGTTAAAAGAATAATTAACTAGTGTCTTGTTCCTGGTTTTTTCTCAACTAGGAAACTCAATTTTGCTAAAATAGCTAAATGTTACAGTCCACTTATTCAGGATGAAGTACCAAAGGATATGATGTGATCTTGTGAACTGGATTCAAAATAGGTGTCAGGACTTCATACCCTCTTCCTAATTCCTATAAACTTTGTGGTAGACTGCCTTTCATGTGTTCACATTACTTTTGCAAAGCACTCTCTCTCTGTATTTATGACTTTTTCCTAAGCTGATTTTTCCTCTTATTTGGACTCCTTTCTTCTTTGACAGGTCTGTTTATTCGGGCCTCATTACAGTATGTGTTTAAATTACGCTGGCTGCCTGAACCTCCTGTGATAGAGCAATCAGATTCAGGCTACTATGTTAGGCTGCAAAATGGCTTTGTGTTCCTGCTGAGCAAACACCTCTTACTGATTTTATTTTTTGTCACTTTTTTTTTTTTTTCTTTTTTTTTTTTTCTTTTTTTTGTGTGTGTGTGTAGCTTTGTTTCTAGAGCAGTAAATACCAACTTCCCTCTTACATCTTTGTTAGATAGTTACTGCCACTGAATTAATTCTCCATTGTACTCCTACGTGCATCACATGTAGTAAAGAAGGAGCCAGATTCCCAGTTGGTACAGACTCATGCAGCTCAAAGTCATGTCATGCCCTAGCATGACAGCAGTTTCAGACTTAAGGAAGTGCCTGCTCACAGCATTTCTCAGAGGCCTTGTCTTTTTCCTGGGAGAATCTACGTGCAAGGAAGTGGAACCAGGTCAGCTGAGTTAGCAACGCTCAAAGGCAGCAAGGTAACAGATGTGACACTCAAGTGCTGACCATCACATACAAAGAAGTAGCTTATTGAAACCTTCCAGTGCAGTGAAGAATAGAACAGTAAGTGGATGAATTTTGACTAACTTAGACATGGTGGTTGAAACAAACAGTGAGAGAAAAAAAAAAACAGGCAACCTATTACTTAAAGAAATGAACTCTTCAGTATCTCAATTTTGAAATATGAAGGTGAGGATTCATGTCAAAAAGTCAGCTTTAATCAGAATAAACTCATTTAATTTACATAAATAATTTTATAACAGTATGAAGTAAATAGAAAACCAAGGTTTCAGGGACACTATCCTTCAGTTTGACACTGTCCCACATGACATTCTGGTAATTAAGCTGGAACAATATGAATGGAGCACCAAGAGGCTGAGGAACTGGCTGGATGGTCACACTCAAAGAGCTGTGGTCAGTGGCTCAATGTCCAAATGGAGATCATTGACGAGTGGTCTTCCTCAAGTGTTAGCACCAAGACTGGTGCTGTTTCATGTCTTTGCTGGCGACATGGACAGTGGAATTGAGTGCATCCTCAGCAGGTTTGCTGACAACACCAAACTGTGTTGGAGGGAAGGGATGCCATCCAGAGGGACCTTGACAGTCTTGAAAGGTGGGCCCATGAAAACCACATGAAGTTCAACAAGGACAAGTGCGAGGTCCTGCACATAGGTTGAGGCAAGCCTCATAACAAATACAGATTGGGTAGAAACTGAGTTTAACATTGCTCTAAAGAGAAGGACTTGAGGGTGTTGGTTGATGTGCAGCTCAACATGAGGTGGCAATGTGTGCTTGCAGCCCTGAAAGCCAACCAGATCCTCGGCTGTGTCAAAAGAAGAGTGGCCAGAAGACTGAGGAAGGTGATTCTCCCGTTTTACTCTGCTCTCATGAGACTCCTCCTGGAGTACTCTGTCCAGTTTTGGGGCCCCCAACATAAGAAGGACATAGAGCTCTTGGAGCAAGTCCAGAGGGGGGCTGCAAAAGTTATCATAGGGCTGGAGCACCTCTCCTACAAAAAGAGTCTGAGAAAATTGCGGTGGTTCAGCGGAGAAGAGGAGGCTCCAGGGAGACGTATGGCTTTCCAGTACTTGAAGGGGGTCTACAGGAAAGATTGTGCAGGAAAGATGTCTAAGGTTTTTTTTACAAGACTGGGTAAGGATGGGACAACGGGAATGGCTTTAGAAGAGGGGAGATTTAGGTTAGATATTAGGAAGAAATTCTTTATAATAAGGGTGGTGAGACACTGGAACAGGTTGCTCAAGGAGGTTGTGGATACCTTGGAAGTGTTCAAGGCCAGGCTGGATGGGGCTTTGAGCAACCCAGTCTAGTGGAGGGTGTCCCTGCCCATGCAGGGGGTTGGAACGAGGTGATCTTTAAGGTCCCTTCCAACCCAAACCATCCTATGATTCTATGAAGTCTACAGAAACAGAAAGAGAGTATGTGGTACTTTTTAAAAATTGGAAGACATTCAAACATGCCACAGACTTTCAGACATATAGAAGTCAAATTTACGTTTCAATTTTAATTCTAATGTAGACTTCATACCTGACCAGCTTTCCCAGTAGTTAGTTTAGGCCTTTTAAATTAAAGAGAAGATTAGATTCTTTCCCTCTATGGTCCCTATTGTGAATGGTACCAGAGATATTTCTGGAAGCAGACATGGCATGTAAACTTTAGAGGGTAAGGTTTACAGACAGGAGAGTTTCCAACTTTTTGCCACTATTTCTATGCAAGCTTACATTATGGCACCTAAACATAATTTTATTTCATAACTACAATAGGAATAACAACACAAATTATATTTTTTAAAGTGCTTTGTGGTCTAAAAGGTAAAAGGCTAGAAAAAGTAAGGCTATCATATGAGTTTTGTACTAGTGAAATAACAGTTTAACATAAAAATTCACAGATTTTTATTTATAAGTAAAAGAAACATTATTATTATCTGTATTTTAAGGAAAAAAGTGTAACTTGTGTGATAAAAATGTTTACTTTTAACAGTTTTCGAATGTCATGTATGTCTTAATTTTCATATAATTTCCAAATGTTTTGAAAGAAAACAGGCATCAGTTTCCAGAAGTAATGCTTTATCAGTTTCCTAAGAGTAATGCTGTCTTTTAAAACATAAAAATATATGTTAAGCTTCACACATATTTACATTTCGGTAATAGCAGTCTTCATGTCAATTTAATTGTCAGCATCTTTGAAATTCCTGCCTGTTGGTGGGTTTTTTTAATTCTGACACTTGTTAGATTCTGATGAAAGTGGGCACCACATGTAATCATGCTGTTGCTACAAAATTCAACATTGCAGATAGCAACTGGAGAAAAACCTTTAAACTTTGATTTAAAAAAATATTTAGCTTTGTTTTACATTTCCCCTCATACAGTCAATAGAAGATTTATTATTGATGCCAATGAAAAGAAAATTAGAAATTTTTAAAGGGAAAAAATCCTACCTGCAAGCTCCAAATTGAATCACTGCATTGTGATAGGCAGTATATATCATCTTTGGATGCCTCTGAAGTCAGTTTATTGTCAGATATAGGGTCAAGAGACAAGTCCTTCCCAAGCACTTAAGTGTCTGTATATTAACAGACACCATGAAGTAATTTATTAAGAATGAAGGCGAACATTTGAATATCTGTAATTATACAGGACATAAGAAGGAAATGACCAAGAATTCTGAACTCAGTTGCATTAATTACAGGAAGTGAGGACCTAAGATACTATTTCTCATTTCTGATCCCCTTGACCTTTAGCAGCATGTGGATTTGGACATAGTTTTTAACTTCAGAATATGTCTGATATAGACCTGGCTTATTTTGAAGCTTTCAATTTGTATGTGTTTTCTATCTCATGATATTCAGAAAAGCTCGATTGACCTGTATCTTGCTTCAAGCAGTCTTGTTAGAAAGTCAGAAAAGGATTTTAACAAAAACATGTCTCAGGTGCAGCTTTAAGCTGCATCTTGATTATAACAGTCTATTTTTTTTTCCTTAACTGCCTTTTCTCCCCCGAGTTACGGAGCATGTGTCTCTCAAGCCCATTCACATGCAACTCAGACCAAGTCTCCCACTGACTTTCGGGCAAGACAGCTGCATCAGGGGTAAGGTACAACTCCCAGTTCAACATTTATCTAAAATTAAATGAACAAACAAGAAAATCCTCTTATGGTTGAGCCTGTGAGAGGTAGGACTAAGCCTAGCTGAGAAGAAGAGGAAGATAAGAACGGGAGAGACCAGCAAGAAAACATGCAGAAGGCCTGGAGAAGAATGATAAAGGGAATTCTACTGAGCATGGTAATGTTTTTTTCTGTTTAAAATCCTACAGTCTAATTGATCACTAGTTGCTGTATACAAAGTGTTCATCGATACACTGGTGATGTGGGTCAGTCAACTCAAAAGAGCTTGACCCAGGCAGTAATGCTGGGTTAGTGCTTAGTAATGAAAACTAATAATTTGAAATAAGCTATATCTGACCTCAATTTTATACTACAGCACCTTTTTATTTTTTCTGCATCTGTAAATCCAAGGGTGATTGTGTTGTCAGATGAACATGTTCTATTGTCTTTGATGCACAAATCTAATTATATTTTTTCTGCTTTTTAAATTATGTAAAGCAACTGGGTAAAATGATATTACTGAAAATACCAAACTTCCAGTCTGAAATTGGTCCAGTTTTTACTTCATTGCACTTCAGCATATCTCTGTTTTGCTATCCATGTAAGAGAGAGACCTTACAGGAACAGAATAGTCCTTACTGGAACATGGCAAAGTTACATCACTTAATGTATTTTAAACAATAATAACCATACCTAAGATGAATTTTGTAAGTATTGTTATCACTGCAAACTCTGTGAGGGGGTATTGAAGAATATCACATTGTCACAGAGTAGCGATAGGTTGACAGGGGCTTCTGGAAGTTGAAAGTCTGCAGTCCAAGTAGGTCCAGCTTAAAGGAGGTGTCTCAGGGCCATGACTAATTTTTCGAGGATAGAGGTTTCACAGCCTCTTTGGGAAAATTGCCCCTATATTTTATCACTTTTACAGTGGAAACATTTTCTTTAATCTGACCATTTCTAACTGTTAATTTTGAGACATCTGATTTTGGGGAAATCACTGAAAGCTACCAGAAAGCCTCCTCTTTACTTGATTTTCTCTAGCTTTATCCAGTATTTGGATTCACTCAGAGACGTCTGCTGAGAGCTGGGAAACTGCTCCAGGGTGATATTGCTGGAGAATGAAGGAGTTGCCTGCAATTAATGTGTGGCCTTTGTTCTAAAAGCAGTGTGCACTTTATCATAAAACAAACTCTTCTGCAACAAACACATTACCTGTACTTGTTCCTTTGACCCTGATTTCTTCTCTGGTAAGAAATTAGCTCTAACTCAGATTTCTGTTCATAAGCAGCAGTTCTAAGGGGCCTTTGCTTTCTATCTGAGATAATCAAGGTACTTTCATTCATTTCTGCAGAAGTTATGTACTAGAAGAGTTCAAAATTATGAAAGATGCAAAATTATGTTTTCTCTCCCAAGGGTGTTTTAGTGCTTCCAACTCTCAGCTTATAAGAATAACACTCCTGCATAAATTTGCATTTTAGGAACCCTGAGCAAGAAAATAACTGAGAAAGTGCTGTCTTGCCCTTCTGAGACCTTCTTTATCTATGGCTCTGGTATTGAAGGAACAGTTGGAGCTGAACAATGAAACACATAAGAGAATATGTGACTATTATTAATAATTTTTTTCTGATTTGACTAGTTAACACTGAGATGGATTTTTCAATAATAAAATAAGCTGTCTATCTCCTTTATTTCTAATGAGGAGCAGAAGCAAAACCTCATTATAGTGACCTTCTGTAGGGGGTGACAGATTATGTGGGTACTACTTCCTTAATGTCCCTTAAGGGCAGCAATTCGGTGGCATTTGCAAGATGGTGCAGGAAGTCAGTTCAGCAGTCTCTGTTTTTGAAAATGAACTCCATGACATATATGCTCTCCAGGTCTAAAGTAAACATAGACGTATCTACTGTTGCCTAGGGATTTGTTCTGCAACTGCACTTTGCTTAATCAGTGTTAAAAATGTACAGGAAAAATCACAGTTAGTAAGTATCTAAGAAACTGGATAATTAACCTGAAAAGTATGTGTGCATTGTAAAAACATAAAAAGAAGCAAAGTCAAGGCATGATTTAAGCTTTATCCTTTTCCTTTTGTATTCTGTATACAGTAGCAAAAGAATCTTACTCTAGGCTTTTCTTTCATGCTTTTTTCTCTTCAGTATAAACGTTTGCATATAGCTCTCCAGTAACTGGAGACTGGCTAATATTTGATTCTTGAAGTGGTAAAACGTTTTTGAGAGTCTATCTTGATAGATATCAGTCATGCACCAAGCTGTGGGTTTTTTCCATATCTTGTTAATCAGGCAACAGAAAAGAGCATATTTCATTGTCCTCTTTATTTTGTTTGTAGATTAAGCTTTTTGAAATATCTACTCATTAATTACTGTTGTATGAATGAGGTTTTATTTTTTCAGCACATTTAGCATCTTTAAAAGTGAACAGTCTATCCTGATAACTAATTTTTCTTAAAAGCATTTCCTGAAGTAATTCTGGTTACTCTCCAGCTTGTCAGTTACAGAATGTTTTGGCCTTTTGGGTGTATGTCCCACTGTTTGTCTGTTAGTCTTTCTACCCATGTCAACACTAGTTATGCTATAGCTATTCACAAAATGAAGTGTTTAAGTTTTGACATCCAGTATGGAAAAAAATACTAATAATGTTGTTTATGGAAAAGTTGCTTCATCCAGGAATGTTTACCATGTGTCTTCCTTTTGAAGAATTTAGTAGAGATTTCTAGCTATTTTAACTAGTTTGTTATTCAGCTTGAATGGTTTAGCAGTGCAGTATTCCAACTGGTTTCATAGTGTCCTGCAAATTATGTAAGAGAGAAGAAAAGATAAGAGTTTGCTTAAAATCTCTGTTGGAATAGAATGACTGATTAACTGCTTTAGTGTTTATGGCAGTGTCTCACAGTTTGTTTCCTTTCCAGGAGCCTGAAGAGTGAGATGGTTTTTGTAGCTTGTAGCTAAAAAATCCATTTTTCCCCAGGCCTCTGGAGATAGCTCTGGTTTTTCATTCTCTTACTTTGTAACTTGGCCCAAATTTTCCTGCTTGTATAATAATTAGCTAGTTTGCAATCAGCCTGGATCACAATGTTTAATATAAGGTGTGCTTTCTCTCTAGAAGTTTCCAGAGATTTCAGTCCATAGATAGCTCAATGCGGTCTTGGCAGAACTCCCTGTTTCCTACAGGGCTTTGTTCTGGTTGGCCACTCTTAGGTATTAAACCTGTTGGATGCTTACCTCTTCTTAGTAAACTGCTGGGAAACAGCTGGGTGGCTTTCATTCTGAAATGGCTTTTCTCACCATCCCAACAATACAAAGGCCAGGAGGAACTCTCACTGTTTTTTCTCCTTTCTGTTTCTCTCTTGGAGTCTTTCCATCACTCTAGAAACCAGCACATAGTGGGCTTAGTTTAAGCTTTCTTTTTATTTCAAACATAATTCTTCACATACTTGTTCAGTTGCTATATTTGAGTACTGCAAAGTGACTTTGGGGAAGAATCCAGCATGTGGATGCTACTCCTTTTTATATATATTTAAAGGGTTCACTTTCTTTTCAGTCCATGAACATGTTCATGTTTTCTACATGGAGCAACTGTGAGAAGTTGTTCTTTTGCAATTTTTTTGCAGAACTGCTTTTGGGCCATTGAATCTAATTTCACTGTTTCTTTTTCAGTTAAGTCAGAAAACACTTTTTCCTTTGAAGAAATTTGGCAGTGAATTGTTTAAACTGTTTATGCAAATAAGCTGCTTCAAGGGTTATTGTGCAGCTTTTCCAACTCATGGTCTCTCTAGCTTTTACAATCATGGGAAGTTTGTCTTGGTTTTGTTTTCTCCAGTGTAAGTGATTGTTTTCATTTTTTTCTTTTTTAGTGGCTGTATTCTTGTATACGTTTCCAGGTGTCATACATCTGAAATTCATCACGGTCTTAACAAAAGAACATGGTCTTTTATTAGCTTTGCTTTGGAGAGACTAACATGAAATGCTTGCTCTGGACAAGATTGCTTACTTTTGATTATATTTTTGTTACATTAATAACTTAATCAGGTTTAGTACCACAAGGATCCCACAAGGACTTCTTCCTACTGTAGGCATAATATGTATGAACTAAAATTTCTGACTTTGTAGCTGTCTTTGAACATTTGCTATTCTAACTGCTATTTATTTTCATCCTGTTAATACTATGATCATAGCATTATGAGATGTCAGTTTGGCTTTGCAATATTACAGTCCCATTTCCCTCTCTTGTACATTCTGAAGAAGCCTTTAACCTTGTCTACACTAGAGGAGTTCTGCTGCACAGTCAGCAAACCCCCTTAGTGTAGACACAGATCATGCTGACACAAGCTCTTTGGATTGCTTAATATCAGGTCCCTGAATAAAAGCAAAAACCACCTTCTGTTAGCATTACTGCATCCACACCAAGGTTCTGTTGGCACAATAAAAGCCCTTCAAGGAGATGGTTTTTTTCACATCCTGAGCCAGCATGGACAGGCGCAACTCCATATTGTAAAAATGGCCTTTATTGTTGTTCAGCTGTCCATTTGTTTTGCTATTTTGTGTTTGCATCTAGTAATGGCCCAAATATTAGTTTCCTGGTTTGCACTGCTTCTCTTTCATAAAAAGACTCAGCAATTTACTGCTTTCTTACCTCCAAAAATTTTCAAAATGTTGAGAAATCTTTTTGAATGGAGTAAGGATAAGAGCTGCAATCTCCAGTTTTCACAAACCTATTTTCTATGATACAGTTTGGGGTTTTTTAGTAATTCTAAAATATCTGGGTTTAAAATTCATACATAGCTTCAAAACAATATAAATCCTTAGAAAAATGCTTCCAATTATATAACATTAGCTTTTAAAGTATTGTAGAAATACATTTGACAGCTGCTTAGCTTTTTTCAAGTATGAAATATTGAAAAACTGATATGTTTCTTTAAAAGGCATTCTTGACCAAAAACAGTTCTGTAACTCCTCTCTCAAACTCTCCTCTAGTTATGCATGTGCAAAATCTCACCTGTCTGGTACTTTTTTAATAGGGAACATGTTTATTTCTATTGGACATGAGATTATAGAAGGTCTTTGCTTACAACACCATGTTTTTTTCCCATGCACATCCTCTGTGTCACTTCAGCCATGACTTTGCTTTATATTTTTGCTTATGATTTTGTATACATTTTTGTATACATATTCAGTAAGTTTGCTCAAAGAACTTGTGTGGGTCTCTAAGCATCCTTCTTTGACTGTCCTCCATTCTAATTCATAAAATGGCTTTATTAGAAAGGGTTTAATCTTACCCAGGTTTGGTAATTCCAGGAATTTGACAGCTTTCCAAATTTCACAGTTCCCTGTTCTATTGTTTCTTCAAATTCTCTGTTACTGTTTTGAAAAGACACAATTCTTAGATGGCACTTTGTGAGTTCAGGATTGTGTGTGAGGTTTGACAGAGAGAACTCAATATGCCACATATATATTCAGACGCATTTGAGTGTGTCTGTGTCATCAGCTTTGCTTTCCTTTTTAGACTGCATTCTTGCAATTCTGTAGTTTCCCTATTGTCACCTGGAGACTCCTTAGTTGTTAAATACATCCTTTCATGCACATCTCTCTGGAGACAGAAAGCTGATAAGTTGCCATGATCTCTGGTAAATTTACTTCAAGGCTTTTTTGTAGTGCAGGCAAGAAAGATGGGCCAAGGGCAGGCTGCTACTGCTATGGATAGGACTGAGGGAAAGCAAAGTACAGTGCTGGGATGGAGAGCTTTGGGGAAAGCCCCCCAGAGACAGACTTATATCTCTTATTACTACTAGTGGGAGAGAAGAAATGGACCTGAAAGCTATTGCTTTTGGTGGGGGAGATCACTCTCTGTGTAGGTCCTCTCCAGAAGCAGCCAAAACCCCAGATTTTCAAGATCTTCAGCAACCAGAGTATAAAACAGGCATAGCAAGGCTTGCTTTCTATAGGTAGGGAAATGTTCTGATCATAGCCTTTGTTCTGTGCTTTACTCAGTGATTCCGTCACTGATGCTGCTTGCTTAGAGTAAACCCAAAACTAAAACAAACATTACAGATGTGAATCTCTGTCCTCAGAGGATACAGCACCCCTAATGGGAAGATTTATAGTGGCTTGGGCTGTCCATTTGTACAGTGAGCAGCAGCAGGCTGTGTCATGTTTTAATAAATGAGCACTCATTCTCCAAATGAGTGTTTGTAGATATCTGAAATTTTTATTTGAGAGAAACAGATCAGTCTTCACTGTCAGTCTTAACTGAAGAATCCCTTCCTTCTAAGTGGTTGTTAAACTGTGAAACAAGGCAGTATTTCCATCTTTCTCTGTAACTGAAGGCATCCTTATGCTCAGAACATTCCTGAAAAGTAAAAACAATTAAATCTGTCTTTGTTAGTGAGTAATGTGAGAAACAGAAAAAATAGAGTTTTCCATAAAGGCCAAAGGTCTTGGCAGCAAGAGACTCAACAAGTTATACCTGAAGTGAGGGTATGCATTATGTTAGGAGCAGAAAATTACACTTTACTGTAGACTTAAGACTACAGTAGAGGAAAGCCAATTGTGTCTCCTTTAGTACCAGGAGGTTTTTAATATTTGTTTTAGAGAGTGTTTCTGATCAATTACTACCCCTTCATATAAATAAAGAAGTTGGACAAGATCTTTAAGTACAGGATAAATTAATGTGTTTTCCATTGCTATATGGAGGACATCAATGTAACTATGCAAGCACATTTGCCCACATGATATTGGCTGTAGCAGGGTCTACCGTGTTTCAAATCCTGAACACTTTGTAGTTCTGCAACATGCCTCTGGCAGTTCCCCAAGATAAGATTCAGATTTAAATGACATAATCTGACTTGTGAACCATTTCAGCCATCCACCTGGGGCCAAGAGTTTACCCACCCCACAATCAAGCATTACAGAAGTCTGTGTAGAGATAATTAAGACCTCAGGGACATTGACAAAATCCATAGTGTTTCCTGTATCATCAAAACTAGAATAGTCTTATTTTTCACAGTTCTACTCTATATAAATAGTAAATAAACATTTCAAGACTACATCTTGATCTAACCTTCAGGCTAGATCTCCTCAGGTCTTTGAACTTGTGGCTTCTAAAATAGCTGTAGTAGTCATGCTGAATATGGACTATCCGAAGTCTGGACAAGGCTGGGCCATATTTTCAATATCTGTTCTGTTTGAGGGTGGGGACCTTACAAGAAAATCAATAGTTTACAGCCAGAATTGAGTTCTACTGTTTCAAAAGTCTTGAAAACTGTATAAAATCATGAAAGCAATAGTTATAATAATAAAATAGACTATAAAATGATGGGCAAAATGAAAAATCCCGTCAAGGTAACTAGCAACAAGTTTGTTTTTTTTTTAATCTGTGACAAGAAAGGGACAAGAGTTAAAAGAGTGGAAAATTAATCAGAACTTGTTTTTAAATTATTTTAAAAATTCATATTATGTTTTCCCATATCTTTTATTCTGAGTGCAAGAGTCTGGATGCTTAAGACCCTGTCATTTCAATGAGTATCAAGAATTTGAAACTGAAATCAACATATGGGGGAGGCAGGTGGTCATTTTCCTCAATAATGGGATGTGATCTGAATTCATTTAGAGTACTAAATTGAATAGCAGTAGGTTCCAAAATACAGAAGCGAAACAAGCACAACACTTCATATTTTAAATAACATTATTGGGGATGTTTTCTCGACAGATTTTTCAGTGGATAGATATTATCTGTTTCAAGAGAAGTAGAGCAGCAAAATTAGTGCATTTATTGCTGTAGTTCTGAAAAGAGCTCATGTGGAGGAAAAAAAAAAAAAAAAAAAGGAAGCCTAAAAATGCTTTAGAAAATAACATGAAATAGGAAATGAATTAATAGTAACTTTCAGGCACCCCCTCTACCTCTTGGTCTTCAAACTCATCTGGAGATGAACATCATCAACTAGAGAAATTTGTTACATCTATCAGAAGAGTTAAGGTAACTGCTAAAATGCTTAGAAAGAAATCAGAAACACGAAGAACTCTTTAAAGTCCTGCATGATTTATAGTCTTCTAAATTTTACCGTGTACCACATTAGGCACTTTGCAGCAACCACTGCAAGAAAAATCACATGGTTCTAAATTCCATTACCACTTCTCATCAAGCCATTCATAATTGTCTGTCTCCAGGACTTAGGATCTACCATTTAGCTTGGAAGACTATTTTGCACTCCTGTGGGATGCCCTGGGCCAAAAATTTCCTACTTTCAGAGAACCCAAATTGAGAGGGTGAGCTATTTCATACAGAAGCTCCAATCTTTATTCATTTAAAACATGCTATTGGACTCCAAGGAAGAATCTAATCCATAAAACTCTACTTTAACTTGCTTTATATTGGATTATACTCATAATATGATAAGAAAACAAATGGATTAACTCCCCACATTGCGTCTATAAAGGCTCACAAGAAGAAAAACCTCCTTTTAAGAGATCCTGTACTAGATGTAGAGCACAAGCATAGACTGGAAACTTGTAATAGAAAAAAGATCTATGAGAAATTTAAGCCCAGCTTTTTCAAATGTTTACCATGCCATGCTATTGGATGTTTTTTTCTTTCCTCCTTCATCTTGGCAAGTTATCTTACTCATCAATAGTGGTGTCTCAGCTGTGGCTGCATTATACTCCTATTGAGGATGGGTGAGAGAGGAGGACTGTAAGCTGCTGAATAGAAGCCATTACCACTTAAAGCAAAATGTAGCAATCCTGCCAATAGAACAGTCCAAAGCAATCAGCTGCTCCCTTGTCCCTTATCCTCTCTGTTCAGCCTCAGCTCTGAAAAAATATGCTATCTTTTGAGTATGTCCCTGGAAAGGCTGCTGCTCTGCTTACTTGCTCACTTTTTGATTATGCAGAAGACAAACCATGTCAGAGGCAAAGAAACAAAAATTGTAGGAGAAGAGCAGAGCAGATCGAATGGGGTAGAGGAATCATGTGAACTGCTTGATAATGCCTGATCCTTAAGGAAAACAAAAAGCTAAGGAATTTGCCATCTGGACGATGTTATGTCCTGGTACCAAGCACCTCTGGTGGGAAACGGTTAGATAAGGTTTTATGTTAGTAGAAAGAGCACTTTAAGATACTATATAAATGTATATTGGGATACTTTGGGATACTATATAAATGTAGTGAACCACACAATAAACTGATTCTGTTTGTGAACAGCAACTGGGGTCTGTGCCTTCATGTCCTTCATCAAAAAATTACTGTAATGGCCCTTTCACCACAGAACTCTTTGCAAAGATGCATATATATAACAGAAGGAAGAGAACAGCAATCTATTTAAAATATAGTTAATAATCAAGCTAAGTACCTCTCCATGTGTTTCCAAGTATCCAAAGCCTGCAAAAGGACTGCATGACAAGAGAAGGAATTTAAGCAGTTAGAAATGAGCAGATTGGTGAGTATTATTGATATATGTTTTATGGGAAAAAATGAAAGTATCTCCCCTCTACAAATGAATAGAACATAAAAAATATGTTCTTTAATTAAATAGAGCTGTCCTAACCATTATGTCTGCTTCTATCAACATTCATTAACTTATGTTGTGCTTTACTATCTTTCTCTGAATCATTTCAAACTTTTCTTACATCAGTTGTCAAATTTCCTAAAAGGCAAATGAACTCTTCTCTGTCAGTAATAACACCTTGAGTTCTGGAAAAGCAGAGGGATTTTTTGTTTTTGCAGTTATGTTAACCATCGGCACACTCTTTCAGTCTGGTAATGGAGGTGATAAATCAGTAAATTAAGAACTTCTGTAAAGTACATGGGATTAGGTTGTGTGCAATTAGCATGACTTTAAAATGCTTAGCACTGCTTGTGTTGTTTCCCTCTTTCACTGTAAGTTACTGTTTCAGCAAAACCTTAATAGTAGAGCTAAAAAACATGGCAGAAAATGTAATGTTTTGTTAACTTTTCTATATTTGCATTGTTTTTTGTGGTCTGTTCCCTCTTAGTTCTCTTTTCTTCCATGAAGATACACCACATAACACTTTCCTAACTCTAATGACAAACCTAAAAGAAGAAAGTGGCATGCAAGCTCAAGAACCCATTCTTGCAGAGAAAAATAGGAGCATTTTGTTTTTGTTTTACCCCAGATGATAACTAAGCACCATACAGCTCTGTCCCCTTTTCACTGGTGGGGTGAAAAGCAGAAAAGACCTTGTCTGTGGGTAAGAACTGCTCAGCAATAACTAAAGCATCCCTGTGTTATCAATGCTGTTTTCACCACTCATACAAAATGTAGCCCCATACTAACTACTGTGAAGAAAATTAACTGTATCCCATCCAAAACTAGCATACATTTCCAACACTTCAAGTTTTCAAATTTAGCACCAGTCTTCCAAGTGCTTAAATAGTCTCATCTTGTATGCTGTATAATTTTCTTAAGCAAAGAGTGCACAGTTAAAACACAGAATGATCCTCCAGAAAGATGAATGCAACACAGTGTTGGGAGCATCCTGTTTACAGGACTGTGTTTCAATAGACTTTTAAAAATATAATTCTCTAGTGTGCTCCAGGGTGGAAGACTTAAGGCATGATCCTGAGTGTTGCATTCCACATATGTAACAACTATCAAGATCATTTTTCCTGGATACAGTAAATGC
The DNA here is from genome assembly GCA_038090715.1 of Florisuga fusca. Lineage (NCBI taxonomy): Eukaryota > Metazoa > Chordata > Aves > Apodiformes > Trochilidae > Florisuga > Florisuga fusca. The sequence continues at coordinate 49,315,339 of JAAWXA010000002.1, forward strand.
ATCTTAGACCAAGATTGTACTTTGAAAACAGGCAGACGTAACTGACATGTGATTCTGCAAAATGTGAGCAATCTAGCCTGCTGCGAGCCTTAAAACTGCAAAGAAATAGGGATCGAGACCTTTTCACAGAAAAGGTAAATGCAATCTGCTTTTTTGTTAACATACAGGAGTAGTTATACTTTTGTGTATTCTGCACGTACAAGGTCAGAGTGTCCTTGCAGAAATCATAACGGCAGTTTTCTATACAAAGGCTGCAAAGTCAGAGCGCCTGTAAGGCCTGCAACACTAGCCCAATCCAGAAGCACTTAAGTACATGAATAGGTCACCCCAAACATGGTTCTCAGCCCCTGCTATAGTCAAACCTTCAGGAGGCATAGAAAATTTTGCAGGAAGGGTTAAAATAATATTTAGATACAAATTCTGCACTTCAAAACACATGAAGTAAGTTTTTTTTATCTAATCCATCTCTGTCTTCACAAGTAATGCCATTTCTTTCTGATCATTTAATCATCTGGAGTTGCAATAGCCAGCATGGGTTCGTGAAAGGCAGGTACTGCTTGACCAATCTCCCTCTAAGACCTCAGATCTGCCTAGGGGATGAGGGAAGGCCTATGTGAATGTTGTCTTCCTGGACTTAAAAAGCCTTTAACTCCATCTCCCACAGCATTCTCCTAAAGAAGCTGGTGGATTTTGGCATAGACAGGTGTACTCTTAACTGTGCTGAAAACTGGCTGGACAGCCGAGACCAAAGATTTGTCATGAACGGAGTTAAATCCAGTTGGCAGCCAGTCACAAGTGGTGTTCCTCAGGGCTCAGTTTTGGAAAGAGTTCTGTTTGATATCTTCATCAATGAGCTGGGTGAGGGAACCAAGTGCAGCCTCGGTAAGTTTGTGGATGATACAATTGGGCAGCAGAAGTGTTGATCTGCCTGAGCGTAGGAAGGTTCTACAGCAGGGGCTGAACAGGGCTGATGCCAGGTTTATGGGGTTCAACAAGGCCAGTGCTTGCGCCTTCATTTCAGTTAGAACAACCCCAGGCAATTTTACAGGCTCAGCAAAGAACACCTGGAAAGATGCCTGATGAAGAAGGACCTAGGAGTGCTGGCTGACATCCATCTGAACATGAGCCATCAGTGTGCACAGGTGGCCAAGAAGACCAGCAGCATCCTGGCTTGTATCAGAAAGAGTGTGACCAGCAGGGCTATGGAAGTGATTGTTCCCCTGTACTCAGAGCTGGTGATGCTGCACATGGAATACTGTGTTCACTTCTGGGCCTCTCAGTTCAGGAAGGAGATTGAGGTGCTGGAGCAGGTCCAGAGAAGAGGAATGGGGCTGGTGAAGGGTCTGGAGCACAAGTTTTACAGCTGCAGGAACTGGATTGTTTAGTCTAGAGAACAGGAGGCTGAAAAGGAGGTCATAGTGAGGTGATTGTTGGTCTTTTCTCTCATGTAACCAGTGCAAATGGTCTGAAGCTGTACTAGGGTAGGTTCAGATTGGATATTAGGAAAAATTTCTTCATGGAAAGAGTGTTCAGACATTGGAACAGGCTGCCTAGGGAAGTGGTGAAGTCACCATTCTTGGAGATTTTAAAAAATGTGTAGAAGTAGTACATGGTTTGGTTGGCATGGTGGTGTTGGGTTGGCTGTTGGATTTGACGGCCTTAGAGGTCTTTTCCAACCTTAATGACTCTATGATTCTGTGAACATGTCTGTGAACATTCTCCTCACATGTCTTATTTGTTTCAAAGATAAGAAGATAAGAAGAGACAGGATTATTTTAAATCTCTTCCATTATTGGTGAATATTTCAGTCTTTCTGGGATTGTTGGAAACCGCTTCTTTTAAATTTTAGTGAGGACATATAATTCCTCAATGTGTTATTATTTGCTAAAGGAGAGCACAGCAGCTAAAGGAGCAGCTATTTACTTTCAGCTCCTCTTCTGTGATGTGAAGCAAGTCTTTGTGTTCATCTGAAACCATAATATGACAACCAGTTATTCTGAAAGATAATATAATCAGCCAATTAAGAAATGAAGCAGAAAGGCAAAGATCTTAGAATATTTGGAAAGGCTTGAAAGCCATTATACCTTTTCCAGGAGTGCAGATGTGCACATAATTAACTGTAAGCCTGTTATTTAGTAGGACTGTCCAAGGGCTTAGAGGCAAGCCTGTGCATAAAAATCTGTAGATGTAATCTAATATATGTACTGAGATTTAACAACCTATTTGAAAATCTATCCATTGTCAGGTGACATTTGTGCTCAGATTGTCTCTGAGTTCACAATAAGTTACTACTTCCTAAATTGTACATGATGTACATGATACTACAGGTCCCTGTAAGAGTCACCCCTAGGTGCAATGTCTTTTAATGTTGTTATTTTCTTTATGTTAAATAAATTCATAAAACTGAGTCAACACAGCTACACATTTGTCAGTATGTGGCCATAGCCAGCATAGCAAACAGTGTGGCTGCCAAGCTGGAGTTGGCCATAAGGCATCATTTTCAAGAGGAGTGAGGACACAAAGTGATTACATCTTAATTATTTCACCATGACACCTGTATTCTGTGCATTGTATTTGCACAGAGCATTGGAACAACAGAGGATTAGATTGCCATCTATATGGTAACACTCTGGTGCTAGGAAATTACTGTGCCTTTATGTGTTATAAAAATCTGTTGGAAGCATCTTTGTCTCTGAAGTTACACAGAGTTAGGTAGAAGAAGACAAAAAAGATCTTTCCAACAACCTAAAAAGCAAAGACATGGCAGAGGTGCCAGGTGGTTTCAAGTCCCCTCTCACAAGTTCTCAGCCACCTCGTTAGCAAGTCTGCACTGACACCATTCACTGGATTGCAGTGTGGTACCAAAACTAAAAGTAGTCCTATTTTTCTGTATGTATTAGTATTGCTATAGTTATATAAAATATTATTAATAATTTCTGATCATATTTATGATATTCACTTTGCTGTATTACTACATTTCATATATTTAAATTATATGTTTGTACACCATATTATTCATTTTGCCTCAGGAAACTGAAGGCTTTCTTAAAAATGACAGACTGAGTTTTGAAAACACATCTTTTCTTTGTGGATAGAAATTAAATGCTTTAATTGTCATAGACACATATTTGTTACTGTGCAAGTATGTGCAAGTGGAAGGCACGTGGAAGGTCTTATCTAGTTTTGATCTGAACACTGCAATACTAATTTTTTTTGCAGACATTAAGTTTTCCTGGAGTGAGCAGAAGGAAATTGGAAAAAGATTCACTGGTGTGAATGTCCCTATCAGGGAACATGAGAAAAATTGAAAACTGGTCTAGAAAGGAAGGGGAAAATGCCTTTTATATCCTATTACTCTATTGTACAAGTATCACATGTGGGGTATTTGTATTGAAAAAAAATGCCTCTTGTCTGACATTTTTTGTTGTTTGAGAAAACATGCAGCCAGCAAAAACTCATTTTTTATGCAGTTTGTTTCAGTAGCATCATGCACTTAATTCAAAGGTGATACCAGAGTAATTCTGAAATTATTATGTTTTCTAGGGAAAAAAGTGTTTTTCCGGTGTGTTTTCATTTTGAGTTTCTTGTTTTTTACAAGATATTTGCTTTACTTTGAAAGAATAATGTCTTTTGAATATTGTATCTTTATGTGACTACTGAACCTAATCATCCAAGGCAGAGATACTTTCTGCATAAATAAATTACATTTTAGAAAATAGCAAGTTTTACTAATTACATTAATCTCATAATTTAATAAGACACTAGCCATATATTTAAAAATAAAATTGACTTCATCTCCATGTTGCCTCTATGAAGTTTATAAATTTTGTACCTGCTGACATAAAGGCACATAGGTGAAACCCATTATATTTGTGTATTACTAAGGAAAATTACATTTTGATTAATGTATAAAATGAGCTTCATCTCCTAAAATGAAATATTTATGGTTAGTCTACTAAATACCCTGCTAGTTAACTTATAATGTCAACCTTTTAAAAATAATTAATAGCACATAAAACTGAGTTTATTGATTGGGCTTGAGACTATCCAGAAAATTTAAGGAAATAGTTCTCAATTTCAAATATGAAAGGAAGTAAGGAGGACTATAACACAATAAATATTTTAAGAGATATACCCAGACTAGTGGGGTTTAATTCTCTCTGAAAGTTATTTAATATTTTTATGATTATATTTTTCTATTGTATTTCTTTAATTTTGTGTTTATGCGCATAAAAAATACCACCTTTCTGAAGCATAGTCCATTTTTTCTTTATACTAAATTTTCTGCGTAAGGAAACGGAAGTAAAATTATGACATTTGGGGATGTTTTTAAAACAAATTGTGATTTGGTTTTCTGTATGAGTGATTTAATGTGTACACTGAAATATAGCCAGTGTTATGAATTCCTCTGTTTTCTAATCACAGAAAACTTTATCTTCAGATCAAAAGAGCATGATCACATTATTATTTCTTCCCCATATGCCCTCACCCCGCCCTCCGAAAAAAAAAAAAAATCGGTGAAATGTGTATCTGAATAAAATCATATAATGGGAAATTTAGTGAATTTTTTCTTAGTCATCCTTTAACAAACAGAGACACTAAGGGCTCTCTGTGATGATCAAAATTTCTCTAATACATATTATCTAATAATTTTTTTTTTCAGCATTCCAAAACACTTCATTGAGTAAGTACAGGTTTGAGGCTCTCATAATGGAGGCCAACTTTCTTTTCTGGAAGAGCTCAGTGACAAAAATTTTCACTGTCTTTTGTAATGTATTTTATTTACAAAGTCTTGACAGCTCTATTTTGAACTGAGCAGGCAATACTAGAGTAATTCCAGAAGACTTCACCTTAAATGCTACTATTGCTTCAAGTTCTGTAGGCAATGAGTAACCCTTTTTAACACTTCATCACTTTTCGTATTTTTACCACTTGCTTATAAGATGCAAAAACATCTTAGGTGAAGGTTATTAGTCATAACTATTTTCCACAGTTGTAAATCAATTGTCATTCTCAGTCAGAATGAAATATTTTTAGAAAAACTGAGATTTTAATTCTAAACTGGAAAACTGGACAGGTAGTTATCTCATCCTTTTATAATCTCATTTTGAAAAATTCCTATGGCCCAAATACTGACACATCTGCTATATCCTTGTATTTCGTTAGGGCTCATCTTGATACAATTTCTAAGCCCAGATACTTTCCTGTAAGAGACATGCAGGTCAGAATCCACACTTGACATGGTTTACTGTTACCGGTACTTTACCACAACTGTCTCATTAATGTCCCTGATTAACAGAGTTATTTTAAGATATGAACTTGGAATATTTTTTCAGTCCAACTGAACTATGTAATCCCCAGCACTTAAAAAATGTTTTAAACTCAGATCACAGTGTTTGCTCCTGATAATAATTTGTCTTGATAGAATCTGAAATTATTTTTAATACAGTAGAGATGATTATTGTCATGATCATATCACTCAACCTCATGCATAACACAGGCCATAGATTTCATTCCAGCATTTATGCCTGAATTCCAGGTATCTGTGGCTTAGTTTGGACTGAAACTTTAATTGAAATTTTAATTTAGTGTTAAAGATTCTCTGCTTAATTGAAAGTTCTGCTTCTCCCAGTGTTGTTCTCCTTTCATACCTGTTATCAGTAAACATATGCACAGTGTAAGTTGAATCACTTTTATATAACAGCAAAGTTTTCCTTGAAGCATCCTGGAGGAATGTTAAGAACTTTCAGGTTTTGTGAGAATTTTGAGACACTTCTTTTTGCTCAAGCAATTGAAATATATCTGCAAGGCAAAAGCAGTTCAAAGTTGTCAACGTGAACGGAGACAGGTGCCTTTTAAATTATTCAGAGTCTCTGCTTGCTACCCATTTTTTACAGATGGGTTTTTTGGTGTGAGTTTTACTTACTTTCTTCCTTCCTTCCTCCCTTCCTTCTTTCATTCCCTCCTTCCCTCCTTCCCTCCTTTCTTCCTTCCTTTCTTTCTTCCTTTCTCTCTTTCTCTCTCTTTCTCTCTTTCTCTCTTTCTTTTGAATTTAATGCCTTTATTGCACCCTTAGCTCCATGAATAGATATAGGAAACATAAAGGCAAAGCTTCAACTAGTAATAGAACAGAAAGTCTGATCTATTTTAACAGATTCTCTTTCTCTTTATCACTGGCAGCTCAGATTGCTGATCACTGGCAGTGAGATTGCAGATCTCACTCATTGTTTATTCTTCACCTTTTTATCTATTAAGCTTCCACGCATCCAGTCAAAGAGATGGATTATCCTGCTATACAATGGCATATGATTCAAACATCTGATGCCAAGTTTGGAAATAAAGTGAGAAGTCGATGCATATTCAAAAATAGAAGACCTTGAAAAAAGAAATCTCAGTCAAGAGAGATAACATTTCGAGATAATATTTAATACAAATGTTATGCAGGAATGTGTATAAGTGAATAGAAGAGACTTGTGAGAAAAGTAATCTGTTGCAGCTTGCATTTGACAATAATCAATAAAATAATATCAGCTGTTTTCAGCAGACTTCCCAGGTCTGACCTTCAGATGTTAGGATTTAAGACATCTCATGTTCATGATAGACTTCAAAAATTCTTGAAGGCTGGGAACCAATTCTGCCAGGTGCTGAATGCCCTGAAGTTAAGGTAAAGTCAAATAGGTCCAGAAAAGTTAACTCTTGCCTCTGAGAAACTGGAAGGAAAATCTTGGGATAAAAACCTTTCCACTGAAACTTTGTCTAAATTTTTTTGTTTCCTGAGCAGTATTTCCTGCCATATTATGCTATCATATTTGCTGGAATCACAAAGAAAAGAGGCATGCACATATAAAAATTTCAGCATGTTACTAGTCAATTTTTTTAGGATCTTCTCCTAAGTTCCTCTCAGACTACAGTAGATAAACACAGAGACTGTGTTTTGTTCAGTAGTCTATGTTTTTCTGAAAGGAATGAAAAATAAAGGTCAGATGTTCCAGTATGTTTTGGGGATGTCTTGTGCCTTTGCATGGAGATATAGTGTTGCTGTGGCTTGGAATGGTGTAGAAGCCAGTCATTACTCTCTAGTCCAAGAGAAGGGTCTTTTTTTATTGTGGTCCTGGATTTAGGATCTGTAATACTGCACTTTATAGGTGGATAAGAATGGAGAGTAAAGCATCAGCATACACACCAAAAACTTCAAAATAAACCTCTTATCTCTTCCACAGCTTCACATCACTATACTCTGTGAGTCTTCAGAATATATATCCTTCAAGACAGTGGCTTAACCTGTCAGCATACAATAAATTGGTTTTTCTGTCAAGGTCTGGATTAGTGCTGTGATGGATGTCCCAAGTTTTAACTTTTTTGTTAGTATTTCAACACAGAGAAAAACAGAAATTATTAGAGACTGTCCTCATGCAACAAATCTGTATTGACCTGGGATTCAGCTTGTCCCCAGAACATCTTGTCCAAAACAGTTGTTACTCCATAGCACTATGAGCAATAGCTGGTACCTCTCAGTTTGGTTCTGAAAAATGGAACAGGTTGCCCTGGGAGGCAGTGGACGCCTCATCCCTGAAGGTATTCAAGGTGAGACTTGATGAGGCTCTGAGCACCTGATCTAGTTGAGGATGTCTCTGCTTACTGCAGAGGGATTGGACCAAATGACCTTTAGAGGTCCCTTCCAACCCAAATTATTCTATGATTCTTCTCATATGATATATTGAAAACATAAACATTGTGGAGGGTGCTTATGCTTAAACTATTTTATAATTATCCAGTATTCTAATGAGCAGGAATTTATCATAAATAAATGGGAAAATTCAGGTGTTATTCATACCTGACCTTGAATGCAATTACCAGTTCCTTCAGAGTCGTGTTGCTTTTTTTTTTAATGCTATGTCAAATGTACTGTGTGTACTATATCTAGGCAGGTGTTTCTTACATGATAGGTTTTTTGCTTGGATTTTTTTGCTAACATATTATTCTGAAAAATATAATACTGATGAGAACAAATATCTCTAACCCTTTTCTTGACCTTCAATGATTTGAGTAATCAAAATACCTAGCTATTTTATATTGTTATATATGTTATATGAAGAGTCATGTCTATATTTAGGGCAATAGACACCAGGTGGTGGTCCAGTTCCATGGCCTTGCACCAAACTGTGTGCATGAGCAAATAATTGAATATTCTAGTCCTTACATTTCTTCATTTAAGAGTTGGATTAATTTCCTCTCATCCAGATGGAGGTCAGTTGAAGAAAGGAAGTCAGCTTGATTTTTCACAACTTACCTTGAAGTCAGGAATAATTTGTTCCTAGAACAATTCTCATAGCCAGACAGTCAATTCCAACAGAAGATTTGTTGTGTTGTCGGTGAGCTGAGGACTTACTTGGGTTCAGGCTGAAGCTCTCAGTACTCAATTAGCATAAAATTAGTGCCATTACCATTTATTTCTCTACATTTTAACTGAAAAAGCAAAATGACAAATTCTTGAATTGGGAAGATACTGTTACAGCCTGAATATTTCATATAAATTATTAATTCATCAATTAATTTTTAATTAGCAAAGTTTGCTTTTTGCATAAAACAAAAGCCTCATTAAAATAAATTTTCTTTCCAGCAAAAGTCAATGTAAGAAGATTGCCAATGTAAAAAGATCCGTTTCTGTTACAGTTCTGCAGAATCATTTTTATTTGTGTACAATTTACACAAAGTTGTCCCATTTTTCATTGGAATACAAAATCATTATTTGTGACTGGGAGAGCAAGTATACAGTCTTGTACCTGGGAAAGCATAACCCCAGGGTGCAGCACAGAGTGGGATCTAACTGGATGGAGAGTAGCACCTGTTGGACAAGAAGCTCAATATGAGTGAACAGTGACAAAGAAAGCCAACAGGATGATGCAGGGTTGCCTTATCAGAAAAAATAAAGAAGCCATCATTCCACTCTGCTCAGTGCTTGTCAGGCCACACCTGGAATGCTGTGTTCAGTTTAGTCCTGCTGTACAAAAAAGGTGCACACAGGCTGGAGAGGGTCCAGAGAAGGGCCACAAAGATAGTCAAAGGACTGGGAAGCCTGCCATATGAGGAAAGGCTGAGAGAACTGGGTTTGTTCAAGCTGTAGAAAAGAAGGCTTGGGGAAGAGCTTATTATCATGTTCCAGTACCTGAAAGGTGGCTACTAATAAGAGGGAAACTCCTTTTCTCTAAGGAGTCACATAGAAAAGACAATGGGACAATCTCCCAACTCCTGGGAGATCCGGACTAGACATCAGAAGAAAATTTTTGACTATGAGAAGAGTTGGTTATTGGAGTAACCTCCCTTGGGAAGTGGTGAATTCCCCAACACTGGGCACTTTTAAGACTTAGCTTGACAAGGTGCTGTGCCATCTCATCTAAACAGTGTTCCTACATAGAAAGATTGGGCCAGATGATCCTTGGGGTCTTTTCATCCCAGCATTCTATGATTCTATGATACTGTACCTCTTTGGATAAAAAAACTTGTAGCCTTCTTTTGAACTTGCAGCAAGGAAGGTTGATGCAGAGTTTTTTGGTGCTCAGAAAAATTCCATAGCAGGTGGTAGACAGTGCAAGGTATGTGAAGATCCCACAGGATCCCACTGCTTACATTTTCTTCTAGCTTTATGCTCAGCCTCTGGTGCTTTCAAAAGGCAACTGTTACAGTCATATCTAACTATCATGCTGTCGTAATACTTCTAAATGCTCAAGAAACCCTCCTCTCGGCCCCAAACACAGAGAAAAAATACAAAGTGAACCTACCCAGGCTTGCCAAATAGACAAAATATCCTAGATAAAAATATGTATCAGATGTATGAGGAAGATTTCTCACATTATTCAAAATGGTTTGGATCCAGTTAGCTGTAGGAGAAATCTGATCAAAAAGCAATGCATGCAAGGTAAGAAGCAACACAGCATATCCTAGCAACCAAAAATATGTGTCTGATTATGAATTTTCCAGGCAGCATAATCAACCATTCCTGTTCCACAGTATCACATGCAGAAAGCTCTTTAAAATAGAGCACACAGTCACAGCTCATGGATGTAGCTTGAGCTGTGATCTTCACAACAAACCTGAGAGTGAAAGAACCTTGAACTCTCAAAACTGAAGGCACTGAGAACCTTCACAAACATTGTCATTTATGAATACTGCATTAAAAATTTAGGAAGAAGCCCATTCTCCTATGAATTTGACTGAGCATAACCTTATTCCCTAGGATTTGGCTTTACTCCACAGTATACCACAGAAAATGGTTGAAATGTAATGAGCTATTTTCATTAATATGATGATACAAATCTACATGTTAGTGAAATAATACTCAGTATGTTCAGTTGGCTTCAAAAAGAACGGTACAAAGTAAAACCGAGGATCTAGCAAGAATGTCTTCATCTCAGCAGTGATTTTTTGTACTGTAGATATATTACTGAAAGAAATAGGTGATCCAGGTAGATATCCATTGTTGCTGCTCTCTCTCAGATGGGAGACTATATTTAGTGATAACAAGGTGCAGTTTACTCCTCAGGAGAGTAGAAGTTGCCTGTCTAGCCAAAGATTCTCTTTAGAGCTATCCCATTCCAATGCACAATGACATCTAGGAATATACCACAATGATAATGTTCTATCCCATTAGTCATGACTGTAGGCAATATGTCTGATGAAACTCATAAGGTTTAAAAGTCCTGCAAGTCAGGACAGGATTGCTGCATTGCCTTGCATTCCCAGCATACATTCTACTTCTTGAAGACTTCTCATGCAAAGACACAGCAGCAGTACATGACTGCTTACAACCCTGAGCATACCCAGATCAATAGAATCCTGTGAATTCCCAGAGAGCAGCCTGTTCTGATGCCTTTAATTATTGTAGGAGATTTTAAGCCACAAAATGCTGAGGGGTTCTGGGCTGGGTTGGGTTTTGGGGGTTTTTTTGTTTGTTTTTTTCACCAAGTCATATCCAAAGTCCATTGAAATCACTGGAAGAATACCCACAAATTTGAAGTGACTTATTGGATTAGACTTCATGTAGACTTCTCCTTCAAATAGGAGATGTGGCCTAGTATGTGGGTTGGGATTGGCCTATATGTCTATGCTCAACCAGAGTATGGACCAAAGGTACCCAGATGTTTACTTCTTTGACTGTATTATGGAAGGTTTTTTAACATACACTGTACATACTGTAAATGCATCACCAGTGTCTAAAGATATCAGATGTTAGTTCTTTCATCTTCTTTCCTGCCATTGAAATGCAGACTATACTTTTCCCTTAGGCTTTATACAATCAGAGGCTGCTGTAGCCCACAGTTCCTGTTTAAACTTGAAACCATTCTCTGTTGTCTTTCTGTATAAACAGTCAGTTTTTGCAAGGGAGCGTAGCATTTTGCTTTCAAATACCCCCTCCTCCCACTCAACAGGCAAGAAATCATTCTGTAGATGTGCATTCAGTTTTATGATGCTGTGTTCATCCCCTGTAGTCCAGTTCTTGTTTCTTCAGGGTTTTTTGTTTGTTTTGGTTTTCTAAGGGGTTTTTTTTTCAGAAATTTTATTTCAGTTCATATGTTATACAAAATATTTATTCTTCTGCTCTTGTACAAGGCACTCCAGAAGGCGGAGTGAGGTGTAGTCATCAGCTCTGTAAAACTGCATTAACAGCTTTAATGCAAAAGGAGGCAGAAAATGTGCAATAAATCACATGATTAAAGCCTGAAAATCTCTTTTTGTTTATACATTTATTGATTTTTTTTTTCTCTAATCTTGTCTTGCTCCTTCAATCATCAGTCTCTTGCCTGCCCTCCATGGTCCAAAATCAAAGTAATATACTTCAGTGAAACAATAGTTGCAATTTATAGAGCAACAAGGGAGGCCTTTATGCACTAGAGAATCTTCTTCCAGCTCTGGGAAAGGACAAATTGTTCAGATGTTTTGAAGTCTTTATGAAAAATATCACAAAGCAGAAAGAAAACATTTCACTATAAAGAGTGACTGAAACAACCAGAGGGTAAAACAAGAATTGTTCTGTGATGATTTTTGTTAGGTTTGCTAATGTAACTATCTGCAGGGCAGGGTGGATGGGATGTGAGCCAAAAGGTTATGATGCTGTCACAGCCCATAGTACATGTGTTCTCCTCCTGATCTCTACAAGTCATGATGAAGCCTTCCCTATCTTCATTTTATAACACAGCAAGGCAGCCTATGAATAAAGTTTTCTGTTTAAAACAAATTTGGTTAATGATAGCTGAGATGGTTGCTGATTTCCAGTGATCAGTGTTGATGGCTTGGAAAGTATGATCATCAGTACTGACTGTCAGGACTGAAACAAATGTCTTCATGTCTGACTCATGAAAGGTTATTGTAGTCTAGCAGAAAGTGAGTCCGACCCAGTCACAATGCATGAGAGAAATTAAAGAGACACAAATGTTCTCACATTTCCCCTTACAAGAAAATGTGAGTTGTATAAAATGTCAGCTGCTCAATGTTTGACTCTTAATGCTCATTTATTGGTCTGTTGGGTTTTTGGTTGGTTGGTTGGTTGGTTAGTTGGTTTTTTGTTTTGTTTTGTTTTGTTGGGTTTTGTTGGGGCTTGTTTGGTTTGGTTTGGTTTTTTTGTGCATTTTTTTTTCTTCTTCTTTTTTCAGTTAAGGCTGATGCAAAAATGGAGAAAAACATAGCCTTTATTTTCTTCCTTAACTTCCTAGCTTTTTCATGTTTTGACTGACAAGCTTAAAAATGTGGGTGGGCAATGGAAGATTTCACTAAAATACTTCTCTCATAAATGCTTTACTAAAACTCTAAGAAGAGCATTAAACAAAAATTATTCCCAGTAGTGCTCCAGGGTTATTTGAATACCCTGATGATAATAATTCCCCAATACCTTTTGTTTTCATTATTGCAGAATCCTAGAGAAATTAAATAGATATTGTCATGTATCTCATTCTGTTGTTTCCTTCATTTTATTTCACAGGTCATTTGCAATCTCTTGAATGTGGAAGCTAAAAATCTTTATTGTGTAAGCAGTAGCATAGAAATAAGGCGTGAAAATAGATCAGGATTTTGAAAGACAATATTTTTTTCTTCTGATTGTTTTGTAACCAGTTACAAAGGGTTCTTCCTAAGTAATGCTGGAATGCTTACAGTGACAGTTCTTGTTAGCTTTTAGAATCCTTGTCTTTTAAATCCCGCCATCTATAATGCACTGCCAGCAATGAACTATAAAATGGTCTCTACCCCAGAGAGTTTAAACTGATTTAATTTGTGATAAATAGCAGTGTCAGAACACTATCAGCCTAAGTGCTTTCAACTTCTTGGGGCCCTTTAGCAGGAATCACAGTTAGGAAAGAATAGGAAACAAGCAATAACAATCTTATTATTATTTTAAAGTTTTAAGGTGCAGCCAAAGTTCTATGTATAATGGAGACTGACACAGTCTGGCTTGTGATCTTCAGCTGTTCCCTCAGCTATTCATTCAGGAAAGGAACCGTTTGGCATCAGTTTTTCTGAGCTAGCTCTGTTTTGAAGAGGCCACCACCCTCGTGTTCATGTCTCTGTCTGTGTAGGCAGCCTGAAAAGAGGAGCTGATATTAGCAGGATTTGTGGTGGTTTTTTTTCCCCAATAAAAGCATAAAGTGATTCAGAGTTTACACCACTGCAAGTCCATTGATTTAAGTGGTTTCCTGGAGGTACCAAAACGAATTGAAGTAAACAGCTGCTTCTCATATCAGAATGGGTAAAGTAGAGTGTGTAGTCCACTTTTAATAGGATAAATGATACTATGTGTAGTCATTAAGGCATACAGTTGCTTCTTAAAAAACTTATTAAAAAAAAAAAAGAGAATAAATTATGTATTGTAAATTTAAATAACTATTAGAACATTCAACATGAGGAAACCATAATTAAATAGCCCTCTTAAGAAAATACACAGAATGTGGGAAATAGGATGATCCAGGTTAAACAATATGTGAACATAATTTCACAGAATGTTATATATGCAAAATCAAACTGTGCAAAGTATATTGATATTGCTTAATAAGGAGAGAGGAAAATGAATGTTGAAAACTGAATGAAGAAAACCAACTGTGCTGTCTTATGATATGAAGAAAAGCTACAAAAAGCCATCAAACCAACAGAAGTATGCTATTGAGAAGGGCTGAAAGGAACAGAGGTTGCTTTCAGCTACACATTTTCACCCTGTTTACATATGTTCAAAGTCCAGACAGCCCACAGGATCCTCATTCTTGCCTCTTAACATTGAAGTCTCTGCATTGTCATTCCTTACAGAATTTCATGGCACAAAAATTGCACGAGAAACAAAAAATCTGTTGACGGTCTTTATGGAGATGTCCAGGAGCTGCCTGAACAGAAAGAAAGGGGGTGGCTAAGGTATGGGTTCACATATGCATTTAAGGGTCTAAAGATCATTGATTTCAATAGGGCTCTAACTGTTAATGTATTTGGGCACCTATTTTCTAAATGTTCCATGAATTAAAGTCAGCTCTACATTCTTGTCACGAAGCCTGTGTATGGAGAAATACCCAAATAGCCTAGGATATCAAAAAAACCCAGCTCAACACACTACGTTTCTATATGCAGGAGCAGCTATTTCTTTATAGTCATACACTTACTGTACCTCTACCACAGTGACTTGACAGTAGGTGATACTTCATACAACAGGCTTTTGGGGCTGTTAGGCATAGTATGTTACATGATTGGCCAGAGTTTAAATGTATTTCTATAACGAGATTTGCGACCCCTCAGCCATTTTTTCCCATACTTCCTGATTTACAGCCCTACTGAAAACACATGGCAGTACACTGATTTCAGAGGTCTCTGGATACCCCTTTCCAAAGAGGACTATAAAATACAAATCCAGATTCAATACTGGTTAATGCAACACTCAGAAATATGAAGAGCCACAGACTCTTTGCTGGACTTGTTTGACCACTTCTCTTGCTTCCACTGATAAAACTTCTGTCTGCAGCAACAGAAGCAATAGAAAGAGCTTGACACCTGGACTATGGCAGGCAGAATTCGGGAGAGTTCAGCAACCTCATGGAACAGTGAGTCCCTGGAACCTGTGTCCTTGGCTCTCCTCTCCTTCACACTGCTTCGAGGTTACTGCAACATGCATTTTTCTCATACAATTTCCAGTTTTAAGATTGTCTCATTTCTCCATACCAGCCTCCATGGAGGATAAAAGCTCCACAGACTCCACCTCTTCACATCCACTGGGCAGTTTCATTTCAGAGATGACTGCCCAGGAGCTGTTAGTAATTATAAGAACCACCCATGTTATGCATGATGTCAGGCTTCCTCCTGGGCCAGTGTATTGAAAAAACATATTGTACTCTCAGCAAGAAATTGCAGTTAGCCTAGGATATAGTTATACAATAGTTTTGAGAGAGAATATTAAGAACTCAGGGCACTGGACAAACAAAGGTCTTTTTTTACCGCAGAGGGTAGAAAAGTGCCAGAAGGTAGATAGAAGGCTTTTGTAAGCTTTGAGTTTGTGGATTCTTCTGTCTGACCCAAGGTCCTAGCTCTATAGTATGTAATTTAAAGTCTCCTCTAGGTGATTGTAATTTAATTGTAAGGTGTCTCACAAACATCTTAGCAGGTGCAAAGAGGACATGAAGTGATCCTTTTTTCTTCTCTCATCAGCTGGAACATGAAGATGGCACTTTATGATCCAATTAGTGCCTCCAGGAACTCTCTAATTGCATTATAAAGCATCTTTAAAAAAACAGAAAATTAAAACCTGGTGTTAAAGCCCAAAGAGAAAAAAGAAATTATTGTTTAACTATTTGCCCTCCTGGTAACTCAGCAGTGAGAGGATCCAGCATCCTTGTGCACTCCTTTTTCTCTGTAACCTCCACACATGTGAAATGCCTTCCATTGCCCAGAATTCTGTAGAGCAGAGCATCCTTTATAATGTGGTAATCAGAGTCTGAAATATGCTGTGAAGCTTTGTACCCAATGTATCTTGCGACATTTGTGCATGTTGCTCATTCAAGGAAACTGCAACTGTGCTGCATCATCTCTGGCTATTTTAGCTGGCTACATATCTGCTCTATTGAGTTTTTATACCAAACTCATTGGTATAGTATCTAAGAGTATATATAATAAGCTGTAACATGCTTTCAATTTCAAAGCTCAGCCTCTGTATAATGATTATCACATCACTTTCTATATTTTACTTACTGAGTGGGTGGGAAGAAGATACTCAAATAATATTTAGAGTTACATGGTGCTTTTCAGCTATAGATCACAAAATATTTTCTGTTGGCAGTTAAGCATTATCATCTGCACTGTAAAGATGGAAAAGACTAAAAGGCAGATAACACAGAGCTGTGAATAGAACCCAGTCTTTTGATCCCTTTCTGTTCACTGAATTAGTGCTGCTCCCAAGTACTTTTCTTCATTAGCTGACAAAAGTGACAGGGTTTGGATCCTCTTTCCAATAAAAGAATGAAATATGAAAAAGCAAAACACTTGAATGTGTCTGCCTCACAAATTACAGTAATACTTGCTTTCCCTTATCCACACACAGAGCCAAGCAGAACACAAGCCATGCATTTTGTGTTCCCATCTATTCCTTTTTTGTACCTGAGATTTCACCCAGCCCATTGCAGCAAAAAAGGCACAGCCCCTGAGATGTGGTATGCTATGTGCAGGGTCTTCCACTCCATCCCCTCAGGAAGAGGCAAAAAACACCAAAGGTGTCCTTAAGCACCTGTGAGACGTTATGAGACGTGTCTCAGAAAAGACACCAGTCTAATTTAAATAGTGCTGTTCAAAATTCAGGTGCTGTGTTACCTGAACCCAGTCCTCTACTTCCTGACAAATTTGCACTCTTATTTAGGAGAGCTTTTTCTTGCCTGGTACAGTGACTGTGGTGGGAACCTCATCTCCCTCTGGCTAACAGGCATTGACAGTCTCTCTGCATTGCAACAACAGGAGAAAAGGGCTGCACCTCTGTGAAGAGAGATTCATGATCAGATGCTGCTCAGGAAAAGGGCATGGGAACAGCTGAGAGCTTTCATCTTTGTTCTGTCACATGCCTATGCACTGGCATACCCATTCATACCCTGCTTTGATTAAAACCACTGATAATTGACAGTAAGTTGTCAAGAGACTTACCAGGATGCTTTTTAAACAAGACTACTGTTCACAGTAAAACTCCTTTTATTAATCTTACAGTGCATCATCTTGTTCCAGATTCTTTCATGGCAGGATCCTAATTTTTGGTATAAAATTTGTAGGCCTTAATAAATCTTTTGTAGTAATGGTCTTAATTTCAGGAGTTTAACAAACATGCTGAGTTTTAGGTTTTATTACAAAAATTTCATATAATTAGCATGAACAGATGGCATGTGATTCTGCCATTAATCATTTGTGTACAACCAAAGTACAGTAATGTCAGTATCTCCCAGAATACTTCTTTGAAAAAACACCTGTCTGCAATCTTGATCTCTCTTGCACCTTTCAGACACCATGACTGTAGAAAAACTACTTCTGATTTATCTAATATTGAACAATGGTAGAATGAAGCCTTTTTCATTATACAAACTATCCTCAGTGGTTTCAAGACTTACATCAGGTTTTATGCAATATATAAGCAGTTAAAAAAATAACTTCCCTGTGTGGTAACAGGAAAAAAACAGGAATATTAACAGAGAAGATCTTTCAAAGCATTTCTGGAAACAATACCCTTATGTATAAAAAGAGTCTTTTTTTGCATCTCTATGTAGTAGTGCTTTCAATTCTAATAGCTATAATAAAAAATCTGCCCTATTTGTCAATCTGTCAGGAAATATATTTCAGCTTCAAGCATCATACTCTTGTGGTTTATGGAAATCACAAAGCATCTCATTCAGATGAAGAGGCTGAAGCTATAAGCAGTGCAATTAATATCTTCAATTTCTGCCTTCAGCATGAAAAGAAGCTCAAAAGCTTTTTCAGTCTGAATCCCAAATGCTGTCTAATAGTCACATCTGGCTTATGCTGTTTATGAGATGCAACAGTTGTTGATATCAGCAGTGCATTGAGTGACATAGTAACTTTCTTATCTAGCAAGTTCAGGGCAGGGCTGGCCGGAGGTCATGGGAAGGTTGTTTGGGAGGTTCAGCTGAGGAGAAGTGTTGCTTCCCAAATGCTGCTGTTGTAAAACTTGGAGGCAGAGAATGCTGCAGCTCCCTGACAGGGCCTACCCACCAGTTACCATGTGTTTTCACACACTGCAAACACAGAGTACAGATGACAAGACTCATGCTGTTTATGGGCAACAATATTTGCAGAGTGACAAGTTTAATCTTTTTATTTATTTGCTGTTTGTATTTCAGTAGGACCCAACACCCCACCTTAGACACTGCTGTGTTTGATCCTAAGCAAGCACTTGGACAGGTGTAAGTAATTCCTGAAAAAAACTTCCAGCACCTTAGGAAAACTGCATGAGCAGCTGCATTTTCTCTGTGAGACTCTGTGAGACCACTGATAGGCATCAAAAAATCTCAGGATAGGAGAGAGTTGATCAGCCCTTTTAAGTAAAGAAAGCAAGGAGATATTCCCTCATATTACTACTTCATCATGTTTGAGAAGGACCCAGAACATAAGACACCCATAGTGGTAACCCAAAGGAACACTGTACGGAGAGTGGAAGGCACTTACTCTGAAAATTACTGTAGCAGAGCTTAAAAGAATTTCTCATAATTCATTAATTTTGCCATATAAACGTCCTGACACCCCACAGTGCCTGTCTCTGAAAAGGGGCCTAGCATATAGCAGAGAAACTGAGAGAAATACAGACTGGTAGGTAACTGAGGTGGCAAAAGAATTTGATACTGAGTCAGGGATGCACATTAGGAAAATGAGTGGTGCCATCATTTTCTTTCAAAATTCTAATACATAAAGCTCTTGGCAGTCTGGGTTTATATAAGCCAAGCCACTCTTGCAGCAGGAGGTTGAACGAGATCAACTCTCAAGGTCCCTTTCAACCTGAGTTATGATATGTTTCTAAGAAGCCATGACAACACTCAAGAGGCTGAAAAATGGCAAACTAACCATATTAATGTATTGCTTGGGCAGAACCCAAGCAGAGTTCTGTATCTCCCATGGCTTTCCTTTTGTTCTGACTGGGCTTTTAACTGATATTTGCTTATCCTGTAGTAACCACAGTTGCAAAAACTGAAGGGAGAATGGGAGGTAAAAGAAAACAGCTTAGACCCTCTTGCTGATAATGAAAAATACAGATGCTGTAATACAGTGATGTGAAATGATCTCTCTCCATAATGGTGCATGACAGTAAAACAGGCACAAGTAAGAACGCTGCTAACAGGTACATGCTGCTTAATATTCCAGCACAGTCTACAGAAGACAAATGTTTTCCCAGTTCATGTCTTTTAAACATAATAAAGCAAAAGGTAGAGAGGGAAATACTTGTCACACTGGAATAAATGTGTTTCCTTGAACACCACAAAAATCCACTACTAAAGTCTGCTGGCCAAAAGACAGGCAGGAGATGATTCGTTTATTGTTATTCAAGACCACTGAAAATATTCTTTTAGTCAGTGATACATTTATCTCATGCTACTACAGAGAAAATGTCTGGGCAGCCAAATTTTGATTAGAGGTGTGTCTTGTCTGAGAAGTCAGCAGACTGCAGTACAAGAAGGGCTACTGAACAGTGAGTGCTTACACTTCTGTGCTAGGACATACAGCAGCAAAGCAGATGAAAGACCACATAGGAAGTACCTAACAAATTCTTGCTTATGGCTACAAATAACAGGAAGACCTGGGTTGAAGGCCTGGGACTTTTTTTTAATTTTTACACTAAAACCAAACAAATTTATTTATTTAGTCCATGTGGCTAAATTCAAGCTGAGGGTAATCGCCATAAGATTAATACATCCTTGTTATTTTCTGAAAACATATAACAAGCAGAGCAGTGAGACTGGGTATCAAGTGCTTTGTCACTGGTGTGAAGAAGGTGTGAAATAGGACCCCAGTGTCCTGGTAACCTTCAGGTACAGGAGATTTACATAGTGCCAGGTATGGAATATTGAGAACCCACAAGTGACTGTGTAGCCAGCTTGTTCAAGGCTGGGATCGTGTAATCCTTTAACACTTGTACCCACTGGATCAAGTCATTATATATTACTGAGTTTGATGGGTTTTCTATGATATACATTAAGGGCACAAATTTTGATACACTCTGTATGAATGAGAGAGAAACACAAAACCTATTCAGAGTTTATAAAAGGGTGGGCTTAGTTTCAGTTTTTACTGTGCATGGATGTCTGTATTGTCACCATTTCTCTTCGAGAACATTCAGTTGGAAGGAATATGCTGTCCAACAACAAAGAAATACTTTAAAATTGTAGCACTGGAACACCAAATTTACACTTGCTGGAGTGTTGGAAATATTTGGACTCTTCAAAGTTTTAGCTGGTTTTCCAGGACCTTTTAACACTCCACAGTAAATTTGCAGATGTAAGCCCAGCTTTTTGAAGGAGAAGCAGCCACAGGTCATTCTAACACATTGGTTTTGCAAAGTGAAAAGCTGCAGAGAGTTAGAGCCATTTTAATTTATGGGGTTTTTACCACAAAGGCCTTTCTGTTTTCACATAGTGAAACACTGTTGAAGTTTAGAGGAAAGACTATGAAATGTCATGCTTTTCTAGTTTTTAAGGTGGAAAGAAAACAAGATTGTCTTGAAACTGATATATTTGTGAAGATCTAAGCTTTAGTCAAACATCAAGTTTTGTTTTGGTGGACAATAAGGATGCTTAAATACAGTCAAATTTACATGGAAATATTTCCCTGAACTTTAATTATTATTAGGAAGTACCAAAACAGAAGAAAATAACAGCTGATAACTAGATTAGCAACAACAGTCCTGTCCACCAAGCAAAACAAAACAGACAGCAAATCGCTTTTTTGTGAGGTAGTGAACCCTCTTGGTTAACATAGTAAAACCAAAGTGATGTATGTACCAGAGAGCACGGAGTGGAAGTGGCTGGTATTGCATCCACCTGACATTAGCTCTCCAGCCTTTACACCAGGTATTTGAGGCTGATTCAGATGCATATGACTTTCAGACAGTTTAAATTCATGCCTTAAGTCTGCATTGAGTTTTCCTGTTCCTTTGCATGCTTTCACATTCACTTTGCTAAACAATAGAAGACACACACTAGTAAGACGTGTTTTCACTCTTTCAGGTGCCATTTTTAAAACTGTTTTCAGACTATAGACAATATATTTACCAATCCTTTTGCTCCAACCCTGCTATTTGTCTCCCTGTTGTTATCTAAGAGATCTTTAGAAATATTTCTCTTTTTTAATTCGCCTTTGTTTTCCCTCAGCCAGCCAGATGAGATACTGATGTTTAACAAAATGTATTTACTAATTAGCACATTTGGCCCATATAAAAATTTTGATACGTAACTAAACATAAATGTCAGCTTCCAAGAGAAGAGGGAAATGGGAGTCCTTTGCAAAAAATTGTCAGAGATAAGTGGTGAAGATCTTACAAGGGATTCTTTTGTGAAGATTAGAACTTTAGCACGGCTAGATTACATGCTTCTCAGAAATACTGCATCTGTTGGTTTGTTTGTTCTGGGGGTTTTTTTTGTTTGTTTGTTTCTTTGTTGGGTTTTTTTGTTGTTGCTTTTTTTTAAGTCTACAGGAAAAGAACAGAGAACAAAAGAGAACAAAAGAGAAATTAAAAAGTATTACTGTGGTTTTCTCCCATGCAAAGTTGCACACTTTTATATGTTTAATCTTTGGATTTCAAAGACATAATTAAATCTGATTTGATTAACCTAAAGAAATCCAGGAATTAATTTACAGTTACCTGCCAATTTACAAGCCATTGAAGTGCAATGAAGCTGAACATTTTTCTTTAGTACTTCCTTAATTAAGCATTTGACTAATTTAAATATTAAAACTGTTTTCTCATAAGTACCAAATCTCAGACAAATACAGGTGAAACAAATTCATGTCTGTTTGATGAATCTGAGATCTTATTCAACAATGAAGCCCACTGAAATAGATGAAAAAGTTCTGGCACTTTTATCATAGGCTTCTGCCAGCAAGGTCAGCAACTGCAGGGGCTTTCTGAGAAAGAACTGGCACCAAATTTACACTGTTTAGGATAAGACTTCCATTACATATGCTATAAGAATGCAACCAAATGGTTTGTTTGGGTTTTTTTTGTATTACTAAAAGCATCTGAAGTGATTTTTAGACATAAAAGTAGCCATTAAAATACAGTTATATTGTTGCTAATTATTTGCATCTCACTTTACTCCAGAGAGAGATTGAAAATGGTAGAGTCATCTTAACTTTCTGTTTCCCTTTCCATTCCTTTTTTGGTTTGAGTCTAAAATTAATTAACACAATTCAAATGTTGGCATAAGTTTGCCAGAGAGGTAGTGGCATAGTCTCTTACCTTGGACATGTTCAAAACCCAACTAGAGGAAGTCCTGAGCAACCTGCTCTAATAGAGCAAGGGGGAAATTTGACTAGATAACCTCCAAAGATCACTTGCAAATTCAGCTATTCTATGAACCATTAAAAGAGTTTTCAAGATTCTATGAATCTTAAATCTGAATTTAAAAAAATTCACAATGTGGGAAATGAATACTTGGAAAGTTAAATATGTTACTTTTTTAAGCCTTACATTCTGGGCCTACCGATTTCTTCTAAATCTATTAAGAAGACTTTTCATTAATATTCCTTGGCATATTTTAAATTGCATCTTATAACTCTAGAAGTATTACTCATTAGCTCCTAAATTCTCTTGCACCAATGCACCACAAATAGTAGGCGCTTTTGTGTCTTTTTCAGTCTATTTCCATTACTGTCATAATTTTTTACACTTGTCCTCGTAAAGGCAGATAGGTGATTCCCTGTCTCCTTTTTGGAACAGCTAGACACAAGAGTGTTTTTTTTTTTTTTTTTTTTTTTTTTTTTTTTTTTTTTTTTTTTTTTTTTTTTTGTCTATCAAAAGAGGACTCATTTGAAACTGAGTCCTCTTTTGCTTCCTTTCTATCTTCAAATCTAAAGAAAAGGGGTGGTTTCAGGTTTCATGTACAATAGGATCAGAGTTCCATTGCATGGCTTCTCCTATGGATGCACAGCCCTGTCCTTGGACTGCGCCAGGGGCAAATAGTACACCTGACCAACTGCTTTATAAGTGGTCAATGCAGAACTATGCATCACTTAAGATCCACCTCAATTATCAATATAATGTTTCATCAGGACATGATTCATGAGTAATCTATCTTCTGGATCTCTGCACACGGTCTAACTCATCCAGAAATCTGGGGTACTTCAAGCAACTTGCCTGTTATCTTTGCCTGCCCCAAAACAAGAGTTTTACCGTCTCCCAGTTGGGCCAATGAAGCAAGAACTGCCTGTACAACAGCACTTGTTTTCCAACAAACATGAACTGCTGATAAGCAGTGCAGGTGAATAATACAACATATAAAGGAACATTACAGAATGCTTTGTATTATTACCTATCTGGAGGATTTATTTGACCAATATATCAACTTTCAGGGGATGGGAAGTGCTGTTGCATGCTTGCAAAGAAAAAAACCCAAACCTTCTGACATATTTTACGTGCTTCATTAGTGTTGGGGATGTGCCATTTTACCAAAGTAGGGGGAAAATCTAAGTCAGTAACAGGGAAGCTAAACTAATTATTTGAAGTGATAAATCTGGGGTTTTCGTCAGATAGGTTATGGGACTTGTCTGTGTTAGTTTGACAGCTCATACCATAAAATCAATACACAAAAATTTGGACCAGAAGTTCAACATCTGTTAAAGATGTTCATATGCTTACCTGTCTTTATAAGTGGAACTATGAAGACCACACCAGTGAAATGCCTCTGTTGATAGCGATAGTAGAGAAGAACATAAGGTAAATAGGTACTTGTGGTGTCCTGATTCGTTTCCTCATGCTTTTCTTCTAGGCATATAAGTTTGCTACTGTTCACAGCATTCAGCAAAACCAGTTTTCTTATGAGGAAATGGCTGTAGCAGTGCTTGGAGAGAGACTGTGTGACAAATTACATATTCCTGTCAGTAAAATCTAATAAGTAGAAAAAAATTCAAGAATCTTAATTTAGAAATTTAGAAAAGTAGTCATTAGTATGTCTATCCAGAGTTCAATTTTTCTTGAAAATTAAACCTTCACTCTTCAGTTAGTAAAATACTTTAGAAAATTATATCCAAATATATATATCAAAATGACTGTCAAGAATACTCAGGCATTAGGTACAATTCATGTAGTATTTAGTTGCTGTGTATTTAAAAATTATGATGAACGGAAAACCTGGGGCAATGTAACTTAATAACTTTCAAAGTAATACAGTCTTTGGTCCTTCACATGTACACGGCTTTAGGAAAACTTGAGGGAGATACAATATTACTAACCACTGATAGTATTTATTAAATAGAAAACATGTAATCATAAATGTAATTTCAAAAAGGTTATCTTAAATATTTGCTTCCTCCAAAAATTAAGTAATACTTGAAAAAAAACAAGGTTTACATGAGATTTTTTTAATAGTTGTTTCTCTAGGGAATAGATTTAAATACACAATCTTGACTTTAAGAGGTTTTTTTCTAGGTGTTTTGGGGTTCTTTTTTTACCTTTGGCACAGTTTCTAATTTCAGAAAAAGACACTATTGGCAGTAAGAACAGCAATAACAAACTTACAATTCCACCAGTGATACAGGCAGGTTATTAATATCTAGGAAGTAAATCCCAAGTCAAACAGTACCATGTTGTTTCCATTTAAAAATGCTGTTTTCATGCATATTAGCAAAATAATTAAACTTTCACTTCATAAGGGTGCATATTTAAAAAAGGAATTATGGTATTTCAAGGAAACTAGGGTCACTGCAAATGAACTTAAGTCTTGAGCTATCAGTTTTTCACTGGAAAAAGCTTAACACAAGGTTTACCAACAATTGTACTCTTTAAAAAAATATCAGCACGAAGAAATAACAAATTTATGGAGGACTAGTCTTGTTTGTCTCCCTTTCTGTCATCTGTGCTCCAAACTACAGGAAAAGAAACTTTAGAAGAGGAAGGGAGTCTTTTAGAGGGTTCAAAAATGATCTGGGAGAAAAAAGTTCAATTTCCCTCTTTTGTTACTAATTTATATAAGATACAGATGTAATCATGTGGGATCCAAGATAATACAGCTCCAGTTGGTTCTGGAGTTAAATTAATTGATTTGAGCTTGGCATGAGCTTGTGTTCACAGTTACAAAGATCTCTATCTGTCACTATACTCCTTTGGATATTTGGGCCTGAGCCACTTCTGGTGAGATTTGCAAAGGAGTTTTAGCACCTACATATTACTAATCCAATGAGAGGAACCTACGTAGGACACAAACTCATGTTGCCTGTCTGAAAAATAGAAACATAGTAATACTTCTGTGACACATCTGCAATGTAAGCCATCCTATTAAGCTTGTATTTTTTCTCAAGTTATTGCAAGGACAAATGGAGAAAAAAATCCATCAGTGAGACCGCAGTGGTCCCTGTGTGGTTTTAACTGCCCTCTATATTCATAAGTTATGAAGCCCTTGAAGGTGCCACACAGAACCTGCTGTGGTTATGTGACACCAGTGGGGCTCCATGAAAAACTACTAATCCCACTGTGAAGGATCCCAGTGTGGATTCACATTCTGATGTTGACTGAAGGGGGAGAACATGCTTAAAACAAACAAAAAAATACCCTTTTTTCCAGACCTTTTGCTGATCTGAATATTTAAGCAATGTACCTTCAACAAGCCTTTTCTCATGGTGCTGGCTCACTGCTGTTCTGAATGGAAATGCAGGCACCAAGGACCATGAATTATTCTTGTCATTTCCTGTTCCACCACAAGTGGTGTTAATGACTGGGACACCACTGCAATAATTTGATTTATGGGATGCTGTTTTAATGTCAATCTTAACGATGCTCATTCAATGGTGATTGTTTCAGCAACCATCCTATATTTGCTTTATACCTTATATTACTGATAGTTCTCCTAGTACTTGGAAAAAAAAAAAAAAAAAAAACGACCAGAAAAAATAAAGCCTTTCCACTTAAAGTCACAATGTTATATCCCACTTGTATGTCATCCAGAGATCTGCTAGATAGGTTAAGAAGATCCTCAGATAATCTCAGACATCACAGTCTCAAATTGCCTTAAATTAGCTTAGGCTTTATCTTTTTCTAAATTACCATGAATGATGATGTGTGTCAAATGCATTCAGATTCACAGTTTTTTGCCAGTCTCCTCTGGATAAATTCAAATGAGGTGTGAGGATATAAAATGCAGCTAGAATAGCATGGTCTGTCTGTGTTGTTGTTTTAAACTTCGTCAAAACAATTTACTGTTCAGAAAATTACCTCTTGTTAAAATCTGAAACCAAAATGTCTGTTGAAATTATGTCCATTTTAGTTGTAATGTCTCATTCTAAAAGACTAGAAATTTTGGGATCATCAAAGGGAGGCCTGAGGTAGACCCAACCTTGCTCTCAAAAAATGGTTGGAATTTACAATAAGGATGAGGTAGGGCAATCTGTTTCAGTAAGAAATGCTACCTCTTAGAATTCCATATAAAAGTTCTAAGAAAATCCCTCATAAGAACCCCACTCCTGAAAACCAGTTGTGTACATAAGCAGATTTTAAATTAACTGTCTAGTTAAGCACATTTATAATGCTCATAGGACTGAGGACAGTTGTTATTGCATATATGGTTCTGGGATGGTGTAAATGGTTTTTTAGGAAGAACTCAGATCAGCTTTCCTCCCTGTGGGTGAGGCCATGTGCAGAAGTCTTACTGTCCCTGTAATATGGGGGCACACCATGGGTCTCTCTTTGATAGGCAGAGTTTACCTGGCAGTCTAGCACACACTACACTCTATCAACAAAATCTTATGTTAACTTCATGTTAACTAGCTACTTCTGTGTATTTCTGTGATCCGTACCTGTTTAATCCTGTCACAAAAAATATGGCATAGTTGAAATGCCTCTGTGCTGCAAAGGTAATGATGGCAGAAGGTTTCTGGAAAGAACCATAGAAATATTTTATGAGAAAATCTGGACTGATGGGTAAATGTTTGATTTGTTTGGTTTGTTTTTCTTTTTTTCAGAGGAAGGAGATCTGAGGAGAGGAGGAATTTCTGTTGTTTTTTAACAAGCCCTACCTCATAATCAGTGTCAGATCATGAGTTCTAGGTCTGCAGCCTCTCCATCAAGCAGCATGAGGGACACATATTTTTCACAGAACTTTAAATCTGGTGGAGACTTTATAGGAGCAACTATAAAGCTGCTGCTTATAAAGCTTAGCTGCTGCTAAGGCAAGAACCTTGCATATATTTTTTTTGGATTACAGACTTAAATAGCCTGATTTTTCTATAGTTTCCTAAAGCATTATAAAGTAGTCATGGTGCTTGCTTTCTGTGCATGCTGATCCAGAATAAGCACTCATTCCACCACGTACATCCTCTTTCATGTAACTTTTTCCTGAGAAACGTCATACATGGTGATTTCCATTTTCAGTTCCTACCTTCTCACAGATCAGTTCTTTTGAATTGATGCCTCACAAGTCTGCGAAATGCATTGTTGCCTCACAACTTGAAAAAGTCTTTTTTTTTCCTCTAAAAAGTAAATCATCATGGTCAACTCAGTTCCTATGATATTGTTTAACCAACTTAAAGACTAGACATTATGATGAACAGAAAAACACATTTTGAAAAAATCCTTGAGTGTTCTTTTTATTCATTCTCTCAAGTGGGCATAAGGTACTGAATACTCTGTTCTCTGTAAATGGCCATTTAGCTTTAAGTACTTGAACAACCTCACTGAGTTAAATGGGGCTACTCAGCCACTTCAAGTTAAGCTCTTAAATTTAAGAAAGTGTTTTCCTAGTACATTCTCAGCCACTTGGAAACCCAACAAGTCAAAGCACTTAAACTTTTTTTTTTTTTTCACCATTTTTCATGAGGAAGAAAAATTTCAAAGGTAAAATATTTTTATTAGAAAGTGACATGTTTTGAAAGGAAAAAGTTTTATAATACTTTATGATAACTGTACCTTCACTGCTTTATTCTTCTCTTTTGTACTGCTTAGATGCATTAGAAGATGGTTCTCCTCAAGGTACTTGGCCTGTGGACCATGATGTAGATATAAGTTAGGTAAAGGTAAAAAACTTTTCTAAGTGAATATCTCAACCTTTCCAAATGAAAATATCTTACCTTTTGAACATAGCCTTTTGCCCAAGGTAAAGTAACCTCATTTAAAAATATATATATGTTGCAATGAAAACCATCAGAACTGTCATTAGATTCAAAATATTTACAATAAAGCATCATTTTATCTAGTTTATTGGAAAATTTTGGGCAGGCATAATTAAGCTGAATAATTTTTTAACTGATTTTGACTACCTGTGTCTGCATTGTATATTAAAAGGTTAAAGTTATTTGCTGCAGATTGAATACATACGTGGAGAGGAAGAAAAAGTTTTTGCCTTCTCAGATGTTTCATAGGCCAATGACCTTTATAAATGACAGCAAATCTCTGCTGAATGAAGGATGAGGGGAAAGAGGAAAACATTAAGATATTTTGTCCTACTTTTTTGTGGCATGTTGAAAACAATCACAGTGCCTATTTGTCATGTTCCAGCTTTGTCTCCCTTTTGCAGTAGTGTCTGACAGGCTGAATGAAGAAAGTGTAAGTGAAGATGAATTGGCAGAGAGATCACTTCTGGTCTGTCTAATTCTGAAGGAGATGAAAAATATATATAATATCAGGATGTTAAAGGGAAGGAAACATTAAGATCAAGGGACTGCAGGGATAAAATAGAAATCCTTTGGGCAATATAGGGAACAAATGAATAATCCAAATGTGTTTTTCATAATTTAATTTTCTTCAGTTACTTTGTGCTATTTTGTAGTATTAAAGTAACAAGCAAACTGTTTATACTGGAAAGAAGTAAGCAGGGAGAACAAGCAGAGAAATAATAATTCTAAGAACCTAGAAAAATATGAGGAAAACTTCCCTAGTATCAATAGTCATTCACACTGCAGAATTGCTTCCTTGGGGATCATGTGCTTCTGTTTTGACTCATTTAAAACAAGACTGGGAAAAAACTCAGGAGCAGATCACACAGAAAAATTCTGTCTCAGCAGTGAGATTCATGGGATGAATCAACCTGTTTTTCATGGAGAAGGCATACAATTGAAAGTCTAAAAATTGCCTAGAGGTATGGGGAGCTGTGGCGAGGTCCACAGGATGATGTCCTGGGCCGGTACAAATACTGACAGGTGTTCAGCATTCAGCTAGCTGCCAGTGCCCTGGGAAAGCACTTGGTGAGCCTTGCTAGCCAGTTTCCCTCTTCCCATCACTGTCTAGAGAAAAATTTCCGTATGTCATGATGGTGCTTAGCAGAAATCAGGGACAAGGCCTCACATCTTGGCAATATTCTGTCATTCAAAGACGTAAAAAAGATTTCCTGATGATAGTCCTGTGCTCGAAAACTGTTGAATGTGTTGTAGTTCTTATAATGTACAATTGGTGAGCTACTAATCCTGCTTCCTTTGTGACCTGAAAGATACTGAGGTCACACTTGAGCATATACACAAAAGCTTTCCACTCCTTCTCTTTCTGTAGATTCAGGCTGTGGATATAACAATGTATAACAAATAATGCAGTAATTTTTAAACTCTCTTATACTGGAAGCAGGCTGTGAGCAAGCCAAGACAGGAAGTTCATATAGATGCTCCATACCCTGAAAAACCTTCTTTATGGAAACTGCATAGATACCTTCTGACAAGCTCTGATGAAAATTTCATTAGTGTCTTCAATTTAAAAATGATTGAACAAAATCGTTAATAGATCATTTAAAAATCAAAGAAAGGGAAGTAAAACTCTGATACTATTCAAAACTTTTTTATACTAGCTTTTTCCCATTCACTTCAGTGGAACTAATCTTGTTTAACAGTGCTCAATCCAAACCTCTATCTTCTATTCCTAGAAGAATAATATCACACCTGAAAATAAATCTAGGGCATCAGAGGTACTTGATGTAGTGATTCTTAGTCCAAAATAGTCCCTTACAGGGGGAGGAAAAAAAAAAAAAAAAAAAAAAAAAAAAAAAAAGAAGAAAACAGAAAATTGTGTTTAAAAACCATCATATTGTTGTTTTCTTTATTTTAAACTTTGTGTTCAGGATTTTTCCTAATGTTTATTGAAAATATTATGGATATATTTCTTTACTGACCTTATTTTAGCACACAGAAGCATTTTATATTGACAAGGATATTTCGAATCTATCATTTTGGAAGAAAAAATGCAGATGCTTTCATTTTGTACACAAATCTGCCAAAACCCAAAAATGGATCTGTTTCAAATAGCTTCAAAAGTAAATTACATCAGTGGCTTAAAATGTGTCACGTAATGTCATTTTCTCTTTCACCCACCTATACAGTGTAATTGGTCTTACCTAATTTCTGCCTTTTTTAAGAACTGAATTTCTGCCACAGCCCCTGTTATTTTGAACTTGATGCCTGTTCATGAGGAGAAGTCACAAAGACAATTTCAGAAACAGAGGAATGACAATGTCTCATTGAAATTACACTCCCACAAAATTGATACGAGGCATAGTGTGGGAGGCACGGAGAGGATGTAGACTGATAGACTCCACATGGCCTGATACCATGGGCAATTTCTGTGACAGTCACTTCATACACACATACCTTAAGGCACTCTCTGCACTGATTTCTTCTGGCCCTGTAATATTAGCCTAGGATGGCACTCAGTACTCCGAAGCACACGTTTTGTTCAAAGGAGTTTGATTATCTGCTTATAGATTATGATTAAAGGTGATGATAAGCTTTGGTAGTGGATTAAATTGGGATGAAAGTAGAATTCTAACTTAAAAATCATACAAAGCCATTAAACTTTATACTTTATTGTAACAGCATTCTATCTACTGGCATGTCTCTAGTAAGTTCAAGCAACAATTCTTGATTCAAGAATCAAGCAGATTTTTGCTTTGCAATTTTGCTCAAGCAAATTATCATGGGTAGTAAGTGTAGCGTGAAAGTCAGCATGCTGATTACTATCCTAATGGGAAAAAAAATTCAATAATGTACTAAGCCCATCACCTGTTAAAAATGTCATAGAAAGTCCCTACAACACTCTTCTTATTTGATTTCAGGAACCACCAACACATTGGATGAAAGACAACAACTGAGCTTCATTTTTCACACCTTTCCTCCACAGACATCAGTAGTTCATCCATCCTGAGGTGACATCCTAGACTGTGCAGGCAAAAGGATGTTCCAGAGATTAGATCACTGCCAGCCCAGGACACATCAGACCCACCTTCAGCCTCATGTTCATGATTTTTCTGGTGGCAGGGGACTTACTCTTACTGTGCACTCTGCTGAGTCATTCCAGGAGTCTTCATCTCCCCCTACAGAACTGTGTGGGGTCTTGAGCTTTCCTGTCCTTGGTCTCCTTCTCTTCCCCTTCTGCCTCATTTCCTTGCACACTCTTATCCACAAGTAAGATTTCCACTGTTGCCTCTGCACTGCTGATTTCTGCCCTTTGCCTTTTCCTCCACACTGGGCTTTCATCCAGGGCAAAATCTCATCTTGCCTCTGCAGCTATTCACTAGAAATCTCAATGGTAAAAAGTGGTTTTCTATTTCTTTGCTGCAAGGCCCCCATCAACACCACCACCACTGTAATGCCCACTGTTCAGGCCAGTATCAGACATCACCTTCAGCAGAGATTGCTCATTAGATTCATCCTTTTATAGAACAACCATGTCTCACAGAATCTCCTTGTTAAGATATTGCCTTTCCTATTCATGGTAGCAATGCAAATTTCTTATCTCAGTATCCTTTGTTTGAGACCTCAACCACTGCAGGTTGCTTTTCTCTGGCTTCAAAAAATGCATGTTTACCCCGAGGATGTGGATGCAGAATGCAGCTGGAGACAGTATTTCCTGATGTTGTGACAGTGTCCATCTCCATTACTGTGACAGACACTTAGCTCCCACTTCTCTGCTCTAAAAAAGCATTCACTACATCTCCCCACTTGTAAAGAGATCTCAGGCTGGATCCTATTGCTTTGCCTTTCAAACTTCATTTCATATTGAAACAAAGCTCCCAGAATTGGCTCAGTCAGCTGAGCCGCAGCCATAGTTCAGGCAGAGAATTTTCTGTTTTCTGCTGTACAGTAATGCTTTGTTAAGATCCAAAAGTAGTCATTCAGATCTCTCTCCTTTTAACTCACCTGTGAGAAAAAAACTTCATTTTAATACTTTTCCTTCTGTAGGACAAAAATACTCTTAATTGGGTACTCTGTTATTACCAGTCATAATCATTCTGTAGAAAAAATAGAAAACTTGCTCTGTCAGCACAATGACATTCTTTCTTAATAGCCCTACTTAAAAGAGTAGTTGAGGATCACTGTCCAATAACTGTCTTCTTACTGTATGACAACAATTACATTTTGAAAAATAAGATAAAAGTGAAAAGCTGCTTTTTCATCCATCATGCATTCTCCCACACATAAAAAGACAGGGAAAAATGTCTTACTTGGAGGTAGATGTCACTTCTGAAAGCTTTTAGTCACTAATTACACAGTTGTTTTGTAGCACACTTAATGCCAATTTTTTTGCAAATTCTGGTTTAAAAAACCTCCAATTTTTATGAAATTAAGTTGATGTTTTTTTCTAGAATTTCTGGGCTATAGTATTTTCCATAGCATTATAATTCTATTATGTTAAAAACCAATTGCCATCTATAAGTGGTTTGGTTTCTAAGTTCAAAAGGTTTTCACAAGTTCAAATTAGACACAATTAATTAGGCTTAAAAATATATATATATATTTGTATACATATATCCACATTAGCCTGGAAACTCCTTCATAAGAAAAAGCATCCAAAGACTTGGGTCTTGCCTCAAAATTGCAGTGCTGAGATGATACCTGGGATGTCCTACAAACTAGATTTTGTGGGTTTTGACATGTCTGCAGTAAATAAAGAGAGCAAAAGGCTCCACTAGAAAGCAGATACATTTGAGCTGTAGCAGTTACCTTTTTGTCCTCATGGAACGTTGTGCTTAAAGTTGTAGGAGTGAATTTAGTCTTGAAATTTTCTGTCCCTCAGTTCGCAGTTGTCTAATGACATGGAGATGATATCTCCTTTCACTGCATAGACTGCCAGTTTTTTGGGACAGGAATTATTTTAACTATACATATATGTCATACCTACAGTAATAGGATTCTAGGCAGACTGTAGAGACAGGTAGTCTCTCTTGAAGTATGTACTGACAAAAACTAAGAATGCCTCAGTCAGAAATGTTTTTGTGATAACTTAAAGGTCATATTTAATTTTAAGTCGTTTCCATGAGTTGTTTTCATTAATTCGCCTGTTCTTTCTTCCAAAATATCTTTCCCTGTAAATAAAATTGAAGGCCATATTTCATTCCTCTCTGGAAAGCCTGCACTGTGTTCTAGGTGCTGGAGATGACTTGATCCTCGGCTTCGGTATTTGGCCTAAACTTCTCCCAGTAATAGAAGTGAAAGTCTAAGTGCTCTATATGAATTCTGCTGAAGAAATACTGCAGATTTCTGTGAAGATTTAAATTTTAAGATGGTTGTTTTTTTTCCTCCTTTTGAAAACGTCAGAATGACTGATAAACCACTTTCCTCATCCAGGAATGAATTCTCCTTGATGTAGAAAGATCATGCTGGTCTAACATATTTTTTGAATTTTCCTGTCCCCTTTGGAACAGGTCTGAATTGAGCATATAGCTTTTGTAAAACATCTTTCAAGGAAAAGATGCTAGGAATCCTTACCAGGCTACAGATATAACTCTGTCCTGCCGGCCCATTCTGTTCAAATGTAAAACTGAGGAGAAAAGGGATGCATGAGTTTACGGTAGAAAAGTACTTTAATGTTCTCAACTTGTGATTACCCATTTTTGATAACAGTGAAATAAACAGCAAGACATTTTACTTCAATGTGAGTAGGAAAGAAGACTAAACTAGTGGACAGAGTGGGACAGAAAAAGATTTTTTCCTATTGGAAGTGAAATTTCATAACTGATGAGTGCTTGATGAGGTTTTTCCCCTACTAAAAAAATAATTCTCCAAGACAGGATTTTCATCAAGAAAGGCCAATAATCTGTTTAAAAATGGGTAATTCCCCTAGAAGTGAAAAGGGAAAATCTCAAAATTGGCATGACTATTCACTGAGGAATGTAGAGAAACTATATAAAAATAGTTTTTATATATAATTTCTTTTGTATCTTCTTTTCTGCTGCAGACCAGCAAAAACATTGTCTAATATTTTGGTGTTATTAAAGTTCCTTGCATCTTCCTGTAATGAGTAACTGGAAAACTTTTTCTTGTCCTAGAAAAAAACATTAGAAATATCTCAATCTGCTCTTGCATTAGTGCATATCTTTGCACGACCTAATAATGACATAGAAGGAAAAAATTACAAGTTTATATTTTATATGAGGTGATTTTGTCTCTTTTCACTGTCCGCAAGCTGTTATTTCTGCATTCTGTTGTAAAGGGGAGTTGTTCATTGAAGCCATTCTTGAAGGCTACAACTCTTAGTTTGCCATTCTCAGGTTGCAGTTTCCAGGTTTTGTTTGGGCAGGTGAAACTTCAGGACCAGGCTGTTCTGCTGTTCTATCTTTATCACTGTAAAGCTGTTTTCTAAAGGTACTTAACAAATTGAAATATTGATTTAAGCTTTCTGATCATCAGCCTGATAGAAAGCACAGAGACTATAAATCTTGTGTAATATTTGAACAGAGATAAATACTGAAGCATCCAGATAACAGTGTTTGACTTTCTATAGGAAATGCTGTTGCAGTAGAGTAAACTTTCCACATTTAAGAATATTTTTCCAGAAGACTTGTTTTAAACTCCAATATGGTTCATTTTGCTCTCTGGAATAAAACTGAAAAATTAATTCACTTGTATTAAGTAAAAATCTCGTTTCTTCCAGATAAGCAGCTCTCTGAGGCAATATATGTAGCTTTGGTATAAGTGATTGCCATTAAAAAGTCCTATTTACCAATACATGTAGAATACAGAGATATCTACAATGGTTTCCGTAACACTTTGAGAATACAGAGTAGCTGTATGTAGTTCAGATACTCAGACACAACAACTACTGGTGAATTTTGACTTTTTAAATGGAAATCACTGCAAATTTAAAATGACATGTATGATTTCTACAAGTTCATTGAGAGAAAAAAAATAGGCAAAACCAAATCAAAAGAATCCCAGCTCCTCAGTGAAATGTCTATTTGATGCTTACTGAGGCATACTCCACTGTTCAGTATAGTATGCAGCCTAACAGCATATGCTGCTTCAGCAGAATTATACTCAAATTATACCAGAGAAAGATCAGAATTTTGCTGAGAACCTGTATGTATCAACCCACTTTTTAGGCCATCTTTTTCAGAATTTTACCATTCTGGTTTCATTTCAACCCAATATCAAATATATACATTACAAAATGGTATATCCACAATTTGGATAACTGCACAGAGAACCTTTTAAAAGGTTTCCTCTCTTGCTTCAGCTTCTGGTGCTAGGTATTCCTATGGGAAAATTCCTTGTCTAGTTTTATTCATATCCAATTTGTTGACATTTGCTCTTTCACAAACATTATCATTTAGCATAAATGGCTTTTTTTTCCCTTCCCTTCAAAAAGGTCTGTCTGGCTTTTTTTCTAAACCCTTTTGGAAAGGAAAGCTGTGAAATGGTGGTTCCAAACCAAAAAACAACCCTCTGTCATATGACTTATGGGTTAGTTACAGACAAACTAATACAATTAGTAGGTTCCGTAAGAGAGCAAGATAGATGTTCTTCTGCCTTGTGCATCACTCAGAAACGCCTCGCAAAACAAAACAAACAAAAAAACAAACAAAAAGCCCAAATCAAACAAAAACTCTGAAGCCCTATCATCAATTTAACTGCAGTTTCAGAATTATGACTGCTGTTAGTGATGTGCAGATGGAGAGACATCACACCTGGATTCTTACTTGATGTTGGGCTGAGCATGATGTTTTGACAGCTGAGAAATCAGATTATGACTTACAAACTGAGTAAATGTGATGTGTAAGTCATGGGAAGAGAATAAATGTAGACGATGGAACTATCTCATTTTTCTGAGCCATTTTTATGGCCATGTCTGCATTTAAATGCAAAGTAAACATTCAGTACAATGATTAACCCAGGAACAAGATGCTGCTGGTGTATTAATTGACCTAATAAAGTTTTCTATCTTAGGCGGCCTTTGTCTACATCCATGACATTACAGAGCAACCAGTCAGAGTAGTTGTAATTCAGAGACCAAAAACTATGTTAAAATAATGGATGTGCTGTGTCTGCCTATATAAACTGCCAAAATGGAACCAAGAAATCCACTCCTGAGACAGTAATTTTTTGAAACATAGGGGGCAAGATATAAGCACCCCATTTTTAATTCATTGCAGTTTACCTGCATCACAACAATGAATGTTGCACAAGCAAATTATTCTTCTTCAGTTGCTTCAGTATGATAATTAAAGACCCATAATTTCCTTTTCAATTAGTTTTTTTGATTTGATGAGCTCTTTTTTTGCAGTAGTTTAAATGTTATTTTTACAAATCCTATGACAGGTTTCTCAGGACAGTTCACTAGAGAAATACTTGATATGGTCTGATGATTTTTAGGTCAGTTCAACCATATTTAGGGTTAAGCAAAACTCTAAACCAATTATATAAAGGCTGCCTGAAAATCTCCAGCTCTTCATAGGAAGTTCATTGATAAGAAAATGGTGGCATTCTTGCCTTTTTACTAAACCTAGTTTGATGAAATCTGATTTGATCAGAATGTTGATGTTCCTGAAATGTAAACTCTTGCTCTGGTATCTGCATAGGAACACATTAAATAATCTCCCTTTACCTGAAGTGTACTTCAGAGAGGTAAAATCTGCGATCTTGCAGAGGGACAAATGTACTGATACCTGCAATGTTTAAAGTGCAATCAGGAATGCCAAGCCAAACTAGCTAAGAGGAACATGGAAATATTTAGATGAATAGAACCAAGATTAGCTAGAGTGAAAAGGTGAGATTTCCTCTTCAAGACAGAAAATGGTGATAGGTTTTCCCCTAAATTCACATGACTATGATTCTGCCATCCTCCAACCAACTTGATCAACATAGATAGAGCTCTATCTCCTCCCAGTCTTTCACAGACACGAGGGTGCTCCGAGCAGAAAGCATGACACCTCACTAAAGTAAAAGAGAAGTTACTTAGATTTAACTACACAGCTTCAGCCTTAGTAACCAGACCTCAAAATAGTTTCTGGATGCCCTACAGTAAGAATAGTGAAAAACAGTGATTGTCTTATTTGAAGTTGCTTACAGGTTGTGTCTTTCTGATTTGGAGTTCCAGTAAATCTTACCTTTGTGAGTGACCTGAACTCTCAAGGAATTCTCATGAGAAATCTTCTTTTTCCCAAATATATTGCTAAAAACCAATATCTAGGTTAGATGTGGTTATTAGAACTTTGTAACACACACAATATTAGACTAAATGTACATCTTTCTTCAGGTTTTGGACTCCAGTGGCAACTCCAATTATTTTAGTCTAAGTACAATTTTTCAGCATCTCACTGTGCTGGGCTCTGAAAATGCAAACATCTACCCTATTTTTAATGGAACAGAATAGCTAGCATGTGCCAGATTTATTGTTTCTCTGTTCTGCAATTAGACTTTTATATCTTGTTCTGATTGGGAGTTAATGCTTATGAACTAAAGATTTGTCTGTTCCTAGTTACACCTGCTCCCTCATCTCATGACAAAAAGCTTAATATTTTATTATGATCTTTTCCTTCTCATCTTAGAAATATAATAACCTCCAGTCTCTTGCTTCCAAAATGGTTATAAATTTCCTTACTTGTAGTCCATATTGCCAGATACATTCATTAAATCTAGATGTTAAACATCAAGTGAAGCTGAACAGCTCTTAGAGCTGATATCTAAGTTGGAGCTTGTTTCATTTTTTATGTTGAAGCAAAATATTTCTTGTAGAAATCTCCCAGATCATCACTCTGCCTCTTCTGAGGTTTTTACAAGGACATGCTTCTCAGAAAATCTTCTGATATGCAAATACAGCTACCCATATTTCAGCAGTAACACAGAGGCCAACTTATTAGTAGTTAGGGTCTGGCTTTGTTCTAAAGCTGAGAGAAAAAATTCTTTGTCTTAGATCTAGAATAGTTAGTGATGGCAATGCAACCTTGTAAAGAAATCTGTATCTTTCTTTTCACATTTGGTTTTCCTATGGCAAAAAAAATATGGATGCAAAAGATGAACACCATATATATTGAAACTGAAGCTCCTCTCTTGTTTGCATCAGTACCATGCAGATTCCTAATGAATTATTTATGCTGATAAAGGAGGAAAGTCAGTCCCTCTGCATTAGCATCCATAGGCAATATTTTAAAAGCTGCATTCAAAGGCCTTTGCAACATTTATGACAATTTTTTGTCTGGCTTCCATTTCCTGTTATTAAATAACAAGAATTTATTCCATTTCTGTCATGAAATAACTGAACCCAGGAATCTGTCCTGTAGTCCAGAGAATGAATTATCTGGAAGACCCTAGGCTGGATTGACAACAGCAGGTACAGAAATACAACTGGAGCCACACTGCTATCGATAACAAAGAGGCTTCCCTGTAGGAGTGTCCTGTATATTTAAGAATTCACTTTCTACAATTCCACCTGAGAGCTGCAGATTACTCACAGAAGAGCAAGGCCATTTAACTTATCTCTCCTGAAAAAGACGACTGGCATATTGGAAACAGTCTGTGAGAGGAGGTGTCAAAATGTCCTGTGTGTTAGCAGTTTGTTCATTCTCAATATGGTTATCACAGGAGTCTAACTGCTCTGATAGAATAATTGTGATTATTTTATATTACAACATATAATATTGTATTATATACAATAATATACATTTTGGAATGTATACATATACAAATTATGTATGTATACAAATGTATACAGTACAAATTTCCAATACAAATTGGAAATAATCAACAATGAAGGGATTCAATTTTTGAAGGAATAATCACTTAATTTAAAGTTAATGTAGCTCCCCAGAACAGCAAAAACTTGGTCAGCTATGAAATAATCTGACCTTCTGAATCTTGTGGTTTCAAAATGGGGACCTTGATTAAATGAAATAATTTTAAAAACATAAATTTCTTCTTTACTATTTTAATGGTTTCTAGAAAATTATCTCCAGTGAAAAACAGTGTTTCCCATTTGTTAAATAGTAGCATTTGGTGGTTGTAAAAACTTTTTATAAAATAATAAAGAAATTAATGCAGCAAGCAGTTGCATTTGGAATTTCTCTGTGTTTTCTTCCATTGCAAGTATGTAAAATGGCACTTACCTTTTAATTCAAAAAACTAATGCATACTCTAATTCCCTTTTGTATCTAATAGAAACTTTTGATCAATCTTTTTTAATTAAAAAATATAGATTGTTTGACTGAATTTTTATTTCCCATGGCAAAAAAATAATTACATCAAAACTTGCCCAGCAAAGTTTTCATGCTCTTATGTTGCCTTCTTTGATTTTTATGGGCTGAACTTACGCTTACAAACTTACACAAACTTATCTTTATGAACCACATAATTGGATGTTAAAATACAGCCCTGCAGAAAAGGATTTGGGGATGCTGGTGGATGAAAAGCTGGACATGAGCCAACAGTGCACACTTGGAGCCAAGAAGGCCAATCTCATCCTGGGCTGCATCCAAAGAAGTGTGGCCAGCAGACTGAGAGAGGTGATTCTGCTACTTTGCTCTGGTAAGACCTCAGTTCTAGTACTGAGTCCAGGTCTGAAACCTTCAACACAGGAAGGACATGGACCTGATGGAGTGGGTCCAGAAGAAGGCCATGAAAATGATCAGGGAGTAGGGTTGTTCAGGCTGGAGAAAGGAAGGCTTTGGGGACACCTAATAGTGACTTTCCTGTATCTGAAGGAGACCTACCAGAAGGCTGGAAAGAGACTGTTTGCAAAGGCCTGCAGTGATAGGATGAGGGGCAATGTTTTTAAATCAGGGAAGAGTAGATTTAGACTGGATGTCAGGAAAAAGTTCTTTACCATGAAGGTAGTGGGAAAATGTAACAGGTTGCCCAGAGAGGTAATGGAGGCATCATCTATCAAAATATTCAAGGTGAGGCTTGATGGGGCACTGAGCAACCTGATCTAATTGAGGATGTCCCTGCTAAAGGTCATTACTAGACAACCTTTATAAGCCTCTTCCAGCCAAATCATTCTATGATTCTATGATAAAGATGACAAAATGTGTTTCATGGTCGTATCATATACATAGGAAGATACATACTTTTTACAAAAAATAACTTGTCTTCAATAGGTGATTAAACTACTGCTTCCTCCTGTTTTTGTAAACAATGAATAAGAGATGTGAAGTGAATCATGAAGCAAGCCCCATTGCACAGGGAAATTGCTGGAATGCAAACTCTCATGCCTGCTGACTACCCCTGGGTAATTGGGGACAAGGGAATGAGGCACTAAAAGGTTGAGAGGTGAGCTGAACTCATTGCTTCTTGGAGATACTGAGACAGTTGTTCCTACTTTTAACAGCCCTGAAAGCTCTTCAGATTTCACAAGGAGAAAAGCCTGAGAAATGGGAGGAAAGGAAGACCAACAAGCTTCTTAATAGGCCATCACACGCCCTGGGCCTGGGAGGAGGTACAGCCCTCTAAATTATGCTACCTGTCTTATTCTGAGGCTTTCTGATGATATTCTTTATATTTCAATTGCATCTACCCCTAGAGGTCGCAGATGTGTTCTCTGTACAAACACAAGTCCACCCTAGGTCTCTGTGACCGCATTTCTATTTGGATTTTGCAGATGAGTTCCGCTGTTTGCCTTTCTGATAAGCCTTATTAAAGAATTTTTTTTCACAAAGTGTTTGATAGAACTGTAGCACTTTGCCATTGTTGTTTTTCTGCCATCGTACATCATACTATATAGCTCCAAATTTCACAGAGAAAAATAGTCACCATTTATTTAGCCACCACATAAGACAACTCTGCTTCCACAGACAGATGCACAAATCTTAAATTTGCTGACACTAAATGATGGTGGTTTCTGTCCTCACCCTTTCCTTCCCTTACCAGTGCTCCTACTTTTGTCTTTCCCATTTTCCCAACTCTGTCCCCTCCCCTTTCCACCTCTACTACTCATCAGATCTTCAGATCTTTTGTGAGCCAGAAAATGTTCAGCTTTTTTTTCTGGAGTTAGTGAATTAAAGAGGCTGTCAAAGAGGATTAAAAAAAAACCAAAAAAAACCAACACCAAACCAAACAAACAAAAACTAAAACTCACCAGTAAAGGAGAACAAGTTGGAATGGGGAGGGAGTTGTCACCATCTTTTTGGCAGTGATTAGCTGTTAATTCTCAATATCTTTCAGGACACCACACCCCAGAAGACAGTCAGGAAATGATAGCATCACTTTTAAGGTTTTCAAATCACTACAAAACTCTTCTGAGTTACTCAGATCCCCCTCCATACCACAGTTTTTCTATTAGCAAAATCAGTCCTGCCTGCCCTTGTCTACAGTACTTGTTACCATGATTTTGCCTGGCATAATATACTGCACCTTTCACTGCTGCCAGTTCAACTGTTTGTACAGCACAACTGCAAACAGATTAGCAGTAAAAAAGTGTAGGATGAATAAGAAGGGGGTTTATCTGTTGGTTTTCTTTTAAATTCTGAACAAACCTAAAAGTATTTTGCTAAACTCTTGGAAATTTTGTTACTTGCTAAAAAGCTAGAGGCAAGTATGAATATGCTTATCAAGAAAATGAATGCAAATATTCATTTAGGGATGCTCACAAGTATGTTGGAAGGGGAAAAGAAATCTAATTCCGGAAAGCAAGAAAGGGTAATTTATATTTATATTTATATCATACAGTCTAGCCCTGAAAAACAAAACAAAACAAAACCACAACAAAACCAGGAGCAGGGAGAAACCATGAGATCTCACTGCCGTATTTGTTATAATCCCCTAAGTGAGATTCATTCTGCAACGGGAGGAAAGGAAACAGGGAGTGTAACTCAGGAAAAGAAAGGTGAGGGAGATTAGAGACAATCTATGTTGCAGCAGGGGAGGAAAAAGGAGATTGGAATGA
Organism: Florisuga fusca; assembly: GCA_038090715.1. NCBI lineage: Eukaryota > Metazoa > Chordata > Aves > Apodiformes > Trochilidae > Florisuga > Florisuga fusca. The sequence goes on from JAAWXA010000002.1 coordinate 49,357,610, forward strand.
CTGTTCTGAAGAAATTCAAAGGTATTTCAATTATTAAAAAATTATCATTTTGAGCCAATGCGCTTTGCTGATCTAACCTGGAGGGAAGAAATCTTGGTTGCTTAAAAAGATTTCAGAGCTAATATCTATCTTTTTTTCATAATTCATATTTCATGAATGGCTTCTGAGAGTAACTGATCTGAATGTAGTCTGCAAATGTCTGACACCTAGTATAAATTTGCAATATCTTAATGGATGCAATGCATTTTATTCACCAAGTAGAAAAGGTTGTACTGGGAAGTTCTTGGTCACAGGAAGGTGACTTTCTTGGTAGGTGTGAACTGGTATTCCTTTAGGAAGGAGAGGGCAATGAAGAGAACTACTGCAAGTAGTTCTGTGACTTCAAGCACCACAATATATGCTGAAGCCTTTGAGAAATCTAGCAAGACAATGCTTCTACCCATTCTTTACCTCTGGGATCATATCCTTCTACCTTTAGGTTACAATTGGCTAAAAAGTACGGTCTCTGGGATGAAGAAAATTTCATTGTTTATTTTAATCCATACTATATGGAAACTAACGAGGTTAAACTTTGGTTTGCATCAGAAACAGGAACAAGATGGGCTTCACTAAACACGGCTACAGAATTTCTATGGTCCACAGCTTTTGGAGTGACTCCCTGAAGTCCCACAGTTAGGCATGGGATCCAATGAGTTTGGCAGATGAAAAATTTCATGTCTATACACCATTTTTCCAATGATTTTTTTATTCCTGCATGGTTTCCAAACCAGTTTTACCTTAGGTGTTCAAGCACAGAAGAACAAGATCAAAGGAAGGACCTGTTGAAAGAAATGCACTTAGTGATAAGCAAGGGGATCCTGATTTGTTATGGCCCTGAGGTGTTTCCTGCATGCCTTCAGTAACTCCATTAAATATTAAAATCCCTTATTTCTGCCCATCTGGAAGAATAGTCAAGTGTTTCTTGGACTGGGAGACTTGCCAATATAAAGCTAATATCACCTCTAACATTGATGGTGCTTAAGTACAAGACAGTACATCTAGGGTACTTCGTCTCAGTCTTTCATTGAGTCTGATATTTCTCAAGGGGAAAAATTGATTTTATACATAATCTACCACCTCATTCAAATTACCATCTGGCGGGCTTTGGGATTTTTCCACTTTCTTAGAGTCTGGGTTTTAACACAGATGATACTGCAGGAGTGAACGGAAGAGCCAATGTCATCAAATAATTCCTGCTTTGTTTTAAATGTTCAGTTTTACTCAGAAACCACTCCTCCAGATATAATATTGAGAAAAGGGAAATATTAATTAACACAATTATTACTCTAACTAACCAGGATGCCTGAATGGATGAGCAATGTACTCCTGGACACACTTAGGTGTAAATACAGAGTTTACAGAGGATAGAAGCAAGGATAACCTGGTATAAGTACAGAGACGTAGTCAGAGAAGAAAGAGATCAGGTTTAGAAAGCAAAAGCAGAGAAGGAATTGGATCTGGCAAGGGGGGTTAAAGGGCAATGATGTAAACACTCTGAAAATACGAAATATGTCTCTTGAATCAGTATTTTTTCTGTTTTTTTAAAAATATACCAAACATATTCTCAGTTAACAGATTTTTACCCCAAACTTAACTAGCTTCTGTTTTGTATCATGCCTGACAGGCACCTAAAGATGAGACTGCTAATCAGGTCACCTCCTGGTACACAGTCAAGACAAAGGTAATAAATTTAGCAAGGTAACAAGGACAGAAAGATCATAATAATTAAAAGAGAAGTTCTTGGGATGGCAAAACCTGTGCATCACCTTTAGCAAGGCTGTGTGCCAGTGATTTATGAAAAGACAGAACCCCTTTTTGCTGTATAAAAACTCCAAGAGAAAAGGAGAAGTTGCGGCTCTCTCTTCTCCCCCCGTTCTCTCGTCACTTCGGCTTCAGCTCCGGGACAGCAACAGCGGAGGAAAGCAAAAGCAGAGAACTTCAGCCAAGCAGGAATGGTGGCTCCTACATATCCCCCCGCCCTCCAACCGGAGGCCAGGGACGGCTGATGGTGATAAAACTTAATTGCTCTCTTGTTTTTCTTTCCTTTTCTTAACAACTCTTTCCCCAAAGTGATTAATTTGTGTAAATTCCCTCCTCTTGTAAACTTGTTTTTTCTTTTAAAGGTGGCGTTATTGTCTCCTTTCCCTAAAATAAATCTTTGTATTTTGCTTAAATCATAAAGCCTGCTATTTTTGTAAATTTGTGCAATGTCTAGGAGTAGTGGCTGATTTTTTCTCACAATCATAACAGGCAACAAGAAAAGTTTCTGTAGGTATGTCAATGATAAGAGGAAGATGAGGGAAAATGTGTGCCCACTTCAGAAGGAGATGGGAGAGCTTGTCACCCAAGATATAGAGAAGGCTGATGTACTCAATGACTACTTCACTTGTCTTCTGCTTGCAACCTCCAAGTTACAGAAACCAAAGGCAGGAACTGGGAAAAGGAAGATCCCCCACACATCAGGTGAAAAACCATCTAAAAAACCTGAAGGTTAACAAGTTTATGGGACTTGATAGAATTCACCCACAGTTCCTGAAAAAAATGGTGGATGAAGTTTCAAAGCCACTGTCCATGGAAGTCAAGTGAAGTACCTGTTGACTCGAAAAGGGGAAACATATCCTCCATTTTCAAAAATTGAAAAAAAGAAAAACCAGGAAACAATAGGACAGTCAGTTTCACTTCTGTGCCTGGCAAGATCATGAAACAGACCCGCTGAAGGTACTGCTAAGGCTTGCAGATAACAAAGGGGTGATTGGTGACAGCCAACACAGCTTCACTAAGAGCAAATCCTGTCTCACTAATTTGGTGGTCTTTTATGATCGGATGACAGCCTCAGTGGACAAAGGCAGAGCATCAGACGTCATCTACCTGGGCCTGTGCCAAGAATTTGACACTGTACTACATGACATTCTGGTCTATAAATTGGAATAATATGGATTCGATGGATGGGACCACTTATTGGATAAGAAACTGTCTGGGTGGTTATACACAAAGAGTTGTGATCAATGGCTCAGTGTCCAAATAGAGATGTGTGAGTAGTGGTGTTATTCAAGGGTCAGTACTTGGGCCAGTTCTATATAACATCTTTGTCAGCAATATGGACAATGGAATTGAATGCACACTCACCAAGTTCGCTGGAGACACCAAACTGTTTGGTGAAGTCAACACGCTGGACAGAAGAGATGACATTCAGAAGGACATTGACAGGCTTGAGAAGTGGTCTTTGCAAACTGCAAAAAGTTCAACAAGGCCAAGTGCTAGGTTCTGCACCTGGGTTGAGTCAATCCCATGCACAAATACAGACTGGGAGGGGAAAGGATTGAGGGCAGCCCTGAGAAGAAGGATATTTCTCCCCATATAACTTCTAGCTATCTTACGACCAAATCTTTGCTGGGAGAACAGATGAACCTTTTACATTCAACATTTTTGAGTTTCTACATTTTTTATGTTAAAACAATTCTGAATGTATTCTAAATTCTGATATAACTGAAGCTCAGGAATCTGGGTCCAAACTTAGACCTTATTACATATGATCAGAGTGATCATATATAATAGTCATATAATCCATGTCATTAGAGTGAATCCATTTGGTTGATGCAACAGACAGACTAAAAGGAGAGTAACACCCAAGACATGCATAAAATATTGTACCAGGAAAGGACTGATAGCTGAAAGCACTGTAATGAATTTCTAACAAAGACTGCAAAAGATCTCCAGTGCTCAGACAGAGCTTGCAGGAATGTTTTTGAAACTCTCAGTTAAATTTAGGTCCTTCTTGTGTGCAGGGGTAATGTGCCCGCAAGAAGACCAAGGATGTTTATCCACAGTGAAGAAAAGATAATTTTGCTCAGTACCTGATTAAGGTTGGGCTTTAGGCTTTGGCAAGGGCCCCGCAGGAGGAAATACACCAGAACAGTACAGTCCTCAGTGGTGCTGCTCAGTTTTGCCTGGGAATAAGGGAATTCCAGAGAGCAGTGTTATTTTACCTTCAATGGTTGCCAACCTCTGCACTAACTTCCTATTGGGTGGTCTCTCTGCTCAGATTTGAACACTGGTAGTGCCCAGCAGTGAATTTAGGCCAGAAATAAGAAAGGCCCAATAACAGTAAAATGCACAGAAATCTCTTCATCTTCTCCAAAATTATGAAAGACTCAGCCATTCCTTCTGGGATCTGGAATTTAATTCCCAAGAGTCTGAAGGAAAATTATATCCCTGCTTCAACTCCTTTTCTCACTGGCTAGCTAAGCATAGAGATGAATTTGTCCCGTGTACATGTTTTGAACCTAAGATTTAAAGCTATGAAGGAGCCCTCTGCCATACAGAGCAAGTAGAAACCATGATCTGTCTTTCAGCTTCCTCCCACAGTTCTGCTCTTCTCATCTCCATTTTCTCCTCAGTGTAATTTTTTCCCCACACTATTAAGCTGTAAGTATTTGACAGAATGACAGTAATGTAAGAATGCTTCTTGCTGTATCCTCCATCCTTTACATGGGTGGATGGATTCCTGTAATTGCAGCTAGTTTTAATCAGTTACTCTCAAATGTATACTTTTTCCCCAGATATTTTGAATTTTAAAACTACCTATTACCTATTTAAAATTAATACAAGTTTTGAATACACACAAGTCCATGTAACTTTTCATTTTTGATTTGAATCTTTTCTCCCTTGAGGAGTCTGGAATTCTTTATGAATTTAGCAGCACTGACTAAGGAAAAAAAAAACAAACCAACAAACAAATGTCCGTATATGTCCTAGATTTTCTTCCAGGGAATACCTCTGGGAGTTTACACTTGAAAAACAGTATCTCTCATTAAGTTAAACTGTTCTGAATTGTAAGAAATGTTTCACCATTCAGTAAAGGTCTAATTTAATCCCCATTGAATGCCAAAGAAATAATCTCATTTATTTCAGTAGGCTCTGCAACAGACTGCTCTTGCAAATAATTTAGATTTGTGTGGTAGCATTCCTCAAATCCAGAACTGGGTTGAGTATCAGTATCCACAGAAGCAAGGTGAGGATGAGTTCTCCTGTGCAGAGGAAACAGAAGCAATTGTCTGCATTAGGAAGAAATGAGTTGTGATTATCTGTTAGGATAATTCAGGTAACTGCAATACAGAGACATCAACAGCCAGACATTTGATCAGTCAGCAAACGCAATAGGAAAGGCAAAGTTTGAATTTACTTATCTTTTATGAAAACAAAAATAATAGGTAAGTAGTTTCACCTTCATGTCTTAGCACAGCTCTGGCAGCTCTCTGCAGCAGGAATTCATCGCTTAAATCTTAGTCTGTATAATTTGCTGCTTCTTGCTACTGTGGTCTTATAAATGAAACTGGGCTAGGAGTACTGGTAGATAACAGAAAAGAAATGTGATGTCAACCTTCAAAAAGAGAAAGATCATAGTAATTACTGTCAAGAAAGTCTAACTTCCATCCCTTTTAAAATACTTGAACGAATAAGAGTCTCTAACCATTTAGAAGATAGCAGAGGCATTAGGAATAAGCACAGCTTACAAAAAGAAACTCTTGCCATTAATTTTTAACAGAATTGCCAAATGAGAGGACTATGACAGATGCAATGCAGGACTAATAATTTCATGCCAAATGCTATACTTACAATCAACTCTTAAAATGAAGTGTAGTACTACAGACTAAAGGTGGAAATGAAAAAAGGAGATAGATCTCTGTAACATGGGACTCCTGAAGCTTATTTATTATGTTTGTGAGGAAGAAGGGGTTCAGTGTTCAAGACTGGCTTTATTTTTGATAACACTTTAGTCAGCTTGAGTGTGGACCCCTGGGGAACCCTTTTGTTTAGCCTGCCCAAAATGGATGTCTGAAATTTTTCTTTCCTACTTGCAGTGCAATTTAAATACTCGTAAAAATGGGAGGAGTTTGTTACCAGTTCCTTTTTTGCATTCATGTTAGTTTGTCCTAGGCAGCCTGTCATTCTCATCCAAGGAATAATATTATACCTATCAGACAAACAGAAAAAAATGTACAATCTTTATTGAATATTGTATATCTTTGCAATGTCCTTCACAGGGCAAGATGGAGATGTGTTAGACAGTGTTAATTTGGAAGGGAGAGCAATACAAATGATAACAGCAAAATGAGGAAAGAAAGATGCTTAGAGATATCAGGATAAAAAAGTATGCAGAGCAGTTCAAACAATGCTACCTAATAATTGATCTGGAGAGGAATGGCAGCTATTGAGAAGAGTTATATAGAGGGACACGAGGGTTTAGAAACAGAAGAAATTAAATTAAGAAAGGGCAAAATTTAGGTCACATATCAGGGGAGTCTTCTTAATAGTAAGACTTAGAATATTCTGCAAAGGAATGGTCTATACTCACTACTTTTTAAGGTAGAAGCAGATAAATCTGTTCTTTCGAGCATATTATCTTGTAGGAAGATCAGGTTTCATGTCCCCAGTTTGTAAGCTCTAATGCCCAGAAGGATTATTTCAAGAAATCTGAAGTTTATAGCAGCCTTCCCTTTCTCTATGGCTTGATGGAATAAGTGTCCAAACACTTCTTTGTTGTTGTTGTTGCTGTAACACAGCTGAGGAATCCTTAGACAAGAAAATGTTAACAGGTCTTTTTTATCTGTACGCTCATTTATTTATAGTTTGTGGTAGAGCACCATCTTGCAGTTCTATTACACATTAGATCCCAGTTAGCTAAATGCTGTCAAGAGATACAATGAAAGTTATTTCTTTACCCGTGTCGTCTAATAATTTAAATGTAATAGAAGATAATCCAATTAATAGGTATTACAAATGTGTGTGTGTAGAAGCGAGGAAAGACCGCCATAGTAACAAAGTAAGGTAAGATAACTAGCTTTCAAGTTTGCCCATGTTTTTTGTGCTATGAATCCTTAAAAAATTCTTTGCATACATCACATGATGAATAAGGTTCAGTTATGCACCTGTCTCTGGAAGTGTGTATTATTACTAACATGTGACCAAGAGCAAGTCAGATGTGTCTCATGTAAAGAATTTGTACAAGGAACTATATCTGCAAGCTGTATCAAAAATATTTGGACATCCTCATGCTATGATAGGTGAAAACACAAATATGAATACCTTAACAAATCTTCTACCTTGGCTGTCTAAATACAGGGCAACATGTAAAGACTCTGTGTTCTCCACTGAACCCAGAAACTCCTTATGACCATTCATTTCTGTAAGATCACAGATGTCTTTGAGGGGGGAGAGATGCTGCACAGTCTGTGAGTGCAAGACTGGCGTCTGTATCTGTACAGCTCACCTAGAATTTAAATCCATAACTTCTGAAAGAGGTTTTCCTCCTTGCTAATTTTGTAGCTACTATTCTTAAAGGGTCTTTTCAGATTCAAAATAAGAAGTATTGTTTTTTCACTTCTTTCTTACTCATGGTTATACTCATGCATACTGTGATCTGAGGTATAAATGCTGTGGAGCCATCATAAGTCCAGGGGATTTCCAAAGAATTATTCTAAATTAACAGTTCTGGTAATTGAGGTCAGGTCTGATTCCATGCATGTAACATGGATTTTTTAAAGATCCTAAAGAAATCAATTACCCCACTATTTTCAAAAGCTATGTTCTGAACTTTTTTTAGCTGTGATGATAGTGCATTTATATAAATTTCCTCCCTTTTTCAACACTCACTAATAATGCAACCTTCAGCACAAAGGGCTGTCAGTGGTGTGGTTTTATTCTCACTCAGAGAAGATAAATAACCCCTCTGTTTATAAATGAAAGAGCCAACACATGCTGAAAGCAGTGATAATGTGACATGAAGGTATTCCTCCAGGTTGTTTTCTTTGATGCAGTTTGACGCCATCTTGCATGTGATGTTCTCTCTGTTTATATTGTTCTCAGTATTCACTGGCAACTGCAAAGAGTATTTTTCAAGCTTGACAGAAAGGGGCTCAAGGTCAGTACTTCTCCTGCACTTTCCAGGACAATGCTATTATATAATGTTTCCTACTGCCAATATTTCTAGACTACCAAAAAGCGCCAGACTTAGCCTAGTTATCAAAAAATATTTTTTACTACTTATTGTTTTAAAAATCATGCAAAGACAGTTATAGTTCCTTGCTTTGGTCTGTCAAACTCCTACGCTTCAGATAGAATACTTATTTTGTTACTTTTATTGATATAATGATTCATGGTCTGAAACAAACTGACCATATTTTGCAGTTTCAGGAGTCTAGGCATAACTAGTTGTGAATGGGAACTGGGGAGAGTAGTGGTTGATAGGTTAACAGCTAGTGGCTGTTAAGATGAATGTCAATGGGAGAAAAAATTCCTACAGACTCATGTACTCCTGTCTGGATACTTCCTCCACTTTAAAGCATAGTCAAAGCTTGAATGTTTAGCTGTAGGGTTTAAGTTTGTCTTAATGTGCAAGTAATTCATACAGCCTACAGACTTCCAACTGCATTGCTTGTAACCTGGGCAACTGAAATATACAAAGTTAATGATGAGCAAGTTAAAAATGTGGTTCTTGAAGGATCTACAAGACCAAAAGAACGATGTTCCTAATGACATCAGTCATTCATTTCCACTCCATACCGTGTAATTTAAAGAAGGTAAATCCAGTGACTTCTGCAGGCAAGTATGGCTTGCCAGGGAGCAGCACCAGCATCCTGCTCTGCAAAGCAAGTGGGTAGCTGAGGGTGACAATAAGGGAGTCAGTAGCAGTGCCTTCACTACCTAGGGGTACAGGCCCACAGCTCTCAAGCAAGAAGAGCAGAGCAGATCTAGTGACGATGGGCACATATGCCAGCAGACCAGTGATTGCCTGGTCAGTCTGTAGTGATGAGAGAGGTCTGAGGTCAAGTCAGAAGAGAAGACAACAAGGCAAGATCGGGATTAGCAAGGTACAAGGCCCAGCACAGTGCATCTATAGTACAGTTTGAGAAGGAATTTGAGCTTTAATGAAGCTCCTAAACCACAGCATAGAGGATACGTGAGCAGACGCCACAGCTGAGGCCTTCTCACATCTCTTTTTGACAGCTTAGCTGTTGTCACAGCAGATTGGTTCAAGGTCGTACTCAGGAGGGGAAGAAGTTGCAGAAGAGCATTACAGAGAAGGATGGTCACAGACTGATGGGAACACATAAAAGACAGATAATGCACTGAGAGTAGTGCCATATTGTTCATAGCATGCCCATTTAGTTTTTAGCAGGTGATTTTTAGGCACTTTTATTAATGAAGGATGGAATATTAAAAGCTAATTTCTTGGTTATGTGGACATAAGCTGTAAAGTACTCTAAGAAGCCATAAACACTATGCATGTTTGCGGAGTTCCTTTACTTGTGCACTTCTGCATGTACACGTGTGAATTTAGTGTGTCACATCAAAAAAACCCTTTAGCTCCTCCAGAACCTCATATGGAAGTCCTGGCTGCACTTCTCCCTATTTTTTTTCTTTACACTATCTTCATCTATCTTATCCACCAAACTGCATGTTCTCATCAACCTCCTCCTGATCTTGTCAGAAGAGTGTTAGGAACTGTTGATCTTTCTGTTCTGAGTCCCTCTCATGTCACAATGAGGGAGGACATGAGGGCACCAGTAGAAAGTACCTATTTGTTTCCCCAGTGTCTTCAAAGAACAGTAGGTGTAGCCAAGGTACCTACTTGGTTGTTGTGCTCTCTAGCTTCCTGGGTTCTTTTAGGGAGGAATTTAATTTTTTTTAAGGGTCAGATTACTCAGCAAAAAAGCATGGTAATGAGGGATGGTGCTTAGAAGAAAAGCACGCGTTTGGTCACTGCCTGTATTCCATGTCCTCCTTCTGGACCAAATATTCAGAATGTTTCACTGAGTTATTGTTGGTTATAACTTTACTTGGTCCCTTCAGTGTCTTGTGTATGAATCGGCTTTGTGTGAATCTGTCTTATCCCTATTTTGCACCTCCTGATGCTGCCTTCTTCCATAACCTCCTCTGGCAACTCTTTTCATGATCTGGTATGTGAAAATATTCTTCCTTTTATCTCTTTGAAGATGGAGTCCTGAGCACAGTGTTGTGGGATTTGGTGAATAACATTTCTGCTTTAACCTTCTCTACGACCTTCATGATTTGGTAAACCTATAAAATAAGCAGCCTCAGACTTCTCCTGTCTAAAGTAGAGAGCCACAGACTTTTAAGTTTATTTCCATAAGCAAGCCACCCCATTCCATTCATCATTTTAGTTGCCCATCTCTGTACATTGTCTAACTCCATTACATCCTACAAACACAGACTGAAGAGCAATACACAGTACTCAAGGTTCGGGCAGGTATTTTTCCAGACAATGGCAAATAAATCATTTGGCCTTTTTGTCTGCCACTGCGCATTAAAGTAACAATTTTAGAAGATGAAAAATTATTACTCCAAAATCATATATACTACCATTTCCAAGTTCAGCCTCAAGTAGGTATGGTTTACATTGTTGTTTCTTGCAGTCACTGCTTTACATTTAGCTGCACTCTCACCCTTTTTTCCTTTCACCTAGATCTATGACATTGACATTGTATTCATCTAACCAGGCAAAGTTGGCATCATGCACAAACATAGAGATTTCATTATGTCCTACTTCATCAAGCTCATTGGTCCATAAGGATTGAGAAGTAGCATAATTTTAGCCCCAGCAATGGTCCTTCTGGGTCTCTACTCCTAATGTTCTTCCACCCTGGAAAGTGACCATTAGCCTCAACCTTTTGCTACCTACCATTTGATTAAATTCATTAACTTTCAGTCCATAAAGGGACCTTTCCTGCAACTTCATTGCAAACTTGTGTCTTTAGTAAACTGCAACATGGAAACTTGCCAAAAGCTTTTTGAAAAACTCTGCATGATCCAGGGGATTGCTTTTGCCAACACAGACAAAACTGCAGAATTCTGCTGCAGAACTCTGACACATCAATGACCCAAGTCTCCCCCTCCCTGAAGCCCTGTTGCCTCTTTTTCCCAAAAGACCTTGTTCACTTACAGAATGAGGGAATTCACTCCTCAGAATCAACTGTTTTACCAAGCCAGCAGTTTCCAGGATACCCTCTAGAGTTATGCTGGCAATCAGCCAGGCCTCCATCACAGGGAGTGTTTGAAGTGGTAGTTTGTGTATTTTGGTCAGTAGCTATGCAATTTCACATTTGAATTCCCTCAGAGCTCACAGGTGAATGCCATCTAGTCTGGGTGACTTATGAACACAACTTCTCTGCTTGGTCTTATGCTTCCTGTATACTTACTTCAAATTCATCTAGCTGGTCTGACCAATTTACTACAAAGAATGTGTAGACATATTTATGCCATGATTTACACTGAAATCACAAAACCAAGAAGTTTTCTTCAGGCTTCACTGAAGAACCTCTCAGTGCCATCCTGTGAAAAGATAGTGGCATTTTAAATCTAAATATATAAATGAGCCATAGCATGGATAAACCTTTAACCTGATACGTTTGCAGGAATTTAGTATAGACTTTCCATACTACCTGGACTCTAGAGGGCTCTGACAGCTATGGGAGGTCTGTACTACTATAAAACTGATAATACCAGAAAATATCAGGCAACTCCATTGGAACAAATGAGATCAGAATCTGGCCCTATAGTTCAAGATTATCTTGTCTGGCAAAGAAAGAAAGAGTTGTCATTAGTAGGATCCCTAGATTTTTGTTATCTAGAATGATGGCCTCAATGCTAGCAAGGTAATATGACTGTTGCAGGGGATACCAAAGGAAAAACCCTCTTTTAAAGCAAAATTACAAATATTGATTAGTATGCGGTGACAAAACCATACAGGTAGATACTCAGATAATCTAATCAGAGCAACTGCTACAAAAACTGCAAGAGACTTTGCAATCTGGACTTTGACATCTGGTGCTATCCCTCTTAATTGGACTTTCTGAAATTGTTAAGCATATTTTCCAGAAAGTTTTCATGTTGTTTTATTTTCTGTTTACTCTGAAGTTTAACAAAACAGTGATTTCCACAACTGTGAGACACTCAGAAGTGCAAGTATTGAAACTTGGAAATGAGATTCAACACCCATTTTAATGCAGATATGAGCATGTATACCTACCTCTTGCATAATCCATTCACATATGTAAAATCCTTAAAGCAAAGATTTGCTCCCAAAAGAGTATTAAAGCTAAGGGAAGGAATAGGTGTGCCACTTTTCAATGAACTATTTCACAAATCTCATCTTGTTTGGACACTTCAGGTTTTTTTTGAAATTAAAAAAAAAAAAATCCAGTTAAATCTGCTACCCAGTTAAATCACACCCAGACTTCTGGGTAATAGGTCTTAATTATTGCTTAGAAGGCAGCTTGCCTCAAAACTTGAAGCTATTACCATCATAAATAAAGGAAAAATGTCAATAGCTATTTAGAGTTCTACTGCTATGCCACATTTTAATGTCACTTCAAACTTAGGAGCTTGTGGTCTAATATAGTTCTTCTCTGGTCAATGGGCAGGAATCAAAGAAAAGGCTGTGGCCTTTTCTATGGGGTCTGTGGAGATTCTACCCCAATGTGTATGCTGATTGGCTGCAAGAGTTTAGTAACAACTTGATGCAAATCTATCCCTATCCACAGCTTAGTATGATTATGCCAGTTCAGTTTTACAAAGGACCCAAATATAAAATCATATTTACTACAAAAGGGACTTGAGTGTGAAAAATGTAAATTCCAGAGGACATAAAAAAATGCCAAACCCTGCAAGTTTTTTATTGTGTCCAGAGGTTTGATTAAGGTTCCCTTGGTGCTTTTGCTGCATCCAGCATCAAGGTTAGTCTCTTCAATTTAAATCTTCTACAAGAAGAATTAAAATCTTGTATGAGATTTAAATCTACAAGAAGGGCCAACAGGATGACCCTTGGAACTATAGACCTGCCAGTCTGACCTTGGTGTCAGGCAAGGTTATGGAACAGGTCATCGTGAGTGCCATCATATGGTACATACAGGACAACCAGGTGATCAGGCCCAGTCAGCATGGGTTTACAAAAGGTAGGTCCTGTCTGACTAACCTGATCTTCTTCAACAAGATGACTCACCTAGTGGATGAAAGAAGAGCTCTGGACATTGGCTACCTGGACTTTAGTAAAGCCTTTGTCTCCCATAGCATTCTTCTTTAGAAACTTATGGGACAACGCTTGGATAAATACACTCTGCACTGGATAAAAAACTGGCTGAATGGCCCAGGCCAAAAGAGTAGTAATTAATGGAACTAAATCTGGCTGGTGCCTGGTCACAGGTGGTGTCCCCCAGGGTTCAGTGCTTGGGCCTGTTTTCTTTCGTACATTTATTAATGATTTGGATGAGGGGACTGAGCGCATCCTCAGTAAACTTGCAGATGACACCAAGATAGGTGGGTATGTCAATCTCCTAGAGGGTAGGGAAGCCTTACAGCAGGATCTAGACAGGTTGGACCAATGGGCCAAGGTTAATTGTATGAGGTTTAACAAGGCCAATGCCAGGTTTGGCACCTGGGTCATAACAACCCCATGGTAAGCTACAGACTTTGGGATGTTGTGGTTAGGGAGCTGAAAATTGGAAAGGGACCTGGGGGTATTGGTTGACAGTCAAATTAATATGAGTCAGCAGTGTATGCAGGTGGCCAAGAAGGCCAATGGCATCCTGGCATATATTAAGAATGCTGTGGCCAGCAGGAATAAGGTGGTGATCATCCCTCTGTACTCAGCTCTGGTGAGGCTGGGCACGTCACTCGACATAGGAGTGCTGGAGAGTGTCCAGAAAAGGGCACTGAGGGTCATTAAGGGCCTGGAGCACAAGTCCTGTGAGGAGTGGCTGAGTGAGCGGGGGGTGTTCAGTCTGGAGAAGAGAAGGTTGAGAGGAGACCTTAGGGCTCTCTTTAACCACCTCAGGGGAGGTTGGAGCAAGGAGGGAAACAGCCTCTTCTCCTTAGTGAAATGTGATAGGACCAGAGGGAATGGATGTAGGCTGCCCCAGGGGAGGGTTAGGAAGTTAGGAAAATTTTTTTCACTGAGATGGTTGTCAAAGATTGGAATAATCTTTCCAGGGCAGTGGTGGAGTTACCATTCATGGACATATTTAAGCAGCATGTGGCCTTGGTTCTTAGAGACATGGTGTTTAGTGGTAAAATTACAGTGTTGGTCAAAGGTTGGACTGGATAATCTTGGAGGTCTCCTCCAACCAAAAACATTCTGTGATTCTCTGACTGTGATTTAAAAGACCTTTATTTCCATTTTTCATAAGGAAAAGGGTCTTCAATTTCTAGAGCTGAACACCTGTCACTGTGATTTTTCCTAAAAATCATGGCTTTTCAAAGTTATTTTGCTGAAAGGAGCAAAAAGCATAGATGCTTTTCAAAACCTGTTTTTAAGATCTGTAACTAAAGAAAAAATCCTCTGATTTATGTACAGTTTTGACAAAAGAAAATTTCTGTGCATAGCTCTACATACAAAACATGAAATATCTGGAACTTAGTATCAAGGATTGTGGAAGAGGGAAGGCAAAGGCCGTTATGTTACTACAAAGTATACCATTAAACAGTGAAAACTGTCACTGCAAAGAATGGGCTTAAATACATTTTTCCGAGTACTTAGGAAAAGTTAAGTTTTAAAAGCTTGACTTTCTATTTGGGCTGTTTGTCAAATTAAACAGTGTCTGCTCATGGATCACAACTGCTTTTGAAACAACACAGGAGAGCCATGTCTTGGATTCCAGATTACTTCTATCAGTTACTATGACCAGCAGGCTAAAAGACAGCTGTATGGGTTGATAGCATCAGAAACTTAGCTGCCTATGGCAGAATCAGAATAATTTCCAGATGTTGGAAATAAATATTCCAGAGGGTCTGGCCTAATGTCTTTCAGTCTGCTAATGTATCTCATGTGTAGAAATTTATCTCATCCTGTATAAAAGGATTTTACCATTGTTTGCTCCTGTAAATGTGATCTTTCCTGCCAGTTCTGCAGTGATATCTCCATGAAGACTTGTATTAGAAATCTGGATGGAGGGAACATTATTTTAATAAATTTATATTCACTTTTGAACTTCAGCTTTGAATAAAACGCATGCACAAGACTGTTGATGTTAATTATCTGTGACTATTTATACATTAAAATTTTGCTACATGCAATATTCTTTAAAAATCAATTTTAAACACAAATGTTGGTGGAAAATTATTTTTTAAAATTTCATATTCAAAGTTAAAAAAGGAGACTCCAGTAAGCTGGTAATACTTATGTATATGTGTCATTATAAAACACCTGAATAGTCCAATGGAAGTCAATGAGATTACTCATGTACTTCAAGGTAAATGTGTGTATGTCCGGAATCTTCCTTTGAAACTTCTTTTTAACGGCTTTAAAAAGCCTAAAAGTAGGAAAACAGACAAAGTTCAACAAATATATTATCTATTGTGAATTATTCATTCAAGCAGAGTTTTGTTAGTGACAAATGAGCATAATTGAAGTTCTCACTGAGGACTGATAATAGAGAAAAATCTAGCATTTCCAAAATGTGACTTACTTATTTGTTACAACCAGAAAAAGTAAATGTTGGAGAATTTATGTTCTTTCTTTCCCTTAGAGAGCAGATATAGGGCATTCAGATGCAAAGTAACAGTGTCTTATTCTGAAAACTGGCAAAATTAGAAGTTCCTATGTTACTACTTCTCATAACTGCTGATTTCAGTGTCACAACAAACACATTTTGGTATCCCTAACCATGAAGTTGAAATAACTGAAGTAAAACCTTCAGGGCATTATGTATATGAAACCTGAATGTTCCTAGTAACCTATGTGTGGCTGGTGATTGCTAGCACAATATAATACCTGATTTGGCACACTTCCTTTCAAGGATGTCCAACATTTCCCTCATCAGACAATTTGTTGTATAATTACAATGTAATTATTATGTACTGTTCGGGGCTAGTACTATTTCAAATGTCTATGCACAGCTGTGTTACCCAAGTCCTGGTACAAAATCAATGTTTATCGAGACCTAATATTGTAATCAGATAATCATGCCTTTCTAAAGTTACATGGTTTTTTTCCTCCAATACATAAACAAAGCCTTTTTATAACCTCGATAGCTGTAGGAGAAGAACTGAAATTTATGTGAGATATACAGACTATTTTGAGATGCAAATCAATCATTGACAGAAATATTTTCAACATCAAGATTTTAGCCTTTTGTTACACTTTTTATAAAGCCACTGGAATAAAGAAGATGACATTTCTAATACAGGGTTAGCAAAAGGCAGTAGAGATGTGAAAGAAAATATAGAATTTCACAGCAGTGGTGTATTAAATAGCCTTTAACTGACCAATCCAAAAACCACTTTGGCTCTCATATGAAATAAAAGCTTAAAATCAGAATGCACATAAAATGAAGACTAAGAAGAAAAAATTGTGCCTTAAAATAGAGAAATTTCTTATTCCTAGTCAGATTTGGTGTTATGATTTAATTTTACTTTCACCACAATCTATTTAATCTCTGCCTCAGTAGGCTGATCTGCACAGAAGACGATGTAGAAAATATAACTTAACTTTATCTTGAACTCTTCCAGCTTCTTCAGATCAAAAACCCCATAAAATTACAATCCTACAACAGGTGTAATTTTAAAATTAATAGATCCTTTCATTTTAGCACCTGTATGATATATTTTTCCCCAAAAATTTTCCCCCAAATTAAACAGCTGTCCTTGTGGGAAAATAATTCAGTATGTGAAATTTTCTGTTCCATAAAACTACTGTATTGTTGTATATAAAATTAAAATAAGTCATATACAAAGTATGTTTTAATTCTTATTAAAAAAGAAGAGATATTCCTGATGATTGCTGTTGTTCACAAATTAAAATACTGAGTAGTTTTCTGTTTTTTCAGCACAACAAGAGGAGAATAAAATATGTTTGAACCATGTTCTTGGTCAATTTTCATAAATATGATGCAGAAGAGCAGTATCATTTTATACCATCTGAGTTTCTACTCCATGATACTGTAATAGTCAGTCTGGATTTAACATTCCTTCTGAGTTCACAGTCTGCTTTTTTTTTTTTTTCTTTGTTTTTCTGGCTCTTAGGTATTACTTTTTCCATTCATCCCACTATATGTGATGGTTCTGACATGCTTCACTGTAGGTGAATATTGTGGGCTACCAAAAGTTCTCAGCTCACTTGTTTTTCATGGATGTCTCCCCTCAAAGACATCATAGATATCTCAAGGTGTCTGTGCAAAAGTGAAGACTTTCTGGTGAAAACGTTCCTCCTTGTATCTATGTTCCCAAGTAAAATATTAATACTATTGTTATTGATGAGTTTTACATTATGCTTTGTGTAGATGACTTTCAGAAATCTTTCCTTCGTTCATATTTCAAATGTTTCCATTTCCCTTTATGCAAAGGACTTCTAACTCTCCACCAAAAATAACAAATCAAAGGTTTGAGGTTAGCAGCTCAGAGGAAAGAGAATTGTCTAAGATCTCTAAGCATGAAGAACACAAAATAATTTTTTTCCTTGACTTCTATTAATCTAAGGAAGAATCTTTTGTAAGACTCTTAAGGAAGACTTCTTGGAAGACTTCTTAAGGAAGACTCTTACAGCAGCAGGACTTCATCAGGTCTAGACAACCCTTGGAAATATTTCCCCCGAGTGCTCAGTGACTACTGTCTTGCAGAGCATTGTTTAATTCTTCTGGGTCAAGCAGAACCACAGACCTGAAATGTCACTGGTAACTCATGCAAATGCAAAATACAAAAAGTTGTTCAGTAGTTCTGAGTTTTATGGAAAGGAAGAGTATACAATCAAAAGAAGCACACAGGAGAAAGAAGGTGGAAAAACAGATGATCACAGAAAGAGGTGTTTTTTCCTCTGAAAGTAAAGTGGGAAGGAAGTTATAATCAAAGATGACGCTTAAGATCTTCAGCAAGTTTAGAGAGACTGTCTAATTTCTTTAGGATGATCTTGAAAAAACAGAAGAAGTAGCATATAGTAAATCTAAGAAAGAGACAATAGTTATAGGAATATTTTGGTTGCATACTAAAAAGTTACAAATCTGTGAAATAAAAGACCAGGAAAATATCTCAGAAAGGACTGGATAAGCTTCAGATAACCTGTTTCTAATGTTGCTCACAACTTGGTTCGGTAATTCGTAGGTAAACCCTGAAAATAAGGTTTGTTTTTCAAAAATCTTTGCTGAAGTGGATGGTCAAAGCTGAGTGGAGCTCATCACTAATCTTCTAATCCTAAATTATGTTCAAGATTTCTCTCATAAAGTTTTATTCTTCCATATGCAGAATTACACACAGGATTTTATCAGATCTAGATGAAAAAAAAATGGGGTGTTTTTCAGATATTACCCCAAAACATTTTTTTTAATCCCTTCCTTATATATGATTTCTGGAAGATCCTCATAATTCTCAACTGACCACGTCTACCCATTTTAGTACATGGATTCCCAAACTATGAATTTCATGTAATTGTCCTTCACCCTCATGTCTTCCCCAACACTCTATGGATATTTATCTCACATGCAAACTTCAGGACAAGTTGTCCATCTCTCATGTTTTGTTCATGAAATGCTGAACTATATGTGTCCCTACTCTTGTACCGGGTTTTTGCTTTCATTTGCAATACAAATAAAAAATATTTTTTCTTTATGACAGTGATATCTGCTGAGAATCAATGTATTACCCATTATTTGGAAAAATTAATATAAATCTCTTTTAAGAGAGGAAGATTTATTCCTAGATGCAGTAATTGAACACATCACTGCATGTTTTGAGCTTGTATCTGTTCAGAATGCTGCTCACAGGGCACAATTTGTTCATTTATGTTGACAAATATAATGTTGAGTTTTAATTATTTATGGATTTTTAATTATTGAAACCATACTTGGCGGTCTACCAGGAAATGTATCATGCTATGTACTCTGAGAGTAATAAAATCTTAATGATCAGAGTTCCAATGGCAGTAGCTGCCTGAAATTAAATCTGTGATGAGAAGTGTTAAATTGGGTAGTGAGTTTTGGGACAGGGAGGAAGCAGAAAGGGTAATAGGTAACCATATAACAAATGTTTTCAGCTATGTGAAAGATTAATGAGCAGATATCATTTGTATAATGTGACCCCTGGGCTTGTCTAAACTATCTGTACAAGTACCCCATCAATACGAAGGCTATTGTGACTCCACCAATACCAATGATAGTGGAAACCCGGTCTTCAGGACCATTTTTTAGTGCCACACTGACAGGGCTGACAATGATGTAGTAAAAACATTTGCAGATGAAAGGCATGCATCTCCACTGGTATTCTTTGGGCTACTCCACAGAGGGAACAATACAAGTCAAATGGAGGGTGGTGAAAACAGATGTAGCTGAGGCCTTTATGATTATTTTTTCATTTTTCCTGATCGCTCCTTTTCTTCAAAATCCAAACTAGAGGCTAAAGTTGGTTTGTTTTTAAGAAGAGAATAACATTTTAACAACTGTCTGCCTAATCTCTCCACACTGTGGTAATGAGTTAATTTAGCAAAACAAAATGTCTGTGAGAAGAGGTCAAAGAAAAATATTACACTTTTTTTCCTCTCAATTACGACTGTATAAAATATGATTATAAAGTACATAAAATTCAATAGAACAATCTGGCAGGAACATATACTACTGGAATGAAGTTTCTGCTTTTTCTTGCTCTCCTTTCCTTTTAATGGAAACATTTCTATTAAACTCATATTTCTACTAAACTACTAAAGTTTCTTAAAAACTCAACAGGCTGCATTGATCCAAAGCATACCACTGCTGCATTAACTTAATGTGCTGCTTAGAGGTGTCCAGAAGCCTGTAAGCCTGTAGTATGAGATGGGCAGGATCCTATTATACTTAGGAAAGTCAAGCAGTGCTTTTTCTTCATCTGCTAGTTTAAGTGCCAGTTATAGAATTTCTTTGAAACACAGCAGCAGACATAATGTATGTGTTCAGGTTTACTTGTGTAACCTATTTTTTTTTCAGGACTTAGCCAGTATCAAGAGAAACAAAGAAGAGAATGCTTCTAAGTCACTGATTCCTCTCTGGCCAAAAAACTGTGAAATTAAGCTAAAACTTGTGATGCTCCATGGAATAATCTTTCCCATTCACAGACATGAATGACGTGACTTAACCAATATATTGTTAAAAGACAAAAAGCATATAAAAGGCAGGTAAATGAAATAATATAGTCTATGTTAAATTATAACTAACAAAATTTCACAGGCCTTTCCTCTGATAAGGCCATTGCCTAGTGTACTGTATTCACACTTTGTGTCTGTCAAACCTTAAGGATGGCAAAATATAGTACATGCTACCTCAGATCTAGTGCTCCAAGACGGTTCTGTTGTCCTGCACTGCTTCCATCCAGTCTCCATTTCACCAGCTGTTCTAGTTAGGTTACACAGCTTTACACCTAACAAAATTCTCTTGCATGCAGGAAATATTTAAAAGCATTGCTGCTTTCCAAGCTAAACAAAGCCTTTTGTCATTTTTCTTCTCTATAGCTACACACATACTTCACTGCTTGACTTTAGAGTGAGCATTCATCTCAGCACCAATGAGCATAATTATTTGATTCAGATGTGTATCATAATATAAACACAAACTCTTCTCCACTGTATGGTAATAATAAAAATTCTTCCTAAGCATAACAAACCAGACATAAAGTAGACAGGTTTTAGATCTGTCCTTTACATTTGCACATCCCTTTTCTACCTCAGGAATCAACAGCATGCATCTCCTTTTCCTCTCAGCCCCCATATTCCCTAATGGTGCTGTACCTTCACTTCTCACATCAGCTACCAAGATCACACACAGGTGGACAAGGCTGCTGCCCTTTGGAGAAGCAGCTCTTAGCTGCACCAGCCCAAACAAAGCCCTGGGAAGGCAGTCTGTAAGTCACAGGTCCTCCCCTGCTTTTCCCTTCCTTCTGAGATTTCATGCTTATTGGACATAACTGAGAAGACCCTGGCTCCATCCTCTTGGCACTCACCCTTTACATATGTATAAATATATGATGTTGCCCCTCAGTCTCCTCCAAGCTGAAGAGGTGCAGCTCCCTCAGATTTTCCTCCTAAGGGAGATGTTTCACTCCCTTCATCATCTTGGAGGCTCTGCATGGAACTCTTTCAAGCAGTTCCCTGTCCTTCTGGAACTGAGGGGTCCAGAACTGAACACAATATTCCACAAGCAGCATTCACATTTTTCAACTGTGAAGTTCAGAAGATTCGTGCAAGATGCTTCAGGAGATGTTTTAGGAAAAAATATTGTGATACTAGTTGATCTTATCCCACCTGCTCACCCTCAAACCCTGAAACTGATTGCTGAACTGAGCAAAGAGACTAGCATTTAATCAGACATGAAGAATGCATGTTCACTGATTGGACATTTGTTGAACAAAAGAAATTAATCACAATTCCTTCCCTCCTTTTTTAATTTTTTTAATTACGAAATTAAAGTCTATTTTGATTTTTTTAGAGCTTTGTTGTTCTTTGCACATTTGTATTGTGTTTCACATCTCCTTTCTCTTGGTGGATGTGGCATTCTGTGACGTGAAAATCAGTGATATCTTCTGAAGAAATTTAGACAAATTGATGAATTTTCAGAACTAGGTCCAAGTATGTTTAAAATTAAATCATGTAGTGAGACAGACTGTGCTGTGTTAGGAAATAGACCCCAGGCTTTTCTTAAACACATTTCTGGATACCTTGTAGCATCTTCTTTTCTAGTAGTCCAGGAAGTCTGTCTGTAGAAGAATTTATAAAGGTCTCAATTATGTCTGACAGTGCTATAAACCACAAGGAGGTAGAATGTGTGTTGCAAATCCAGGCGTGCCTGCTGACACAGCCCTTTCTTTAACTCTGTTCATGAATCAGCACAGCATAAAAACTGCTCTGTGACAGAAGATTATCTTGTTTGGAATGTCCTGGTATAAATTTGATACACAGAAGGAGCCTTGCTGTCCTGATTTTGTGCCTGTGAGACACTACCCATTCTGAACAGACTACTAAGGCAAAATGGAAGAAATTCTTAGAGCAACATTTGTTCTCTGCTTCTAAAGCCCTCTTTAAAGTCCAAATTTTGTTTATTCTTTGTTCTCTCATTTTGACTGTGAGTTCTTTGAGAAATGGGTACGTGCCGTTGAATGTAACAACAGCACAGCTCCGCATAGCCATGTGTTCTGGCACTGTGTTTTGTCTGCACCTTCTTGTGTTATGTTGCTTGGGTAGGCTAATATTGTCACATTTTCATCAAGAGAAGAATTTCACCAGTTCTGCTAGAAAGGGTGAAATAGCTGGATATGTGGCAGGAAGTATGAAATAGTAGGTATGGTAGCTGGACATCTTAAAGCTACAGAAGATACAAGATTTCAACAGTCACTTCAGTGAGTAGAGGTATATTTTAACAAAAATATATTTTTGACACAGTTAGGAACAGCTCTTTAAAGATAATGTAAAAAATGTGCTGAAAGATTTAGCATTCAGAAACAAAACTGTTCAATCAGCCCCATGTAAACACCCAACAAGAAGTAGACTATTGGCAGGGTTAGAAAACAATGGCATTTGAAACATTTGACTTCAGTGTTTCAAACTGAGTAAATGTACTTAAGGCTTCAAATGATGTTCTGCTAACCAAGCAAATTCTCCTTATCCACACCACACTGCCAATTTTTCCTAGCAATTAGGCTAAAATATCTCTCTTTTACTTGTGGTTGAGTTATACCAAAGCAGTCAGAGGAAAAAGTCCGAAATCCAAGGAGCTTATTCTTATAAAATAAAGCTGAGTGTGTCATCCTTGGCAATATGCTGCATGTCTTTAGAAACCTGGTACAGCACATAGGATGGGCAATAAGATTACTCTGCAAATCTAGGGAAGAGGTAGTGCTTTAGTGCATTTCTCCTTATTCTGTTTAGCCCTATGTTTACATTGTAGTAGCCACAAACACACAGTATGTATAACATGCTGTCCCTTAGCATTTCTTCTTAACTGACAGTCGTAAACCAAATCCTTTGGAAGGGAACAGGCTGGGTGAATTTGAAAGAAACAAGATAAAGAAAAATAAACCAACCATGAAGGAGCAACATGGTCATGAACATGCATAGACTTATACAGGCACAGATCAATACACACATAGGCTGTGGTTAAAAATACCCTCTGCCCTTCCTCGGGTCTTCCTTCCATGTTAACCTGAAGTGACAACTTTCCTCCCTTGCCCAAATCCCAAACTTTGTTTTGAAGCTTCCTTCTTTCTGGTGAGAATGCTTTCTCTTCCCAGATTCTTTCCCTTTCTGTCTGGCATCATAGGACCCACTAGCAAGAAAATGCAATAGAAATCTTTGCACCTTGTGCTGAATTCCAGCAGAAAGCTCAGGTCTGCTGTGCATGGCACAGTGGTCTTTTCCCAGCATAACTATTTTGACAAAAGCCCTTTTAGGAAGACAAAGATGGTGACAGGCTGTGAGATTCTTAAGTTCAAGGTCAAGCCTAATGGCTGCCATCATTCCTAGGATGAGGCAGAAACATTCACATTCATCTGTGGTGTAAATCCACTGATGTCAGCAGATGAAACTGGCTCAAAGAGACATGGCTGCTATGCTGCAGGCTTGTTTCTGAGGGATGGGTGGGTAAGCAGGAGAAAAAAGCCAAGAAATTTTGTAAATATGCAAATTGCAATCTAATATGCAAAGTCCCCAGTTTGTTGTTCCAGACACTCCAATAAATAAAGAAAGCTCTCCATTTGGCAACATATTCACACATAATACTGTGTACTTTCCACATAAAACCTTCCAAGTCAACTGGCTAATTATTATTATTGTCTCTTTTGCTATTAGAAAAGCACCTTCCATGAAAACAAGAGCCTCATTTTGTCGGGCATGAGATCCCTCTTTGAGGATTTATACATCGGACTAATTAGCAGTTGGAACAGGACCTTCTCCCTCTCACAGCTTCCATTCACCCATTAACAGTCTGTAGCTTGGTGCTAAATCTCAGAAGACAGTTGTGCTATTTACTGTTCTGTTTAGTATGGAGATTGCTACTTCTTATTTGTTTAACTGTCAATGTCAGGACAGCCAACAAGCAAAGGCAGTTTGTAATGACTAGTCGTAATGTCAGTGCTGATCCCAACACTTTTATAAACTAATAATCTTTCTTCTTATTTTGTTCCCAAGCATTAAAACACTATAAAAGAACAATCATCATCAGAGTCTGGGAGAGAAAAATCTTTTTCATTTGTATTGCTAATTCTGTTAAGTACAGTCTTAATTTGGAAATAATTTGCTGAAGGTCATCTTTGTGCATTATTTTCCCTCCTTGTGTGATTAATTCCTCAAGAATTATTCTGCATTACAGAGGGCCCATTTTAACCTCTTATAGCGGTCAATCTGCTTTTGCCCCCTGTTCATACCTCACTCAGACTGAAATATATTGGCTTAACTGAACCACCCTGCATTTTGCCTTAGAGGCACCTGTGTGAAGTTAAGACATCACACAGATGAAACTGTTCTAATTGGATCTGGACTGAGGCAAAACTATAGACTTGGGGGACTGCACATGTAGCTGAGCAGGAGATGTCATGTCTTGCCTCCATTTCTTAAATATCAACTTCTGGTAGTGTCAAAGAGCTCAGCTTCCTTGAAGGCTGCTGGAGGAGCTGTAATGTAGCTCAGCAAAAGCCTGTGTATGCACAGCACCACGTAGCAGGTCCTCCAGACAGCTCCACAGACAGAAATCTTTCCTGAGCAGCAGAGGCAGAGCAGATCTGCACTGCAGCATGCCCACATTCAGAGCCAGATGCCTCCTGGACGTGCACTGACGGCCCACAAGGACCTGTGCATCAGACGGGGTACAGCACTGATATATCTGTGGGCTCCAGCACTGGAGCTGGCTTGCACCCAGCCTGCTCAGGGGACCCTCAGTGAAGTTTCAGTCCACTTGTACTCCACTTGCTACACAGTAGTCCTGTAGCACTCCAAGTTAACACCATGATTAAAACTTTAAAAACTGCGGATTACAGTCAGAATCTGTGTGAGTAATTTTCTTTCTCTTCCCTTGTTCTCCCCATAAGCAATAATAATATTCTCCTCTGACAAGTCTACTAAGGCAGAATTCAGAAGGTGCTCTTCAAAAATCAGTCACAATAACAAGAAACATAGAGATCCCAGGTGTTTTAAACTGACTGTTAGGGAATTCCCAGACAATTGCACTTCTATCTTCAGTCCCACCCAAGGAGAATGTTTAAAGCAGATAGAGGGTAGGATTCAGATTTCATTTTGCTTACACCAAGAAAACTAAGGTCGAAACCTGCTTCATTACAATTAATTGCAGGAGTTGCACAGACTTCAAATTGGATCTCAAATTGGATGGCTAATGAAAGACTTAATAACCTGCATTTTAAACATGGCACTGGGTACCTGTCCTGTGCACAGATGCAGAAATTTTAATCTCAGAAGATATATTTGCTCTTGGCTTCACATCACCTTTAATTAGACTTCACCCAAGAAGTTTTTCCAATTAAAGACAAAAACAAAAGCCCTTTCGAAAACTTATTATTTGGCCACATTTTAAAGGCTGCTTACATTCTGTGTATTATCCTTTTACATAGATTTTGATTAATTGTAATGCTGAACTCTTCTGAATGATTCATAAGAAATATGAGGCTATCAGTATTTAATTCAAACCTCTAGAATATTCCTGGTTTTAGTAGCGTAGGACCCACCTGTTAGCAATCAGTTAGAAACATATATACTGTTGAAAGTATTCTTGTACCTGGTTTTACCAACAAGGGAGGCTATGGGCTAGGTTTCAAAAAAACACCAAAAATATACTGGTCTTTCAAAATCCAAGTGAAAGCAATTATCAAAGACAATCAAAGATGAAAGTTAAGATATATACACATATAAACCTAAGTGGGATCTGTACCATTTTTGGTCTGGTTCATTTTTCGGTTTGCCACTAGAGGAGGAGATTACAATGTTAGGTGCATTTTGAGGCTGAACTTACTAGCCATATAACAGACCTTGAGAGTTAAGACTGTCTAATACAACCACTTTTACCATTTTCTCAGCCTTTCTCAGGATAACCCAATTATTACAGCCTTCCATTAGAAGCAGAAGGTTTTTCCTGATTTTCTTTTCAGTATCGGAATTATTTGACTGTGGTCTATTTTCCTTCCTGTTTTCTTTTCTAGATACTAGCTCAGCCTCAACACCACAGCAGTAGTAGCTTTCTCTGCTTTGGCAGGTGA
Source organism: Florisuga fusca (assembly GCA_038090715.1). NCBI lineage: Eukaryota > Metazoa > Chordata > Aves > Apodiformes > Trochilidae > Florisuga > Florisuga fusca. The sequence goes on from JAAWXA010000002.1 coordinate 49,383,869, forward strand.
ATAACTAAATTGTTTATACAGTTTCTTTTCATTTACTAGAAGCCTTTATTTTTTACAATCTTTTTTAGTTTGCCTGAAAATAAAAATCAAGCCAGACATTATTAAAAATTCAGTCTGAATGAAACATTTTAACGGATTTTAGCTCAATTCAGAAGGAAACTTCCATTTGCATTCCCAGGTTAGAGTGTCTTGTTTAAAAACAACTGCTTCTGGAATGTAGGTGAGAATGCTTAAGGAAATTTCAGAAAACGTATTTGAATAAAACAATTTTTCCAAATGAGTCATTAAAGTTACATCTGCCTCTTAGGGCAAGGAAAAAAATGTGTTTAGATAAAATATGTGATCTATCTTTATCTGCCCCTGACTGAAATTTTTGAATTCTTCATCATGTGCAGTCTCCTATGTAGATTGCTTCTAGACTCCGCCAGTAAACGTTTCTCTTTTTCAAATTTTCTCTCCTACCTAAAATATGGCAACAAAAATTTTTCAATTAAAATCACCTTATCTACAGGTCATATTTAACATATGTATTCAATTATTACAGTGTCCAAAGAAACAAGACTTGCAATTGTAGAACTCTAGCTTGTTTTAACAGTAGTTCAAGTTCATTAGCGAAGATGGTCCTTCATAGACACTTGCAAGAGCTCTGTGTCATGTTGGTATTTTGATACAGGTAAAGCTGCAGGAAGATTGAAGGCTTAGGGTTTTCTTGCCTCTCTCTGAGAAATGGAGACACGGTGAAAAATCTCGCAGCAGTATTTGTCAGCCAATCTGAAATACGGCTGAAATACATCCCTTTCCAAGTGAAGTTCTCAGAGGAAGTTTCCCAGAGCACACTGTAAATCTTACGCAGCCCAGGACTGTGTTTTAATAGTTGGCTTACGTGTGTATATCAGCCATGGCTTTCAAGAAACATGAAGACCCCACCATGAGTAGACACCACTCAGGTCTTGGCTGGAGAGACAGGCAGGCAAAAAGTGGATTTCCTGCAGGGATATTTTGTGGCATTTGACTCAAGGGCTCTGATGGCCTTTTTAGCTTTCCAGCACATCAGGTAACACAGCTACTTTCAGTACACCCAGGGAAACTAGAAAGGAGAACAGCAGATACAAATTGTAACCCTTTTCTACACACCTTGTCACTTCCAGTCCAGTCACATATCCTGAAATTCTTTATAGTACCCAGATACAACCCTTTATGGGGCAAAAATTCACTCTGCATCTCTACAGCATGCACTGAATTTCTGTCCCACCTTCTCTGCCCTATGCTGAAGTGCATTTCTCTCATAAGGACACGCATATCTTTCCCTCAAGAACAAAAATATCTTTCCTACTGAAGGTTCAGGGCACATTATTTCTTTGTACACTGTAATCCCTCTATATAATTGAGAGCAAATCACTTCCTGACATGTCTGGTAAGGGGTATTTCCACATCCATAACGCTTGCCAACAATATTTAAATCTTGACACACTATTTTCATGGCTTATAAATATATTACCAGATAACTGAGTGAGAGGCTCTCTCTTACAGCGAGATTAACTGGCTTTTGCCTGGCATCAAAGCTGTCAGCAAGTGGTATTAAGTAGCTGACTAACAATTGTTAGCAGCCAAGCAAATGGCAGTGATGCTGTAATATCTTCAGTCACAACCCACAAGTTGTAATTTGATTCACAAAGTCGAGTAAGTTCAGCTGAGAGTGTATTTTGGATTTTGTTTGATAAACACTGGAAGAATTAACCTGAAATTTATTTATCAACATATTTTTTGATAATATTTTTTTAAAAATTTAAAAAGAAGTCATTGATGGTCTTTGAAGAAAATTCCTACGCAGGGAGATCACAAAACATCCTTCTTTCAATTTTTGTATTACCAAGATAAAGATCACTCAAAAATTCACTATTTTAAAGATAGTCATCAAGATGCATTTGTGGAGTAATGTCAATTATCTTACAGTTATGTTGGATTTGCTCACAAATAGGCTCTACAAATCTTTACCTTTCTAAATTATTTCTATGGGAATCATGAAGTAAGCCTAATGAGAGGCAGTCTGCTCTTCCTATCAGCATCTGGGGAACTTATACAGGTGTATTCCACTTTCACTGCCTACTGAAAAAAATTCAGAAGTGGTCGATGAAAACTGATAAGCATCATGGGGTAATATATTTATACAAGAAGGACTCAAAATAGATGCAGCATGTGAAACACTCTAAAAGTGGACCGAGATCAGAGACCTGTGCTAAGTGGGGCAGCATCCAGTTGAAGGCCCGTGTATGGTGGTGTTCCCCAAGGTTTGGTACTGGGTCCAGCCATATTCAATATATTTATCAATGACATGGACAAAGGGACAGAGTGCACCATCAGCAAGTTTGCTGATGACACAAAATTGAGAGGAGTAGCTGACGCACCAGCAGGCTGTGCTGCCATTCAGTGTGACATGGAGAGGCTGGAGAGCTGGGCAGGGAGAAACCTAATGAAACTCAGTATGGGCAAGTGTAGGGTACTGCATGTGGGGAAGAATAACTATGCATCAGTTAAGGCTGGGAGCTGGCCTGCTAGAAAGCAGTTCTGGGGAAAAGGACTTGTGAGTCCTGGTGGACAACAGGCTGACCATGAGTCAACAATGTGCATCCCAAGCCAAGACACTCAATGGCATCTTGGGGTGCACTAAGAAAAGAGTGGCAAGCAGGTCGAGGGAGTTTATCCTCCCCCTGTACTCTGCCCTGGTGAGGTCCCATCTGGAATACTGCATGAAATTCTGGGATCCCCAGTTTGCGAAGGACTGGAGGAAGTCCAGCTCAGAGCCACTAAGATGATTAGGGCCCTGGAGCACCTACCATGTGAGGGAAAGCATAAGAAGTCTGGAGAAAAGGAGAATGAGGGTCAATGCTTATAAATATTTAAGGGTTGATTGCCAGGAGGATGGGACCAGACTCTTCTCTCTCAGTGGTGCCCAGTGACAGGAAGATGAACATGAGCCTGCAGTGTGCCCAGGTGGCCAAGAAGGCCAATGGCATCCTGGCCTGTATCAGGAACAGCGTGGCCAGCAGGTCCAGGGAAGGGATTCTGCCCCTGTACTCAGCGCTGGTGAGGCCAAACCTTGAGTACTGTGTCCAGTTCTGGGCCCCTCAGTTCAGGAAGGAGATTGAGGTGCTGGAGCAGGTCCAGAGAAGAGCAAGGAGGCTGTGAAGGGACTCTAGCACAAGTCCTGTGAGGAAGGGCTGAGGGAGCTGGGGGTGTTCAGTATGAAGAAGAGGAGGCTCAGGGGAGACCTCATCACTCTCTACAACTCCCTGAAAGGAGGGTATAGCCGGGGGAAGTTTGGTCTCTTCTCCCAAGTAGATCCCATTAAGACAAGAGGGCATGGAGTTTAGCTCTGTCAGGGGAGGTTTAAGTTTTTTATTAGGAAAAAATTCTTTACAGAGAGGGTGATCAGGCACTGGAATGGCCTGCCCAGGGAGGTGGTGGATTCTCTGTCCCTGGAGGTTTTTAAGAAGAGACTGATGTGGCACTCAGAGCCATGGTCTGGTAACCAGGGTGGTAGTGGATTAAGGGTTGGACTTGATTATCTCAGAGGTCCTTTCCAGCCTGGCTGATTTATTACATAGGGAGAATTAATTTCTCAAATTTATCAAGGGGCAATGGTCACAAACTGAAACACCAGAGGTTCAACCTAAACATAAGGAAAAACCTCTTTACTGTGAGGGGAACAGAGCACTGGAACAAACTGCCCAGAGAGCTGGCAGACTCTCCATCTCTGGAGGCGTTCACATATGTCTGAACATATTTCTATGTGATCTACCTCAGGTGATCCTGCTCTATCAGGGGAGTTGGACTAGATGATATTCAGATTTCCCTCCCAACCTGTACCATTATGTGATTCTTTGCAAATGGCAACACCTTGGTAACAACAGTGGGGAGTCAGGATGGAAAGAGCGACTCTCTTCACAAGGATCTCCTTTCTATTCAGAAAGACCTGTTGCAAAACCAGGCAGAAACACTGGGATTCAGAGGCAGCTTTCATGACACTTTTACCTTGTTAAATGAATAGCTCTATGAATTCAAACTGGTATCACTACATTTGGGGAGTGGCAACCCAGAGATTTCTAGAAAAGGTGGTAAAGCTCGAAGACACTGTTTATAATTTTAAACTAAACTTCTCAGCACTTCTGCAATGAACTTTACTTTTATTTTTTTCTCTCTTTTTCTTTTTTCTATTTTTTTTTCTCAAATGCAAGAAGCCACAAGGGAGAATGATAAGAGACCTAGTTGCAGGGTTTGGCAATGAAGCAGAAATTAAGACAGCAGTTTTGCTGATAATTCTGGTTCACTTAGCCAGGTAATGTTTCCATGATTCTTTACAACTACTTCCCTTCTCACACCACTGAGGTTTTCTAGTCTCTGATGTCTACTTTTCTCTAAGTGAAGATTTTACAACTACCTTGTATATTGCCCCAGAAGCAAAGGAAACTGGCCTATAGAACAAGGAATTTTCCCATTAAATGCAGAAGGACAAACATTCACGTCCAGGTCTCCCTGAGTGTTAACCAGAGATGACAGATTCACACAGCAGTACTGTCTGTACTAACATGGCCTAAATGTATCTTTTTAGCATTCTCCTGTTTAGCATTTCTCATCCCTTTATCTCATTTCAGTGCCTGGAAACTCCAAGCTGCTGGAAAGACTTGCTTTCTGTTATATCCTATTTCTTCATTCAATATGCATAATAATAATAAGATGAAAAAATTAACATAGTCTTCCATTAGTCCTAAACTCACTGCATCACAGGTTTTTTTTAATTCAGATGGCTTTAATTCTTGCTGCTTTACTAGTCTGTATTTTTCCATCTTCTACATCAACTACTTCTTTGTTTTCATTTTCAGTTTTCATGAGACATAAAGTTATCCTCCACTTAAAAGAAAATTTCTAACTTTGTAATATAACTATCTTAATGTAAAGTTTTAAGCATTTTCAAACAATTTCCTTTTCCCCCTCAACACTTTCAGTCAAGAAAATTGGTGGTCATCAGAGGATAAGAATCTATTTTGTTATTTTAATCAATGTGTACTAAACAAATGAGAACATTGTCTAGATAAAATGAAAATGCATAAGATGCTTATTAAGTGATTTGCTTGTACTCTATTAAGGTAAATAGCACTCTTCTCTAGGGATAGCAAAAGACTTATAAGTTGAGTGTGTTGCTTTAAGACAGATCCCTAAATAAAGTTAATTATGAAAGATAACAATGTGCCATAATAGGAGATGGATGATAATAGAGCAAGCTGGGGCTCAGGTTACAAAAAAAAGAGTTCCCAGTGGCTGCCCATACCATTTTGGCATAAAACTTATCCTTCTGCTTTGCTTTAATTTTTGTCTTTTCAGCTGTTGTTTAACCTCTACAAAGGATGTCTTCCAAGAGAGTGTGTCTGTTTAAAACATCCTCATCCAAAGTCTATTGTATCATTGAAATCAAGGGCATTACTATATTAAATATTCTGAAATAGCAAAAAATAATGTAATTGTGTACTGAAAAATTAGTAGAAAGCAATAGATGTTTTCCTTTTAAAATAAAAAGCATTGCTTTATACTATCCTTACTTAGAAAAAAGTTATTTCATATATACAGACATGCAAGTAGGAAGTGTTCAGACAATCATATTACTTCATTGGCTGAATACTCTAACCACATTATAATTTAGGTCTTACAGTTTAATTAGCAGAATACAGTTTGGGCAAATGAACAGCATGGAGGTGTCAAAACATGAATTCCTGTAAATAGGAACCCATAAATCTTCCTGCTGTAGTGCACATATGCAGCTGTACAATATCTGATGGGAAAATGCAGCCTGAGAACAGCATTAAGATTCGCAGCAGCAGAGGAACTCTACTGAACAAATTTCACAGGGCAGAAGGAATTTATCATGTTTGTTCTGTCACTGTAACTCGCATCTCACTCACTAAACCCCATAAAGGAATGCAGGAAGCAGAGAGAGAAAGGCAAAGGAGAGGAAATTGAGTGCTTTCAAAAAGGGATTTTTAAAAGGCATTTATACATAAGCTACTTTGAAACTACATTGCTACTCAAGAAAGAAATAAAATGTAAAATAAAAGAACTGTTAACTAGCATATTGGCTTCATTTTGTAAAATGTTTCATGACGTAGTTCTTTTCTAAGGTGTTCTGTCAAAATACCAATTCCCAATCCTTTTCAAGGAAGTGCATACAGTGATGAGCACATACACTTGATGAGCAGTAGATCATAAAACCCTATGGTGCGCTCCTATAGCAATAGTTTTGACAGTTCTTAGGACACTAGCCAACCAAATGTTTTCTTTGGAAAAAGGATATAACAGAAGTCTATCCAATCTTTCCCTATTCTTTTTTTGCCTTTGCTTGAATCATGCAGCTTAATAAAGATTCTTCCTTTCTGAATAGGATAGGTTTCCTCTGTGGGACTGGCAAGTATAGTTACTAAAAAATCATGAGGTTGAATTTGAGCCCATGATATAAACTCAAGCTCAGAGGAGTCCAACTGAGAGAATTTTCTGCCTCACCCCTCTCTGAAGATGGAAACAAAGCATCTCTGGTCAGCTTCCTTTGCCCAGCTGACGACTTCTTTTCTAACAAGAAGTCTGTCACACAGGTTTCATCACTGGGGACAAGATTTGATTTGAACTTGCAAAGGTGATGAGAAAGAACCATTGCTACAGAACTCGAAAGGGGTTCTGTGGATGTCTGCAGGATATGCCATGGAACAAATGACTTAAAGACTATGAGTAGCGAATTTGGACTTGGTATAAAACTCCAAGATCAGTAGAACATTGTGGATTGGCTCTTTGGAGCACAAAAACTGTTCTAATAAGTATTCAAATTACATCTCCCATATGAGTACTGTTTGTTAGAATATAAATGGTGTGAACTTTGCAGCCATTGATAACCAGCAGCTCAGATTTCACTGCACAGAGATGTGACAGATTGTGACTCTAGCTTCTCTAAGAGACAGAAGAAGCAAAGCTGATCTCCCTGTACAAAACCAACTAGCTCAACAGCAATATAGAGCTTGACAAACTTGTTCTTCACAAATGAGCTAGTCAGGTAAGAAAGGAGGAACAGCCTTTTCAGAGACACTAAAGACATTATCTGTCCCTCTCAGTGCAGAGATGCTTGCACACCAAAGTCTGCTTTACCTGTGAAAAAAAGCAGGGACAGCTGCTCCTAAGCTGCTACAGAGTTATCAAGCCCTTTTGAGAAGTGCTAAGAAGGACCAAACAATTTTCTCTGCATGATGCTGTCTTATACAATGTGGATAAGTCAGTGTTAGCAGCTCTGTACCATGCTCCATTTTCCACTGTACTGACGCCCTAGAAAACTGCTCCTACATAAAGCAGATGGCACTTAGCTGTGGCTGTGAATTGGTAAATTCTAGGGGCACAAGGATGTCCTTAATATTCTTGCACATAAAAAGATAGACCAGATTTTTGTGTGTCTTTTTAATGTGCCTTTCCCGTTATCTTAAATAAAAATATATTTGTGACCCCATATTATGAAGGATTTTTGTGAAAATGACATCCCCAAAAGTGACCAAGGAAAGTGTATTTGAAATTCAAGGAGCTGCAGGCAGGAACAATGCACCAGAGTGGGGTTCAAACCTTAATTTTATTGTGAGAAATTCCTTTCACACATCTGATTCAAGTATTTGTGGCTGCAGTTGGCATCTGACAGAAGACTCCCAGAATAAATAAATGAGTTATCAGAACAATTTTCAGTAAGATTAGGCAGTTCTTGGCCTTCTTATGATAACACTGGTTTTGGCTAATGTATTAGAAACTATCTTACAGCAATTGCAATAGAGGAAAGACAGTGAAGGATTACTTGAGGTAAAACACATGCATTCAGCTAGGTTTAATAACAGAACAGGCCTTTCTGCTATATACAAAATAAAAAGTAAGGAAAGCAGATTCTCTGTCTGTCCAAAGTGCAAAGCTGGATCTGTTCCTTTCTTTGAATTTAGCAAACTGGAACTAGAGAGGAGTATGTGTTTCTTAGAACAAAGGATTTTTTTTTCTTCCCAAAGAGGCTATTTTAGTGTATGCCATTCATACTTATATAGGAAGAAAACACATATATTCACAAAATAGAGCTGCCAGCTTGTTTGGGTTTTTTTTCATCTTTTCAGTACAGGTTAAGTGGGATGTAAAAATTATCTAGAAAATAGCCTCTGCATGTGATAATGTGTAAGAAAGATCTGGGTACATCACGTCTAAAATAGTACCTTACATCATATTGTCAAAAAAATGCAGTTTGAGACCAGTTTCATTGACTGATCACTGTGGCCTCTGTTGTAATGACATTTAATTCTAAACCTCCCCTGGTTTAGCCCCATGTATTTAAGAGCAATAAGAAATGTTGAATTTCTGTAGAGTGACCTCTTGTGAGCTTTTTTGTTCTATATTTCTAAACATTATCTGTTTTGTGACTATACACAGGACAGAGATACAACATTTTATTTTTCCATTTAAATGAGTGAATTTCACTGAATAGAGTACAGGTATTTTTTGCTTTTTAAAGAAATAAGAAGTATTGCTAGACATTAACAGAAAGATACCGTATTTGCAGCTTGATAGCTCTACTGTTTTCTTCTTCCTAAAATATACTCCCAAGGAAAACAGTTACAGCTATAAAATAATAATCCCCTCCATCAGGCATTAAGTCATGAGAGATTGTAACCATAGGGTTCATTTTTCATTCATTCACTGGGTGGAGTTGGGGGTTTCTTTATTGTTACTACGAACAACTTCAGAAACACTGTGGGTAATCCACATGAAACATAAAGCAGTATCAGGTTGGAAGAGTTTGTGCCTATGTTGGGCAATCTTTTCTGTTCTTTGAAAAATCTCTTCTTTTCCCCCTTCCTACTCTCAGTTTTTTCTGTCCCTGAACACAAATGAAAAGAACAAAGCAAAATCAAATAATTTTTTGAGTGCACTCTCTCACATTCTGCTGTAACTCTCTGCCTGACCAGCCACTGTCTCCTGGCACCACGACAATGCCCTGTGACTTTCATATTTTGAAGAAAAGTAGGTTAGCACCCTTTCTATTATTAGTAACACATCAAAAAGGACACCTGGGCACTCAGAGAGAAGGAATGGGAGTAGGTGGGAGGGAAGATGTGAAATGAAGGAGAAGGTGTCAGGGATCTGTTGGCTTGTTCTCTGAAGGCCAGACGGTTGTTTTCCTAATCTGCAAGAATGAAGAAACCCTTGTAACATATTCTGTAATACTAATGACTAATTGCATATCATCTGACTGCAATTCCTCTGTGATAATTCATCATCATGAATTCAACATGACACTATGTCATGAAAAATCTTGTTAGGGACATAATCTTTCCCATCCTTCTGATTTTGTTAGCATTATGCTTAGGGAAGGATGTTTGCTGAAGAGAACAGAGGAAGCATGTGATTTTTCCTCCTAAATCCCACATCCTAGCTCCCTTTCTGTGACCCTCACATCCAAATAATTTGTACTTGTGATAACATGGGGTTATCTGCTGAATTGTCACTTTATATGACAAAACACAGAACTATATGACAAAACACAGAATCCTGTAGCAGTCATATGGTCAAAGGTCAGGACTGAACTCTCAAAACTTGAACAGAGAAGAAGGAAGTTGTTGGATTGATAAACCCGTAACACATACAGTGATCAAGAATAAGAATAACTGTATGATTTAAACAAGTCATTTATCAACAAAGCATAATACTAACAGGCCTAGAAAACTCAAGAAGAAAAGTGTCATCTTATTTCCACAGCTTTATCTAAAACTACTTCCTAGCCTTCCCAATTTGAGTGATAAATAATCTTTGGTAGTTCTAAACAAAGGAAGACTTTCCAAAATGAGATGACATAACACAATACAAAGTCCAAAACAAAAAATGAAGTAAAAAACAACAAAAACACAACCTATTGCTCAACATCAGTCTGAGACTGTAGTTCCTCTGACTTTTCTCTTTGGCAGATGTTTGGTGGCTTCTGTAATTTCTGTCTCATGGTTCAGCTGTTTGCAATTCAGCAGAGAAGCAACAGCAGTGAAGTGCTCTGGCTAAAATAACTATAAAGAAAAGAGAGGAGGTTTCTTTTTCTCGATTGTTTGTTGTAATGGTTAGTGTGGTACCCAGCAATGAGCAGGACCAGCATGATAACAGGCATGGCACAGGAGCAGGGAAGCCACTCTCCTTGAAAAAAATGCCCGAGCCATCAGCGTTTTCCTGGTAAATGTCCCTGAAAGCACAGCCTCAGGGCACAATCACTAATGTGGCAGAGATCCAGCCCAGCAGAGGAAAAGTAAGTGAGCCTTCCAGGCTGGCTCACTGCATCAGTTTGCTGTGCAGGTAGATAATTGTCAGAACACAGACAGGAGCAGTGCTGGGATCCAGCAGGTGGGATCTGGGGATAGAGGACATGGCAGAAATGGAAGAAGCTATGTTGGCCAATCCAAGGAGAGGGGAAAAGGACAGTGGTATTCAAAAGTAACAAACTGCTGGATGAGGTCTGTCTAGTATGACTGCATATGGCATTGGTGCATTTTTCCCCCTCTTTTCCTGATGTAGCTGCCATAAGAAGGTCTGAATGTTTCAGAACTGCATTTCACCCTCCCTGAAGTTGGGCTTTTTCTGTGCTTGGAGATTTAGGCTTTATACTGGGGTATTAATGCAACGATACAAGTAGAGTAAAAGATATGATTTGCAGGGTTACTCCCAACCCAGTGATCCAGTGGACCGTCCAGAAATTTAATCTGAAGAAACAGTGGAGTGCAGTCTATGGCTGGGGAGAAGTCACTTCTGTGGGAGACACAGGTGAGACCAGAGAGATTTCCTATGCTGGATTCACCAGAGAAGAAAGCACATAATGGAACTACATCTTAAATCCATTTATCACTCAGTCAGCGGGTCAAGTTGGATTAATCCCTGTGTGTGGAGTTCAGATAATAAGGGCTCAAAAATTCCTTGTACTGACCCTCTGGTAGGCTCAAACTAGCAGAGTTTCTGGTTTATTGTAAGTTTTTTGGGATTGTAATAGGATTTTTGTGTATGTACTAACTCATAATCGTAGTTGTACTTTGCTGAAAAAAAACCCAGAATAAATGCTGCATGCTTTAGGGACTAAAGTCGTTTTAGCAGAACTGTTCAGTAAATCTGGAAATTTCAACTACTCAGAAAGCTTCAAAACCTGTTCTTTAAAGATGTGTATAGATAAAAATTAGATCAGTGAACCAGTAGCCCATTGATTTGGGCCTGGAAGAGGCTTATCTCCTTGCAAAAGATGTTCAACATGATGACAGTATTTCTGTGTACATGTACACAAAGTACCATCTCATTGATGTTGTTGGACATCATGGCAATACTTGATTTGATGACTACCCAACTTTCAGAAGCCCAACTCATATGTATCTCCATCAGCAGCAGACTCCAAAACTGGAAGTTCCACTAAGGTTGAAATTGATTTCCAAATAGTAAAACATCAATGCCAGCTTGAAACTTCTTCCCATTAAGCTTCTCTACTGTGGTGCTTCATTCTTTAAGGATGAAATAGGGTGTGAGTAAAAAGGTTCCTAGCTTTGCATACTACATCTGTCAGATTCACTTTTTAGATATGTTTAATGCAGAATTTTTCCTTGTGACTATGGTTTTCCAAGGTTTCTTATATGCAACTACATTTATATACACTTGTGGAAATGCAACTTCAAGTTTGGAAATCACTATGAGGTAAATACCACAAAAAGATACAGAGAACAGCTTTCTGGGCCACATAAAACATGACTGGCTCCAACTGCAAGATCAAAAATTACATATATGTAATTCATTTTATTTGTATCTAATTCCTAAAACAATATTTATAAATCTTACACAGACAGATTTTTTATTCTTCAAAAACACATAGGAACTATTCATCCCATGTGCTGTCTGATGTTTCTTGGAATATACCTCCAAAATACAGTTTTAATGTTTCAGACTTGCTACCGAGGACTTGTGAAGCCTCAAAAAAGTAGATTAATCTTATTCAACAACTAATTAGGAAGACAGAACAAAAAGCAGCAGAGACTTTCTCTGGCATGCTATATAAGTTATAGCATATTTGTAGTCATTTAGATATGGCTCTAGGGGAGCTGTCAGTAGATTATCTCATCTTCCTCTATCAACTGAGTTTTGCAAGTGGACCTCACCTCCCTTAATGAATGGGACAAAATAATACTCTCTATATCACTGAAAGGGAGATGTAGACTAGACATCAGAAAGGAAGTTTCTAATGGATTAGATTCTATGTAGAAATTTTGGAATCACTGCTACTAGAGATGTTCAGGAAGAGGCCAGAGGGACATGCTAGGACGGCAGAGGTACAGATGATCCTGCCATGAGGCACATGCACAGAAATGCTGTGCTCCCCAGGGCTTGATCTGTGTCTGTTTACCATGGGCCCCAGAGGGACTCTCTCTGATGTCTGTCCCCAGCAGGAGAGGTGATGGCAAGGGGACGTGGGAGATGTGGTCCTGTGCTGGAACGTCTCTAGCACTCAACAAAGGGCGTGGGGAAAACTTCCATGGTAATTTGCACAGCCTGAGCCCATCTTTTTCTATAGTATTTGCTTTTTAAGAGGGGGATTTGTTTTTTTATCTGATAACTAGCTGCCATATGCATTTATTAAAAATAGTGCATTTGGTCTAGCAAACAGACATTGCAGTCTCTTAGGTATAGAGGAATCATTGGACTTTGTTCCAAAGCTCAAGACAAAGTGAATTGAAGGAAAAAAGAACTGACTACAATCTCAAGTACTGATAATACAATCAACTTGCACTGAAATCAAGGGTATTTTAAGAATACCTGCAACCTCACAGAATCAGAATCCATGCCAGGCCAGATGGAAGTGCTGCAGGGTAAGAGACAAAGCTTTGTTCAAACAAGTAGCAATAGGATTTTTGTTGAGGATGAAAATGCAGGCACTTTCCTAGAATAAATGGGGTTATTTATTATTTTTGTGGTTTAAATGGGGCAACAACAGGCGTTATAATGCCACTTTGTGTCAATGAAGTGTCTTGAGAAGCTTACCCTGCCAGACTATGGGTGATTAAAAAGGGGATGAGACACTACTAACTAGCCCTGTAATTTAGAGGCAAAATGAAACAGGACACACTACAATTACAATAAAGTGTTAACAACTCTGAAATCATGAAGCTGGATGTTAGTAAATCACTCTGAATCATTTACTAGAAAAGCGTGACAGAGGAGGGGAAAATGTGAAGAATAATGACAGATGTCAGAGAAAAAATTAGTTAATATAGTTCTAATACATGGCCATTTCTTGCCACCTTCATACAAAATACTACTCAAAGTAAGTAAAAGTTGCAAAGTCCATCTCACTTTATTTTATTAAATCCTTTTGAAGCCATGTTCTAATGTTATTGCTTTCCTACAGTGAGACTGAAATAAATTCTAGTATTATGAGACTAACAGAATGCGCTTCTTCATCACTTTGATGCAAGAGTACATTACACCACCACAAGATCCAGTGAGATAACTCCTGAAGAAGCCACCTGTTAAAGATGGCTGGAAGTGTTAAAATACGATCTCTTACAAAAAAAATCTGTCCTCAATCCAGCTTGCATTGCTCTATTTTATTTCTCTTTGCAAATTCAAATGATCTCTAAAAATAAATATTACCCCACCGAAGGAAGTAAAGACTAAGACACCTCAGCATGTAAAATGTTCAGGTAATCTTTGCAATTATTAGGGTTATGTTTTGGTTTTATTTCTATTTTTATCCAAAAGTTCCTTAAGAAATGTTGGCATGTCTCATGGCTTTGAAATATTCTCTTTTTCCCACTTCTCTGCTATAGTTGACAATTTGACTAGAAATAGTACAAGAGAATTAACATTTAAGTAAATAAATGGTGCTCCAAGCTTAGAAATATTTTTATCCATCACTAGCTGTAGAAAAAACGTTTATTAATATCTCTTTTTAAAACTGCATTTGTACAGCTTGAAAAAATTGGTTTTGCTCTTTTTAAATGCAAAGAGAACAACAACAATGTTACATCAGGCTAGCAAATCATGTGGAGCAAACTAAGACATTTCTTGGGTATCAATTTGGGTAATATCAGAAGCTGATTTAGGTCTTGACTAAATTTTTTCTTTGCAATGGATACAGCCCTAATTCATGCTCCCAACATAGAAATTACAACAAAGGTGAGGGTTAGAGCACTGAAGCAAGTTGAGGAGGAGAGGCTGAGGGAGGATTAACAGAAAGCGTCAGGAATAAACCAAATTCTGTACTGTTTTCCCAGAGCAACACACAGGAGTGTGTAGGGGCCACAGCCTCCTTCAGAAAAAAAAACATTTTGAGGAAAATGCTATGAGGAAAGCTATGATCACTTAGATTAGCTGATGTTCTGTGAAGGGACTAGTGAGAAGTAAGGGTCAGCAGAGCAAATTCCCTAATTAAAAGAGTAAATTAAAATCACTGGACAAATACAGAAGATCCAAGATGTGTCAAAGAGAGGAAACCAAAAGCAAAAGGAAAGTGAAAATTCATGATTCAGTTAATAATGGACCTTTAAATTGGAAGTGCAGGCGTTCCTCCTAGATTTTCTCAGTATATTCAATACATATTTTTTTAGAGACATTAGAAATTATGAAGGAGGTTATGTTCATATTTCCAGCCTGTCTCATACAAAAACTCTGTCTCAAGAAAATTTATTCTTTCACCCTTGAAAGTCTGCAAGGGTTAGTGTTTTCTTGACAGCCTGTTTACCAGACTGGAAAGCTTTGAAAATTATTATTAAAGACTTTCAGGGCTGACTACCACTTGACCTCAATGATTTCTACAAATTCCTCACCAGAGAAAGTATTGCTAAGAGTCTGTAAGCACAGCAGAATCCAACCTCAGCACAAAGAGCTAGTCTCTTTTTATAAACCAGCACCGTGGGGAAAAAATTGACAGTGAAAGAAATGACTGAAGATTACAGTCCTACTCAAAGCTTTTAAAACACATGCTGAAAATTAAACTTGAGTGGGTTCTTTGACTTAAGCAGAATTGTTCATCTGCTTGAACTTAAAAACATATACATGGAACTGGATAGGGTCAATATGATTTCCCACTTTTCTACAGAGACCATTGATACAATTGAACATTTAAATCCTTCTCTGTCAAGGGGATGATTAAAACGATGCTATAGTGAATCAAGTTCAAGTGTATCTGGGTTATGGAGTAATCTCAGTGTTATTTTTAAAGTATTCTGAGAGAGAGACTTTGTAAGAAAGCATTTTCTTTGTCATCATTGGGATGCACAGCTGTTAGTGACCTGACTATTTTATAGAATGAAAGAACCAAGCTGTTATTCTCAAGAAGCTCACAAGCTGAGATATCTGCCTGAGAAGCTTAGGCTGAAATGTGTCAAAAATAAAAATAAACATCTTGAAACATCCAAAGGGAATAGCAAGATGAATCATTTCACATGGTTGGGACCTACCATAGGAAGAAACATTCTGTAGTTTTAAAGCATACCAAGGGATATTTTATTGGTCCATTAATGCACATAATAGGAGCACTGCAAAGCACAGAAATGATACAGAGGTGAATGAATTTCAGTGATGGGTGAAACGGTCCCTCTATGTGTAATCTCTGAGGTCTTCTGGGCTATTTCTGTGTGAAAGCAGGAGATAAATATCATTAACTTTTGTTGCCTTTACTTTTGGGAGGATGCAGTGATGTCGACTTCTCTGAGCCTTATGAATTCATCTTCACACATATTCTGATGCACTGTTTCCAATGTGTAGGGCAAGAATACCCTAAGAAATTTTCACAAAATAATATAAAAATGTGCTGCTCTAAAACATGCACGTATCTATTTAGAAATGGAAATACAGGTAAAGCTAGCATTGTCACTCTTCTGAGTAGTTAGGAAGCTTTCTGTAAGTATTAGGGAAATAGATCTGGGAAGGTATTTGATTGCAGCTGATCACAAGCACATCTTATTTATTTTTATGTCCCCAACAAAGATTTTTAGAAAGTCTATGAGTCACTCTAAGGGTTTAAAAACACTAAGAAAACCAGACATATTACTATCATTCTTAAATTCAGTATACTAGGTTCAATGCCTTTTTTTGGAAACTTTCAGAAATAAAAAAAAGATGGAAAACACTATGTAACACAATATAACACAATGAGATTTCACAGAGCTCATTCTTCACTAATCCACCCCAAACACATTAGCGTGAATGATTAGCCAATATTCAGTGTCTTGCTGACTTGTTTCTGTTAGAGAAACTCATGATGTAGTCAAACAGTGCTTGCACGCAATCTTTCTTCTTTTGGGGGAATGTACACAGATTTCTATTTCCCTCAACTGAATAAAAATAAGAAGCAATTTCTTTTTCCAGTATTCCAAGCTGGCTCAGTTTTCTGGCTCCTTTTCAGCACCATTGTACAAGTGCACTATGAATTTCCTCCTTGTTTTCTGGTTTCTTCTATTGGTTTCTTTCTTGTTTGTTTCTTTCTGACAGGCAAAACTCAAAAGCAGCACTGTCGCATTTCATCCCCAGCCCCAAAAACCCAAGGATCCTCTGGCTCAGCTTCAGTTCATACTGTTCTCAAGCTCTGGGTAATGTTCCTGCCATTTCACCTATCCTAATCTGTATAAGGCTAAAATGCTTCCTTAATGGTGGTTAGCATACCCATTAACCTCTCAGACACTCAAGGTCTTTCTTTGCCTATCAGCAGCAATGCCTGCTGGTAGCCATCAGCCTTTTTGAGCCTGACAGCTTCACTTGGAAGCTACAGTTTTCAGAGGGCTGGTGACCAGGAATTTCTGACAGTGAGCTAAACACAAAAGTACCCCATGGCATAACTCCTCCTACAGTACCTTCAGAAGCACTGAAACTTTCAAAAAAATATTTATGCAGATCTGTGTTATAGTTTCAAGAGTATCACCTAATATCCTGTTCTGTTTCTTGGATGATGTGGAAGTTTGAGGGAAATATGCGGTCTTCACCATGATCATGCCAGTCAGCTTTTGTAGCAGCAGCTTTCCTAGTAAGTCTTTGGGAACCAGGATTGCTTTAGATTTGAAATCCTCATTCTCCTCAGCATTTAATTTTTCTTTTCAGTTATTCCAAATTAAGTAGAGACAATATGAAAGTTTCTTAGAGAGGAGACCTCTTTCTGCATCACAGGTGGAAAAAGAAAGAATAATTATTCTGGCTACACATACGCCTCTCACTGGATCTCAGACAGAAGCAAAACAAAAAATGAAAGGGGGAAAGTCACCTGAAACTAATGGGTTTAAGAAAGAGAGGGGCTTGCTCATTCACCTCTAGCAGAGCAAGTACTGCTGGGTTACACATTTGAGTTACCACTAAAACAAGGGATGATAGTAAGCAATCACACTTCCCTCCCTATTTTTTTTTAATGTGCAAAGAATAATGCACAGACAAATTAGAAAGACTGCAAAAATAATGGAGACAAAAAACATAGATGGAGGAGAAAGTGGAGCTATATTTTTGTTACTGCACCTGCCTGCTTAGTCATGTTCCTATCCATTTTGATTTTCGGCTGCTGAAGCTGGGAGGATAAAGCAGAACTTTTGATGTTCAGAAACACAGGACTGAATGTCAGGTAGCAAAGTGGTATTTCTTTTTTGGAGGAAGAGAGGGATAAAAATCTCAATAAATCAATATAAAAGTAACATGCATTTATCTGGTACTTTTCCTGGCATCATTTCTGAGAAGAAGGACCATTCAGAAACTGCAGATAACACAGTAGTCATTGGGAGAAGCCAAAAAAGCTGATATGAAAATTTGAAGAGAATGTCTGTCTCAGATCCTTTATCTGTTTAATATCCCAAGACTGTCTTCTTGATGTACAGGAGCCAAAGGATCGAGTCATTTGTTAAATCAATAATGAGAAAAGCAGAACTCAGAAATCTACTTCAGATCTGAAAGTTCAGTACGTGTTAGACTAAGTTTGTACTTTTGCCCTGGCAGATACAACTCCAGCTATCAAATAAAAATCTTCTTTTTGAACCCTGGACAACCATGTGTTTTCCCCAGCTCAGAACAGAAAGTCAGAGTATTTTATACCTCTCAGCAAACCTTGCCCAGAAGTACAGACTCAAAGCCATTTCTGGGAGGGTGATCAGAGCATTCCCAGTGTGGCACAGCACTAATGTTCTTCTCAGCCATCTCAATTCCACATCACAAGGCCAGCATGGAGCAAACTCATCTGCCCAGAAAATTCCTGTTGTTTTCTGGGTAATAAGAATACTAATGAGAGAAAAAGGCACCCCTATTAGATAGCCCTGCTCTTCCTCAAAGACCTGTTGTCTTATTTTACCAGTTTTCCAGGTAAGAAAATGAAGGCAGGTGGAAGTGACACGTTCAAGGCAATCTGGCAGGAAGCATTTGCTGCTGAAGAACTTGCAGAGTACAGCAGTCTTACACCTGGATCTCCTCAGGCCAAAAGTGTTAGTTATAGGGCCTACTCACCTGATGGGTGAACTCTCCAATCCCAAAGTGGAATACTGTGGGAAAAAGTTTGTTTTTTGCCCAGAAGAGGAAAATAAACTGGGTAGATCTGTACAGCTGTGTTAGCAAAATAGAGAGACCAACAAAGGACCCACATAAGTTTGGGAGAAACAGAGGACACTGACTACTTGAGAATGACCTCCCTTAAACATCAACCTATTTATTCTCTGACCACATGTCTGTGGGAGCCAAGGAAGAGAGGATTTAGCTTTAGCCTTCACAGATATAAGCAGATCGCTCATAAATTAGTCATCCTCATTAGTAAGACATGCAGAAGCTCCTCCCATCCAGAACACATTGTTAAATTTAGGAACCTGTGAATTAAGAAACAGATGAAGCTGCTGCTGCCACTGATGTAAAACATCACTTGATTTCATTCAGGGGAAAAGAGAGAGGGAGAAAGAGATTGTAAAGGCAAATATAATCTGTAGTTAGATAGTTCAAAGACAGTTATTACTTGCCAGAAAGGCAAATGATAAGTTAATTTGACATCCAAGCCAGAGTATGATTTTTAGCAGGATAAACTGGAATTTGATTACTTGTTATACACCATAATTTAGTTTGGAGTTTTAGAAGAAAAATGTCCTCTTTTACTATTTTGTTGGTGTCTTGCAGTTTCACCATAGCTGCTGGTGCCAGGGCTCCATAATTATTTTCTTGATAATTACTTCCTTGCTTTTTTCAATGAAATGTGTTATACACAGAATTGGGTGATTTAAAAATATAAACCATAAAAACTACCCTGCTAAGCTTTAACTCAAGGTATCCACTCTGAATCCAAGTAATGAAGAAAGACTTTGAGACAAGTCAGCATAAACCACATGGCACAGGAAAGCATGCTGAGAAAAAATAAGAAAACTGGGTATAAAACACATTTTCCAGCATTCATTGCAAGCCAGGAAATCCAACTTATCAAAAAGATCAAATGTTTTCTGAGATTTGTGCAAAAACAAAACAAGAAACAAGTGATATTTTATGTAATGACAGGGGTTTTTTACTGGGAGGTTGGAGGTCTTTGGAACACTTTCCCTTCAAGTACTTCAGATAACATTTTGACCGCTGTATGACAACAGTGAGTGCATCATGTTTGCTGAAGAACAGTAGGTTTTAGGTTTCTGAAGGGTTTTTTTTGTTTCCTTGCATTGCACAATACAAAGAAGGTAGATCTAAAAATTTGCCACCTCAATTTTCTGCTGCTTCTGTCATAGTGCTGTTGCACTTGAGTTTCAGGAACTTTGAAATCTTTAAAGATTATAGAGCTGAAGCCTGCCACATATAAAAGGCGTGAGCTTTCCTCCACCTCAGAGGTGGCAGCTGCCAGAGAAAGTCTAAAATAGCTTTTTGCAAGCAAAGGAAAGCATTTGATGTTTTCTCATCTAAGAAACTAGAACAGAAATTACCCATAACCAAGTAAGCATAGGATTGTTGGGTTGCTTTTTCATTTTCCCTGGGTTTTGTGAAGAAAAGCCCACAGTTTGCTGGCCTCTGACTTTCCACTGGGTACTTATCCTGCTGCTTCAGATGGTCAACCCCTTTCCCACCACTCCATGCCTGTCCTTCCCTATTCCAACTATGACTCTGTCAAGCAGAAGGGAATGTGTGCCTGTGACTCAGCCCCTGCAAATCACAGTGCAGCCTAATATACCAGTTTGTGTGATTTTGCAGGAAAGTACAGAAAGTGATGAGGCCATCAGACACTCTGCCTGCACTCCATAACAGCACTGAGATCCCTCATAGCAGGCAGAAGTAGCTTGTTAAACCACACCAGCTATTGGCTCAGACAGCATGAGGTAAGAATGCATAGCTGTTCTCTTCCTTCCCTTTGAAGAAAACAGGGTATTTATTCTATGCAAATTAAGACCTAAGTCCATTAAAATTTAATCATGGAAATGCTGAAATGGGTTTCCAGCAGTGTGTCACTTTTTGCATTTGCTGGCACAAAGCAGGAAAAAACAGACAGAAGTGTGTGGCACATTTCACTCGTGTTATTTAGCTGCTTTCTTCCCCCTTACGTGCTTTCAGAGCCAAGTCACATAAGATTTTTACTGCTCTTACAATATGTTATGTCCATTTTTCTTCTTTGACAGACTGAAGTAGTCTGCAGAACCTAGTCTATTCTTCTCCCTAGTAACAAGCAGCAGAACAAGAGGAAATGGTCTCAAGTTGTATCTGGGGAGGTTTAGATTAGATATTAGAAGTAACTCCTTCACTGTATGGGTTATTAAACACTGGAATAGGCTGCCCAGGGATGTGTTTTAATCACCATCTCTGAAGGTGTTTAAAATACATAGAGATGTGGTACTTAGGAACATGGTTTATGCACTGGAATTAACTAGAATTATGTTAATGGTTGGTGTAGCTAGGTTGATGGTTGAACTAGAGGATGTTACTGGTCTTTTCCAACCAGCATGATTCTGTGATTCTGTGTTCCTCTGACTTAGACTTCAGGTAAGGACTCATCCAATCTCACTGAAAACTCATCCTGCTTTATAACACAGTGTTCTAAGGAAGAAAGCTTCATTTTGTTTGCCAGATTGAGTGACTGCGAAACAGAGTAACAACCCATATGAACTAAAAATGGAGAATGACTCTTACAGATTTTATTATATAGTTGCAATAAGAATGATGCCATACTACTACAGCACATCTCCACATTTTGATATAGTAAAGCCTTTCTCCAGGGTGTATTATAAAACCACCCAAAGATATTACAGGAGTACTTGTAATACTTTTCCTACTGCTTATTCTTGATTGCTAGGGGTAAATGCTTCTCCTCAGGTAAGGACTTGAAACAAAAACATTTTTTTTTCTTCCAGGAGTCTCACTACACCTAAGAGCCATTCACAATCTGGGAATGTTCTTTTTTTGGAAACAAAATTAAACACCGTCTTTCAGCTACATTGCTGAAGAATTTTCTTCTCTGACTAAAAAGCACCTGTGCTTCCCTTCCTTAAATTAACTTGCTCTCTCCAGCTGAGACTGTTCCTCAGGTTTAGTCATTCAGCAACTGGAACTTATTTTGGTGAGGACAGAGTTTCTTTTTTGGTTTTTGTTTCATTTGGGTTCCATCAGACTTGTGAGCACTTCATGAGGAAGAAAGTGCTTTCTGTAATTT
Organism: Florisuga fusca; assembly: GCA_038090715.1. Taxonomy (NCBI): domain Eukaryota; kingdom Metazoa; phylum Chordata; class Aves; order Apodiformes; family Trochilidae; genus Florisuga; species Florisuga fusca. The sequence goes on from JAAWXA010000002.1 coordinate 49,405,554, forward strand.
GTTAAGAGTCAGTGGATGTAATATGACCAGTAACTGAAATCCCTTATCTCAGAATCACAGAATCATCTGGGTTGGAAAGGACCTCTGAGATCGTCAAGTCCAACCCTTGATCCACTACCACTGTGGTTACCAGACCATGGCTCTGAGTGCCACATCAGTCTCTTCTTAAAAACCTCCAGAGAATCCACCACCTCCCTGGGCAGCCCATTCCAGTGCTTGATCACCCTCTCTGTAAAGAATTTTTTCCTAATAAAAAACTTAAACCTCCCCTGACAGAGCTAAACTCCATGCCCTCTTGTCTTAATGGGATCTACTTGGGAGAAGAGACGAACCCCCCCTGGCTACACCCTCCTTTCAGGGAGTTGTAGAGAGTGATGAGGTCTCCCCTGAGCCTCCTCTTCTCTAGACTGAACACCCCCAGCTCCCTCAGCCCTTCCTCACAGGACTTGTGCTCGAGTCCCTTCACAGCCTCCTTGCTCTTCTCTGGACCTGCTCCAGCACCTCAATCTCCTTCCTGAACTGAGGGGCCCAGAACTGGACACAGTACTCGAGGTGTGGCCTCACCAGCGCTGAGTACAGGGGCAGAATCCCTTCCTTGGACCTGCTGGCCACGCTGTTCCTGATACAGGCCAGGATGCCATTGGCCTTCCTGGCCACCTGGGCACACTGCTGGCTCATGTTCAGCTTCTTGTCGATCCAGACTCCCAGGTCCCTTCCTGCCTGGCTCCTCTCAGCCACTCTTTACCCATCTCTTCTATGAACAGGCATCAAGAAAAGAAGGGCAATAATTTAATTATTACTACATGAATGTTCATTTCTCTTTGAGGTGAAAAATGCATTTCTAGAAAACCAAATTGAAGTCCCAAGTTTTGCAGACTGTTTGGCTTTTGTGTGAGAGCCTCAGTAGCTATAAAGGGAACATTTCTTGTGCAAATTGATGTTTATGTATTCAAAATGATATCTAAAATCACTGTGAACAACATGCAGTTTCAGACTTTCTGGTTTGTAAATGTTTCTTTGAGTTGTAACTGTATGCTTTTCCACTTTTATTTCAATCTTCGGTCATGGAAAGCAGTAATAGCACTGCAAAAGACTATGTAAAGTAATAAATTAACAAGAAAGGCTAATGCAATCTGTCCAGTCTGGAAAGGAAAGTTATTCTATCTGGTCTTGATAATTTCAATTTTCCTTTTTTTTAGGTAACCTTTATATGCAGAGTAAGTCTTATGGGAACTGCTATAGACTTCAGGTGTGCAAGTGCCATTTACAGAAAGTCATGCAGGGCTTTTTAATTATTTTTTTCCCAACAAAAAACTGAAATAAGAACTATGATGTACCTTGCTGTTCATGGTTAAGAAGTGTATAGCCTTTCAGTCTAGAGACAAGCTGTGTGTCAGCTTATACCCCACAACATATCATATCCATTAGTTAGCACTTTACTGGAAAGGATTTGACATTGGGGTGGGGGTTTTTTTGTTTGCTTGTTTGTTTGCTTTTTGCTTGCCGTTTTTTTTTTTGTGTGTGTTTTGCTGTCATTGTAGTAGTTTTTTTGTCTGTGGTTTGCTTGTTGGATTTTTTGGGCTTTCACCAGCCAGAGAGAGTCAGGGTATAAAACGAGACCCATCATGAGTGAAAAAGATAAAGAGACTCCTTAAACTTTGGAGCTTGCCTGAGCAGCAGAGGTTGGTCTATCTGAGATGCTGAACCACCTGCTGTTTATTTTTCCTACTCTGCTCAAGAAACCTTCACTTTGTGCTTATTTTCTGTGAATAAACAAGATTACACCAAATGACAGATCTGACTTCTATAATCTATTTTTCATCTTAACAGGCACAACTTTGCCAGGCCATATTGGCTAACTGCTTCAGCAAAGTGGGTAATAGTATGGATTTGTAGTGACAATTTAAAGGAAGTGACAATGATGATTTGAAAGATAGGGTACAGCAGATGACACCTGTAAATCAGTGCTCATATTCACATGGCTGTGCAAACTAAAATGTCTCCAGCTAGCTATTTAATAGTTCTCAACAAAATAATATTTATTTTTTAAAAAGAAAAGAAAAAAAAAGTTGTAGAGTCCCCTTGAGAGCTGTCTTCCTATCCTAAAGAAATTGTAAATAGGGATAAGAAAACTGTTCATGTATAATAAGAAGGGCATTTTTATACTAGCTTATGAAAAATTATTAACAGGGCTTTAAGCTAATTTGGTTTGAAGTTGCCTAAAAATACTGTCACATTTCTCTTTTATCCTTCAAATGTTTAAAAAATAAATGCATAATCATGAAGATTTTTACAAGGAAAACAGTTAAATGCAAGCTCATTAGAAAAAAATGGTGATCCTTGTGATTATTCTGCTCAAGTGAGTTGTGCACTGCCATTCTCAATGTTTCTTCATATAGGTATCTATGAATTTAGATAGGCAAAAATGATATATTTGTGATTTATTATAGGGAAAAGTGAGGACCTATGAAAGGGGAATATTCACTGCAAAGGCACTGGAACCATTCAGACCATTAGTGTTAAATGGCAGCTTTGTATGAGTGAGGATGACAAAAGAGTGAATATGTGTTTCAGGACTTGGGCTCTTTATTGTAAGCAGTAATAACAAATATCTCAAGGTAAGCAGAAAACCTTTTCCCCTGCTGACTATTATTTTTTATATTTATAAAAAAAAATCCAGCCATGAAGTTTGTTCTCTCTTTTGTACAGAGATACTCTAAGATCACCAAATCCAACCATCAACACAAGAAAAAACCACCATGACCACTAGAGTATATCCTCAAGTGCCACATCTACATGTTTTTTCAGTACCTCCAGGGATGACACCACCATCTCCCTGGCAGCGTGTTCCAGTGCCTGACTACTCTTTCAGTAAAGAAATTGTTCCTGATATCTAGTTTAAACCTCCCCTTGTACAAATTCAGGCCATTTCCTATAGTCCTATTGTTATATCCCTGGAGAAGAGGCAAACACCCACCTCACTGCAACCTCCTTTCAGGTAATTGCAGAGACCAGTGAGGTCTCCCCTCAGCTTCTTCTTCTCCAAACTAAAGAATCACAGTTGCCTCAGCCTCTGTTCATAGGACTTGTTGTCCAGACCCTTTACCAGCTTATTTGCTCTTCTCTAGACATGCTCCAGCAACTCAGATGCCTAGAATATTGGGAATTTTTTCCTAATCCTTGTTTATTTTCAGGTGTTTTCCATTTTCAGAGTCACTTTCTAATGGGGCCAGCTCACATATTTTCATAGGTTGTGAAAAGAGTAAAGCCATACTAAATTTAGCCTACTGTTATGAGTTACAAATTTAATTTCATATATTGGAGCCTTCCATGTATTAGGGGTGTAACTAGTTGAAGCATGTTCGCTTCTACATAGAAAACAAATTTATTCATTAAGAACAGATTAATCTGTCACTGAATAACTTCCACAGAGAGTATCTTAAGATACTCTACTGTGCCTGTAGGAGTCAGGTGAAGGTTATTTTTAGATTTGTTAAAATTTTTGCCCAATAGAACTGGATTTAATCAGACAGGGCTGATTAAGCAGCTCTTTACCATGAGAATAAAACACACCACTGAAATATTGTTCAAGTTAAGAGGACAGGATGCCCCTTTTGATTTTTATATCATCGGATGAGTTATGAAGACCCCAAAAATATAGTTTGCACTTATAAAACACTTCAGTGAAGTAATTTTACTGCTAAAAGTGTTTGTGTTGTTTTCTTTTGTATTCTCCCTTCAGAATTTCTCCTTGACTGAAAATTCAGAGGTCAGTGTTTAGGCTGAGAAAGGACAAAAGGTGATTTTGAGAGACCTGCATCTCTTGCAGATGCAGAGCATCAGCCAGCTCCATATGTTGTTTTGTGGTACTGTTGTCCTTAGTAGTGCCACTTTCATCTTTGCACAATTGTGCTGAGCTATACTTGCCCTCCAGTTTAAAATGCCCATCTCCTCTGCTGGGGATTTTGTTCTCCAGGTTTACCTGCCTGTTCCTGATAATCATCTGCAGGCTTGTCAGTTGCTGGTGACAACACATGCCCCACTGCAATGAAGAGACATCATGGATACTTGAATTCTTGGTTTGTGGGCTCCCTAGGGAGGATGACAAGGTGGAGACGAGGAGTGAGGAATGGCTGTGATGACAGATGTCTGTGTGAGGAGAGAGACTGAATTTCATGGCTTCTGCACAGATAAGGTAGCTGTACTTCTACTTTGCTATTAAATTTATGTTAGCTGTCGCTTGGAATCAGTCTAAAAGTTGGGGGGGTTTAAGTACAAGGTAGTCTCAGTATTTTTTTAAATACTTCTTGACTACTGTGCATTGCCAACTATAAAAAAATTAAACATGCAATTTTTAAGGCTTCTTCACCAGTTGTTCTGGATCATCGAAGAAATTACCAGTTCATTTCGTTATGCTGCAGCTTGTGATTCTAGCATATTCCATAGCCTATTTTTTTGATTAAATATATGACCTTAAATGATGATTAAATTATATATTTCTCAGGAAATCTCAAGCTTTTCTGTACATGTAACCAGAATCAGAACAATTTTTCTTCCTTACCAATGACAACTCTCATCAATCTTTTGGAGGCAGACAAATGAAAATCTAAGTTGTGATCCAAGCATAATATTATAGCCACAGGTTACTAGAAAAAAAAAAAATAAGTTCAGCTAAGTGAAACTTTGGGCTTCCTTCTACTAATAGAAGTTCTCTCTCTGATGCACCTCTGTGCTGGCAAGCCCAAAAGCTAATATCTAGACTTTGGGTTTCTCCTACTGTGTTTGAAAACAGAGAGCTAAAGTATATCTATATGCCATTATGGTCACAAATACTGTAAAAAAAACCATAAGATACGGACAGAAACAGCAGCACTGCGTTCGAACAGCTTCATGCTGTATTATGAATTCCCTTCTTCTTGATCAGAAGTTGCAGCCAGGCTTGACCCTCTCTTCCTAGGTTCCCTCTCATATGTTTTAAAATCAAATGTGACCTTTTTGCACTTCCAAACCCACCAATGGCTACTGTGCTATTGTCAAGGTTTGCATTTCCTAGGAGACATTCTAAATTGAAAGATCTTCAACACATCTGAAAAGTCACCATTTCTTTTGCAAAGTTGTTAGGGTTTCACTCTTTTATCCTTCCTTGTGTCTCTCTGTAGTTTTTTGCACCCTCCTCTCTATTTCCCACCTGCTCTCTAGCTGTACCTGCTGTTTCCAGAGGCCTGCTGGAATTTTGTTATGATTATTGCAGAGCCCCTGTAGTCCTTAGTCATTGGTTTTACAGACAAAGTTTTCTCTGTTATTTATTTACCCAGTCATCTGAAATCCTAGTGAGTAAAAGATACGGAATATTGCTTCATTCAGAAAGAAACTCTTCATGTTCCTGATTTGCAAAGTGTTAGCCAAATATAATCTATTTTAATAACAACACAAATAATTCCAGTAGATATTACTGTAGCTCAAATGCCTGCAGTAGTAGACCTAACATACTATTTATTATCCTTTAACTTAGTACTTGTACTTGAATGATAATAGTCCTACTGATAAAAAATTGGCATAAGTTAGCCTACCGTGTTATTATATTTTAGTGTTCCTTACTACACACTTTTATACTACAGCAAACATTTTTACAGTGATACAAAATGTAGGTTATAGCAAACTTCTCACTTCCTTTTAGTTTAAAATAACAAACAAAAAACACCAACTACATTTAGGGTTAAATATAAAATTAAAATATAGAAATGTGTCTGTATATTTATGTAAGTGTGAAATGAGCTTGATTCTACTCTCTCTAATGTCAATAAAGCCAGTTTTCTTCAGAGACAATGTCAAGCTGTGTATGACATGCAAGTATGCGTATTTGCTCTGTGTGAACTGGAAAGCATCCAAGAGGAACCAGTATAAAATACAAAAAAACTATGAAATAATTTGGAACAATACTTTCCTTGGGGTTGGAGAAAAGTAATTATATGGTTAAAATATCTGGATCAACCTTATTGCACAGATAAGTAACATATATTTTTAAAAAATATGATTAATCAGAGAAAAATTTATGTGCTACGTAGTGTATCTGTATATAGAGAAAGAAACAATCTCATTCTGTAGATTGTTTCTAGTCCAAATTTTCATAATCCCTGATTTTGGGGAAATACACATGAAAACCAACAGAACTTAACATTGCAAACATTAACAAAACCTGCTCTGCCCTGAAACAACATCAGCTCAGAGCAGACACTCCTGTTGTTGGAAAGCGTCACTTTTGCTGCGGAAGAAGCGTGACTGCCCCTCTGGGCCCAGTAAGGGTCCTAGAGCCTTTGGGTTGTGTGACACCTCTGATTCTCATTAGCTGCACCTGACACTTACCTTTGGTGCTTGCCAAAGCCCCTTCTTTGACTTCCTTTCTTAGTACTCTGTGCAATGACATTCAATTGCACGTTGTATGTTTACTTCTTCCTTTTTATTATTTTTTCTTTCCTTTTTATCTTGCATTTAGGAGACGCTATCATGAAAGTTGGTCTCCTAGGAATGCTCCTAGGCTACCTGGAGAGGTGTTTCAATGCAATGACTTAGCTACTTCTAGATCCTCTTAAGAAAACACATTTTTGTTTTCTCTTTGAAGCATACACATGTAAAAGAATTTTGGTGAATTGTCATTTTGAGAGGGGAAAGTGAGAATTTTAGAGTTATTTGATTATTTTTCCAGCTACCTCTCCTTGCTATGTCCAGAAGAGCTGTATTTAATTGGTTGAGACTTATGAACGTGTAGAAAAGCCACTAATGCGCATGCATTAGTGTGAGTGTGAGAGTTGAGTGTGAGAGACCTGTGAAGAGTCCAAAAAAAAAAGAAAGAGAAGTTAGCAGAAATAATGAAACTGTTTAGTATATTTTTCTTTGCTTATTACCATTATTAATCAGAAAAATTTTGGATGTAACAATCAGGGTAATGAAACCTGTTTGATTTTTTTTTTAATTATGTATGTCTAGCAGTTTATTTAAACTAAATGTGGTAACCTGGACTGGAAGATACACCTCCTATGAGCTCTTTCTTCAGACTGATATTTGGAAGACTTACAACAAAGTGAGGTTTGGAACCTTTTCTGCAAGTGTCATCATGCTTTTCTTTTTATTGCCATTGCCTTAAGAATTAACAACCTTATGTTTCCTGCAATCAAGTACCAGAAAAATTATCAGATAAGTTAAATACAAAATGTGAAATACATAATTGATGTTTGATGAAGAGGGTGGATTTGGATTTGGTGGATTCAGATCCAAAGCCTAGACTGTCAGGACATTATACACTCTAAATAATACCTTGCACCAATGATAGCTGCTCTAACTTGAGCTGAAAAAATTATGCCTTACCTTTTGTATTACAATATACAGAGTGTTAATACCACCCATAGTGAAACAGAATGTGGCTCGTGTCTTTTGCAAAGTCTTAGTAAAACAAAAATTTAAAAATATCCAAAATGTTTTAATTTCTTTAGGTATTTTAGGAGGAATAAACAGGTTGCATAAACTAGAGATGTCCCTGGAGGAATCTCCAAGTGGGCAAGTAGGAACAAAAAGTGGATGCCTCTAAATCACAAAATACAAATGCTTTGGAATCTCTGTTCCAGTCTCATACTGGTTTGTGGGATTTTGATCTAACAAAACCTGTACAGAAAAAAGTACCATGTGGGGAAAGCACCAGTGATATAAAAGGCCAAATCAATACAATTAATAGGTCACTTTTCTCAGGCTATTTCCAGACTATGCATTTGAAGCAGATTAATAGACAGGCCGAGATTGTTTCAGCAAGCAATTTGGATGAAGCTGGAGTCACATTGAACAGGAAGACAAAAGACCCGGCACAATTCCCAGGCTTCAATCCAGATCCTGTTAAACATAGAAACTTCAAAGAATGAGAAGAGAAAGGAGGAGAGATGTCTCAAGCAGGGAAAGAATAAGAAACTCAAAGACATTTTATTTTCCTGCTAAACTCCTTTAGAAAACTGTCCATTTATTTCTTGCAAACATAGAATCCAGCTGTATATAGCAGCACAGTAGGCACTCAAAATTTTACATGAATCAAATATACAGCTGACAGTCTGATCTGTGTTATTCAAATTCTGTCTGCATGTTGGCTGAAGGAAAAAATTTTAACTAGAAATAGTTCAAAAACATGGGAGAAAGCGCACAGAAAATCTGGAAAAGACATACTTGGTTGTAGGTTTTTTGTCAACCCTATCAACATATTTTTCCCCCCTGAGATTTTCTTCTTAATTCCCATTTCTAACCATGCTCATAAGTGGAAGCTAAATGCCTTCATCTTAACTTAGCTAGTATTTAATAGGTCTGTGAAAACACAAACAGATCTTCACAGGTCTACATTTAAAGTATTTAAAATTTGGTACTTAATGATTTTTAGAGAAAATGACATTAATTATCCATTACAAGGAATAATAGTTCTTTCTCAAAGCTTACCTTCTCTATGTAGTATTTTAATTAGATGGTTTAAATGCTAAAAAACCATTTTAATTTACAGAATGAATTGTCTGTTAAAATCCTGTTCAAAATTTTGACACTGCATTTTTTAAAATGTAAATGAAGTTTAATACCTAATATATGGTCTGTATTTTTGCCTTCATTTATTATCCTGTCCCTCTTATAGACCATTTCAAACTAAATAACACATCATACAGGAACCCAACTAGAATTGCTGATAACAGTAGCTTAAATAGACTGCTAGTGGTGCATGCTGTCCCTTCCTTCCAATAGGTTTATTAATCTATAAACTGGATTATATGCTATTGAATTAGTGACACTTCTTATTTATAGACTTTTTTGATTTATAATTTTCATTGACTACTTGAACTATTCAAACTTAAAAGTAGGAGACATAAAGTGAAATAAGTCCCACTGCAACTTGTCTGTTCAGAAAGGAAATTAATACCTTGAGTAGGATAAAAGAAGCAGAGTAATTCCTGGAGTGTGTTAAGGAGAGGTAAAACTTATACCATCCTAAGACAGAACTAAACTTCTGAAGGCTATCTATCTGACAGAGGAAAACAGAAAAAGAGGGAAAACTTCTTTTGCATTCCTGCACATTTGCAACTAATGTCAAACACATAAGACTTTTATTTTTGACATTGCATGACAACCATGAAGTTGCTTATGCAATTTTTATTTTGAGACCAAATTATAACAGAAATCAGGGGCTCCAACCTGAGAAAAGGATTATCAGAAATATATTTTTTGTACATTAAAGGAAAAATAATATGCAGATTTGTCAGACTAAGGAAGGCAACCAAGTTAAGCCACAATTTTTGAGATCCCAGTGGGGGGGAACAAGAAACATTAATGCTTTGGACAGGCAAATCTTAAGACTCCTATGAGCATACAGAAATATAGCAAGATGAAACACTCAAAGGAGAAGATGCTGAATGCATCTTAAACTAAGTTAATAATGCAATCTTGGAAAACAAGTAAAAGGAAGGCATTTTGTGAAATTCAACCAAAGGATTACAAGAAAGTACTGGAATATCACCTTAAATACTTGTGAAATCTTTATCATTTGTAAAGTGAACACTAACACACAAGTTTGTCTGCTAGTAGCAACAAAGGCACTATAGAAAAGTTAGTTGTGATGAAATAAGTAGGAAGAAGAGAGCAAGAAAATAATTTCTAGTACAAAATTTTTATGAAGTTGCATGAAAATCCCAAACCTCTATCAAAGTTTATTTGATGAAACAAGTGTGATATGCTTCTAAATTAATATTTCTGCTATCTAGAAATATCATCAGTAGAAAATTATGGCTTTTAGAGATGAAATCACAAAGCTAATGTCAGCGTTTACTAAATGGGACTTGGTAAGTGTTGTTACAATTCGTAAAAGAAATTCTTTTCAAAGCAATATGATCACAAGTATGTCACTTCAGGTCCAAGGTGTCCAGACTTAATGGTCTTGTGGAATATATTGTAGAAATTGAGAGGAGAATGCTTTAAAAAGTAAAAAACTCAGATCCCCATTTGGCATTCCTAAATTTCAGGGAAACATCCTTTAAATTTAATCCATCACCAGTTGATATGTGGTTAGACAGAAAACTTACAGCCAAACAACTTGATTGTATAACCTCCTCTTTTAACTTAGAGGTAAGTTAGAAAAAAGAAACTGAAAGAGAAAGCATACTTGGGGAATGGAAACTATCACATAGCCTCTACATCTTCAAGACGATATACACGATGGACATGAATCAAAGACATTAATCTTGAGTGTTGTTGTTTCAGTTAGCTTATTATTGAACATACAGCAGAAACTGGAGCTAAACCCTCCTCTTCGGAAAAAAATTGAAGGAGTAAGAGGTGAATTCTGAAAATTTAAATGTGGAAACAAGGAGTTGAAAAGTCTGCAAAAGAAGTCACAGTATTGTAGTAGTAGAAGAGCTGAATATGGAAAGAACTGCAAAGGTTTCTTCAGGACACCACAGGAAGGGTATAAAAGGGCTTATTGCAACAGGAAGTTGTCAAAGGATCACTGCTATATAAGCAGCAATAAAAGGAAGCTAATGCAGAATTTGTCTTGTATGCAGCTTTGAATGTGTCCCTTGAGAAGAAGATAGGAATAATATTTGGTGCAAGTTGTCACTACATACCCAAGTATTAAGTTATTCATGGTGTTCATAGCTGAGCCAACAGAAAAGGAAACTGGAATAATTGTTAAAAGGTGCTGAGGAGACCCCCTGTCATTATAAGTTTAAGGAGAGGTTACACAGACGCCTCTCAGGACAGGAGGTAGACATAATAGTCCTGCTCTGGTCAAGGCATTAGCTTAAAAAATTGCTATCTCAACCTGGAGAAACTGTTAATGTAGCAAGGGTCTGCAACTGCGTTTGGGACAGGAGACTCTAGTAGGATGTGGAGGTAAAAAATTAAATAAAAAATGAAAATCTGAGTCAGAATATTTCCTGGAAAATTTGTTTCCTGGAAACAAATGAGTTTCCAGGTTGTCTACTGAAATGAAGTATCAGTAGATTTTAAAAATGGCTCATTTTTGTTTCCACTCGCTTTACTCCCTATTCACTTTCCTTAGTCCCAATACAGTAAAGCACATTTGAAATTTTAGGCACCTTTTGAAGTGCCCATTAAATCCCAGGACAACTGAATGCATGACTTGTTGCTTTTCATAAAAATAACAGTTGGTAGTGGAAAATAGATATTTATAAACTTTGAAGTATGAGAGTTGTATGTCATGCCTGTACTCCCACAGAGATTTTGCAGAGCTAAGAAGTCATCTACATGTTGTTGCCTCATTTCCAACACGGGTCTTTGTGGGGAATCTTTGGAGTATGGGTCTGTCTGATGAACTCGGATACACAGGATTCCACATGCTTGCAGTAACCTCCCTCAGCCTCAGCGAGCCCTCACTCAGGGTTAACAAATGCTGGAGGATTTGGTGAAACGCCCTGTGGATTGGAGAGCCTCAAGCAGTGACTTTTGCCATGCAGTAAGGAGAAGGAAGCAGGACCAACAGAATGTCTGTCTAGGTTAAAAGCAAAATCAGCTTCAGCCATCCCTTCCATCTCTTCCCAGGGCAGCCCAGGTAGCCATGCAAAGCCAATGAGATGCCATTGCTTGAAACAACTTGGGTGGGGCTCTGAAAAACTATAGAACACAATGGCACTCCCTTCCCTTATATCCTATATTCCATCATTGGGGGTTGGATTAGATGACCTTTAGTGATCCCTTCCAATGTGAATTATTCTATGATCTGCTGTTCCATCTACCTCAGGGTGAGGAGATGAAAACAGCGGCAGCTCTGTGACCATGCCAGGGCTCAGGCTGGGGGCTGTGGCTGTTCAGAGACAGAACTAACTTGTGGTTGTTCAGAGACAGAACTAAGTTTTCCATCCATGTACCTAGGGAGATAATTTTGATGAATGCATGCACAGCTTCTTGGGCCACAAATTGAGAAACATCTGGTATTCCAAACTGAAACTAATATACATAACTCTAAATTAGGATCTCTTGGGTCTTGGAAAGTTTTTTTGAGAGGAGAGGTTTCTCATAAGTGGATATTTCTAATTATGGAGGTCTATAATACTAAGGAGCTCATAAGGCTTTTCCTCTTTGTTGGATCCCAGGGCTACAGTACTGATGAGTAAATAAGGGAGAGAGACAGAAGAGTGATGTGTTAGGTACATAAGGCATACCTAAGTGTTTGTAAGCCTGGAGGTATATTTTCATAGGCTTTAATCTGGCATATCCTCATCAGTAGTTTCAGGTTTTAGAATGACTGGGAACATGCTATTAGTTAGGAATAAGAATGTGACAGAAACCTTTTCAAAGTATCAAGGCTACTCTGAAAACATCAGTGTTCATTAAATGTTATCAAGCATTTTATTCAGATGGCACAGTGCAGGAAGATCCTGCTGTTCAAGGCTCTGTATGTACTCAAAGGAGAAAGAATTCATACCCTACTCACTCACACTCCAGGGAAGACAGACAAAAGGTGAGTAAGAGGAAGAATTTTTATTCCTGATTTACAAAAAGAGCATGGAGAGGTAAATCACTTGTGGGGGTCATACAGAAAGAATATAATAGGATGAGGACATGTAATGACTAATTTATTACCTTCTGTTGTAGCTCCCTTTCCTGAGTGCTTCGTGAGCCTGTGATGTAAGAAATGAAGATGCATTTTCTGAGGTCTCCATCATGGTGTGTGGTCTTTCCCACATGAATAAGAGAGTCTGTAATTTAGTCAGATTTGATACAGTGTTCTCTGCAGTCAGAGAACATGTGTTGCTATTAGCTGCAGATCCAGATGACCTTAAAGGCCATTTGATCTTCCTCCATGTTTTGAGAATAGGTGCTGTGGGGAAATGGGCTGAGCAAAAGGAATGGAGAATTCAGCATTAAATAAGTCACATTATCATGTGTGCCTAAGTGTGTTGCACTTGGCTGACAGCTGTAAGCCACCTTAAAGCAGTAATGAGGAGAGCAAGGTAGGAATTGAAAATTTTCTTTTTTGAGGGTTGTTACTTATGAAGCTTTCCAAAGCTTAATTTTGAGTAGTAAGATGATGGATAGTGAATCATTTGAACAAAATCTTATTTGGGTCTTTAGTTTATGTAATAGGATCTCATTCAACAGACCTCCTTGTTAACTCATTAAGGAAATTCAAGACTGGGGAATGAGAATACTGTCAGAAGGCAAGGTGATGCATTGCATTGTCTCAGAAGCAGCTGTATTTATTTCATGAATGCTTTTCAAAAACATTCTGTGGTTTTTATGGCTTCCAGTTTCTCCCTTAATTTCCATCAATCTATAATTAATCTTGAGGAATGTTTGTGGTGCACCACTGTAATTTTGTACCCTGTGAGGCTGCTTTGGAAACCTGTTTCTCATAGATACAAAGGAAGGAAATTTTTTTCAGGATACAGTGAGTGCAAGAAATAAGTACCAGGAAGATCACTCTTGAATCTTTCTGCAAAATGTCTATAATGACAGACCAAAGACAAGAAATGAGAAGGAAAAAGTGTGCATATAAAGTGGAAAACAATATAGGAGCAGGAGATGGAGAAAGTATTTCTTTACAGAAAATAATCCTGTCCTCTTCTATACAGTTATATTTGAACAGGGGTAGGTATAGACACCGTTAAACATGCAACTTTTTCTGAAGTGAGGGAAGAAAACTGGTTTTGGTTTTCTGATAAAATTATCAGGCAAATTTTGCAGTAGGCAAAGGATATATGCTGTCAGAGTGGCTGGATTCTAACATTACAAAAAACAAAACAAAACAAAACAAAAAACAACACAAAACATTTTCAAACATAACTAAAACTTGAGCAATCAGAGATCTTTGGCTCTCATTAAAAATAAAGCTCAGTCTTCCTAAGCTTAGGTATATCTACTGTAAAAAGGAGTTGATTAATGAAAACTTAATTCAAACTGTGTGAGACAGCAAGTTGCAAGGTAATGGTTTTTGCTTAGATTTGAAAGGGAAGGAAAAACATTGATTAGGAGCATGTGAAATATTTTAAATGAGTATTTTTTTTTAAGCATTCTGCGTATAGCAAATCTGTACTATGAGGTCCTGCAGTGTGAATATGTATGTGCTATGTAAACTGAGCTTGCTAATTAGACTTAACGGAATGCTCACTGAAGTACTAATCAGGTAGGATAAGTTTCTTGCTTGTTCTTCACAGATTCCAGGGAGGAGCTAATTGGTTTTTTCTCTGCTGGATTTTTTTCAGGTTTTTTGGGGGGGTTTTGTTTGTTTGTTTGTTTGGGGGGGTTGTTTGTTTTATTTTGCTTTTTCTGTTATTAATGTTTGTGGGTTTTTTGTTGGTATTGCTGTTTTTGTGTTTTGTTTGTTTGGATTTTTTTAAGATGCACTTTCAGAATGTAAAATAAGACCCCCATGGAAGAGAAAAATGAAAACAATGTACATCTCTCTGTGACCAAATGAGTAGCCCAAACTTTCAAAACCTGTGTACCCAAATCTTTTTTTTTTTTTTTTAACAGAGATTTTTTTACCTTGGCATAGGAAAAACTTTTCTCACTCTACAGGATGGGTATTTCATTTCCTCATCCATCCTAGTCCCCATACCATGTAGGTTTCCTTTTGAATTCATCTCTCTTAAAATCAGAGTGGTGTTTTGAGTTCTAAATAATTCAGGCTTTTATAGGGAAGCATTAATACCCTCTATCTTTTATACAAGTACTCTACCTGTTAAATATTAGTTGTCTGTAAACCCCAGCGGATTTGGGTGTCTCTTGTTCTTCCAAGCTGACTATCTACAAGGAGATTTTCCTCTCTCTGTATTATTTCCAGTTGATTACCTTCCAGTTCATAAGAGGATTTTATTTGATATCATTGCACACTGTTACAGATGCTAACAGATGTACTTCTATGCTGTCTCTCATTCCTCACTTCATTCTCAAGATCACTTCGTTCTTTCTACATGATAATCCATTTTTTCTTTCCGGTGGTTTCATCCGAGTATGCAACATCCACATTTCCTATCAGTAGAGTTACAAATCTTTTATTTGTGTAAAGGTATTGAAGAAAATCTGAATGTGGCATGTCCTACAACCTGAGATGTTCTCCTAGCAGCTTCCTTTTAGTTTGGAAATTCCTTATTTCACAGAATCACAGAATTTTCATTGTTGGAAAAGACCTCTAAGATCACCAAGTCCAACTGCCAAAGCAAAAAAATCGCAAGCAAATGACAATGCCTGTCATCTCCCTTTATTTCCTAACCCAACGTATAATCAATTTCCTAATTGCCATCTTATGTACTCTAGCAATTCCCCTTGAATATGTTATTATAATCCATAAAGATTTGATCTAGCATATTCCACTTGTCAACAAAAAGCCAGCATCTACTCAAAATGTCATCTGTACCTAGTATAATCTGCCTTTTTTTCCTGCTCTCCATCCACATTGCAGAAACAATTATTCTTTTGGGCCTATCAATGGTTCTTGAATTCTGAAAGCAAATTACAGCTTTTATTGGTAACTCCATCTAAGAAAAATCTTCAGGATGTTGTTTAAGTGGTTTTAAAATGTGCAAGAAAGGCAAATATATGTCTCTTTAACTAACATCCTTCATAGAAGCATCAGCATTCTGGCTGTGCAGAGACCAATTCTAGCACTGTGTAATGATTACCATAGATTACAATAGACTACAACCATTTAGAGGAGAAACACAGGGCTTTACGAGAACAATCTTCATTACTACCACTGAGGTTTGGTGACCTTTCTATGTTTGGTAAGATTTTTGGTTTATTTTTGTAGCAATGTGAAGGGACAGTATCATTCCAATTTCTTAAGAGACAACAAAGTTTTGACTATTTGTAGTAATTTCAAATAATGATTTTTGGTAGGAGGACAGTTGGAAAAGGCATAAGAGAACTGAAGGATTTGCCAAAGACATTTCAAAATAAAAAGTCCAGCATTAAGTTTTGCCAGTTTGAAGCAGGTCATTTTAACTGAGTAATTTGTCCCTAATAGGTGTGTAGACACATAAAAAAATGTGACTTCAGTATTTCATGTTTTTTCTAAAACTTGCATTTAAATGCCACATTATATTTCCACTATCAGCTTTTAAAAAGTATATTCAGTATAAAGAAGATAAATGATGTATTGAATGTCAGTGCAGAAGCCTTTTTCTTGTTCTTGAAACATTTTCTTTCCAATAGTAAGGCTACCAAGATGAAAGAAAAAATTAAAATCTGAGGGTACTTTGTTTCTTCTGTCTAAACACATGCAGTAACAAAACAAGTGAAAAATACTAATACATATATTCTGAAGTCATTAGTTATCTGTGGTAACTGAATGGAAAAAAAAACACAAAAGCTATTATAGTGACATGGGTGGCAAGTGAATCCAGAGGTTGTGTAAGAGCAATGGCCATGTGCCAGTAGACATTAACTGACTAAAAGCTCCCACCTGATGTTTACCCTGTCTGTAGAGGTTTGCATATTTTCTTTGGTTTTTTGAACTCAAGACAGTGTCTATTTGCTTGTTCTTTATAGATACCAGAAGAAAGTGTTCTCTCTTAAATTCTGTTATTGATGGATTATGGGTTTCTTTCAGAAACAGTGAAAGAACAAACAGTATTCAAAAGCCCTCACTTTGCCTCCAGCTAAATTCATAGACTGTCAAAACAAGTGATTTATTTATTTATAAAGCAAATTCAACTTGATTTTCAGATCACTAAGATTCATATTGGGGTGACAGAGTGGGGACTAAGTTACATGTTCGGTTCTTATTTTATTTAGCTTGGTTCCACTGTTAAATGTGACCCTGTGGCAGTTTATGGCCTCCAAATATTATATAGTTTGAGTGAAAAATAGATCCATGTGGCCATAGTTTCAGGTAATGCTTTTCTAGACTTTTACACTGCTAAAAGCTTTATTGCTGCTATCAATGGGAGGAGAAGATGCAGTCTTTCAAATAAATCTGATCAGTGTTTACCTGATGATCCTCTCAGCTTATACCTATATTTTTTATTGGATTTAAAGGAGTTGTTTCCATTTTACATGGGAAAAAGACTGGATCTTTCAAAGTTTACATGGAAAGCCAGAAAAGTCTACATATTAATTTGGTTGTTGATATACATTAAGTGCAGTAGGTTCAAACCTTGGTCTTATTCATCGCAAATAATATGCTAGGAGCAAAAGCAAGTTCTGAGTCAGTGGGTTATTTTGCCAATCTTCTCCATCCAGTTTTGGCAAGCTATTTCATCCTGCAATTGATCAGTTTGAGCCAGAGAAGTTAACTAAAAGCCACATGTTTCCACAGTGAATTTTTTCACAAAACCATTTTTCAAATGGATTTTTTTTTCCTTAATCTTATCAAATTTTTTTAGTAGTGTTAGAGTTACTTCAGATTTGAGATAATTGCATATCTTGGTCAGTATCTATACATTCACAATATGAGACTCTTTGGTTTTGGAAAACCTTGAAATGCAGATCAAAAGAAATGCAGAGATGCCAAATTTTATTAAGATTTTTGTGTGTGTGGTTTTCACATCATAATGTGAAATGTTTGAGAAACCATCTCAGTATTTCACTGAATTAGAACAGCCCTGCTTTTTTTATGTTTTCACTTTATTCACCTAAGGGTGATCCAAACATGAAATCAAATGTTCACCTCAAACATTTTAATAAATGATTGTACAGGATCATGAACTCATAAAATCAGAACTACTTTGCATTATTGTTAATGCAGTTTCCTCTGCATCATGAGCAACATATTGATATTCTATAGTTAATAGGCTGCATTAGAATAATGAGCAACGTATAGTGACATAAATAAGTCATCGTGGAAGGGAAAAGATGTATTTCTTATAAGGGAAAGACCAGTTGACTCTGGTCTGCTTATCCAAAAAGGAAAAAGACCATTGCATGCCTTTTCTTGTGTCAGGCTTGTAGTTTCTGTGAAAGACAGGTCCCCCATATAAAAAATGTGATTTCTGACTGAAACTTTCTGTGCTGGTGTTCTGCATCAGGAGGAAATTAACTCCCTCAGAAAATGCAGTCCATGGGCAAAGCTCACATAGGTACCACTGTGCAAACCCTTGTAAAGCAACACAGGGAGTGGGAGTAATGCAAGTCAGCAAGGAATCCCTTGATCCTTGTTGGCAGCATATACTGACCTGTCCAAGATGAATAAGAGCTGGCAGAAGGTGTTGACACAGCATGCTAGACCCCACACTAGCCTCCAGGCATCCTGGTGGCCCACAGACAGAACCATAGCTCGAAGTCACTGTCACTTATTCGTCTTTTCATGGGAAAAGTTCTTCTTAGGAACTGCTGAAAACCTGTAGTTCTCTTCTTACCAACAGCCACCAGGCATATAGGAATGCAGAACAAGCAGGAATTTCCATTACTCTTGGAGATGACTACACTGCCAGGAGTCAGACTGATTTCAGTTCCTCAAATTCACCTCTCATGAGAAGTAACTGCAGTATGGCCCCCTTGCTCCTTTGTCACTGTGCCTCATGAAGTGAAATTTTGACCAAATGAAAGGGAAGCTCTATAGGTAGTCTAGGCCATGGGCAATCCTAAGGTGAATTCTGTCGTTTAATTACTGAAGGATCTGCTGCAAATGAAAAATCAGGGACAGACTTGTTGATAGACTAAATTTGTTCAGGTGGAGTACTCTACTAACATGTTTACAATGTCTTCCCTGCTCTCCACTTCTTCAAGGATGTTGCTAGTGTGTCCGCAGGCATCAGCACTTTGCTGTGCCAGCATACGCTCTGGGGCATTCCTTTCAAGTGCTGTTCAATACAAACTGCATATCAAGTATGCTCCAGGATGCCTAATTAAATCTAATGTAAAGGCTGTAATCTAGACACTATCTCTCTTTTATACCATTTCCCAAACTGATCCTGACTTCCTCTGTGCCTTTCAGTCTGTATGAGACCTCAGGTGAAGGCAGAGTACTGCAGTCATTTCTTGTGTTCATGCTGTAGACTGATACTTTCCCAGGTTTCTGCACCCAGAAGCCTAAATTGTTAACAAGTGGTGTTTCACAGTTAAATATGTGCTATATTTCATTGCTGTGCAGTGAGGGACAAAGTATTCCACGCATCACTTCTGAGCTGATTTAGGCAAAACAAAAGCCCCAAATTAGCAAAATGTGTTCAGCCAAGTTGGAGGAAGAAAAATACACTTAGGAAAGAACGACAAACAGAACAACCTACATATCCTCATACTCTCCTGGAATGCACATGCAATAGGCTTTGTGGGACAAGACCAGAAAAATCAATGCTCCAAATAAAATATCATTGGAATCCTCTTCTCATTTCACCTGTGGTCTCAGTAAGGAGCCATAATATATCCATGAATAATGTTTAGCTTCAATCTCTTTTACAACCCTTCCAAACAGATGAGCAATTTTTGAAAAGCAACTGTTGAAGATGCACTTTTGCCTCTTCATCAAAAACGTATAAAAATGAAATATATTGTAGTATTTATTGCAGTGTATTACAAACCTTCACGGTGATCCAATACAGATGCTTCTTTTTCTCTGTGGCACTGACCTTCAAAAGTGATGATGTGAAAAGCCCTAGATTTTATGACAGCTTAACTCGGAATACATTACAGCTTCTATAATAGTATGTCTTTTAAGCTCTGCTGTAAACTTTAAATATGAAAAGAAACACTGTACCTTGTACTCCACTGTAAAGTTTAAATATGAAAGGAAAGATATTCATGGAAATGTAAGCAGGATTTAACAATATTTGTATGAAAGGAAACTCTTTTTTTATCTTTCCCTGCCACACAGATAGTTTTTTTCTGGATGTTCTATAAATTTTGCACTTGTTAGGTAAATCTGATTATCAACAATGTTAAGGGCACCAGAGAAGCAATAGGTAGAACTGCATGATGCAGTTGTGCATAGATAAGCTGGTCACTGAATAGATGGGTTTAAAAGCAGAATTCCAAGATGTGTGTGACTACAGCTGTGAGACACAGGCTGTTGGTAGCTTTAGCAAACTCTGTGATACAGCCCTGTCAACCTGAGCCAAGCAAACAACTCTTAATAGTGGTCACTGAAGGACATTTATTGTTTGTGTTCCAGTAATGAAAAGGTCAAGAGAGCTGTAGAATTGATTCTTCTCCATAGTTCCCAATGGCCTGTGGATCTTGTGTCTTCGAGATGCTGTTTGACTTCATTTGTGGCAGCCCCTAGTACTATGACCACGATCAAGGGCTCCAGAAAAGGGCACTCCTCTAACAAAGGAGTTAGGCGAGTGGTTACTGCTATAGCCATGCTGGCACACCTCTCCTGACAACTTTGGTGGTCCCCCAGAAGAGCAAGAAAAGACTCAAGAGCCATTCCTGGAAAAAAGATAGATGTCTTTTGGAAACCATCTCGTAAGGTTTTCAGCTTTGATGCTGCAGCTTGCTGCATTTTGCTGCCAGGAGGAGGAGAAAAGGTGAAGCAGAACAGTTGACCAGGAACATTCACAGAGGCACTGAGAGAGTGCATGATCTGTTCTCCAACTGAATAGTTTTAATTATGTTTGGGTTCTTTTCTACATTTCTTTGTGTTGATCAACCTACTTGTCTGCTCAAGGGGTGGGTGGGTAGCTGTATGTGTGTGTATGTGTGTTGTTTTGTTGCCATTTGTTGCATACCCAGACATCTTGTCAGTTATGAATTATGGCTTTGCTTCCATGGGCAATGCAGTGAGCCACCTCTGGCTGAAATGATGCCCTCACCTCTGCACCTCCCTTCAACAGTGCTGGCTTTGTGATAAAGATAAGGTGATTCTCCCCTCTGCTCTCATGAGACCCCCACCTGGAGTACTGTATCCCTATGGATCCCTGAACACAAGAAATATCCTGCTGGATCAAATCCAGAGGAGGGTCATGAAAATTATCTGTGAGCTGGAGTAGCTCTCCTACAAAGAAAGGCTGAGAAAGTTGGGGTTGTTCAGCCTGGAGAAAAGCAGACTCCCAGGAGACCTTCTAGCAGCCTTCCGGTACTTTAGGAGAGCTACAGGAAAGCTGGGGAGGGTCTTTTCATGTAGCAATAGAACAAGAAGGAATGGCTTTAAACTGGACGAGTGTAGATTTAGGTTAGACATTAAACTGGAGGAGGGTTGGAACTGGATGATCTTTAAGGTCCCTTCCAACCCAAAACATTGTATGATTCTATGATTACAAGTAAATTCTTTACTATGAGAGCTGTGAGACACTGGAACAGGTTGCCCATGAAAGATGAGGATGTCCCCTCCTGGGAAGTGTTCAAGGACAGGTTGGATGGGGCTTTGAGAAATCTGGTCCAGTGGGAGGTGTCCCTGCCCATGCAGGGGGTTTGGAACTACCCTTGACTAGATAACTAATCTTTAAGGTCCCTTCCAACACAAACCATTCTCGGCTTCAGTCCTGTTCCTGGCCCATAGCTGGGCTAAGCTGAGACACAGCAGCCAAATTCACACTGTTCACCACAGAGACAACACAGACAGGATTTGAGGTATGCCTGAATAGCAGGTAGAGACAGACTTGCAGAGGAAGATACTATTCATCTAGCAATGTCTTTATGAAAGAAAAGCTTTGTCTTTAGGGACGCTAAATGTTTCCCCAGTGCATGTGACTCCAGAAACTGGGTGGCCACCTTCTCTGTGCCCTCTGATTAGCCCAGATATTCATTGCAAAGGCAAAGATGGCTCATGATGGAGGGGCAATCAGCCAGGAAGGAAAACAGTAGCTACCATAGGCAGCTTACTTCTGCACGGAGGTCACAGAGTACTCATTTCACCACCTCCTGGTTCGGATAAATGATCCCTCAGAGGATGTGCGTTGCTTATAACTTTTGTGCTGTGAACTTTGTGTAGCTCACTGGTAGAAATAGTGAACACAAATGAAACTGCAGCAAGCCCAGAGATAAGACTGGAAAACTGCAGGACGTGAGATCCATCATTTGGATCACCCTCGGTTGTGCAGCAAGAAGATAAGTTTGAAGCAGCACTTGCATAGGATATTCTGTAAATCCTAACATCATTTCATGGAAGACATGCCAGTGTGAGCACAAAAGAGCCTGAAGGCTTCTGGGATGTAAAAGTGACTGTTGAACACACTTGTGGGCACTCCTGTCAGTTTAGATATATTATCTGTGACTCTAGGATAGTCTTCTAGAATGGATGGCCTTAGCTGGCCCCCTTCCCTTTTACAGATGATTTTCAGTGGATCTCATTTTTTTTAAAGTAATAAATATTGACCTGCCTTCATCAGTTGTGTCTACTGTAATAAATCAAACCTTTCATATCATCCTTCTGCCTGGAACCAATCCTGATATTTCTATTCTATAGCTGCTTTTGGGACAGCTCTAAATGCTGTTTCAATATGGACATAAATTCAGCCTGTACTCCAAACATCCAGTTGAGAGTGGTATGGATACAGGCAATGTGGTGCTGAAATGAAGCAAACCCATTTGCAATATATTACTTTATACTCACTGCTGTCTAACAAGATTGCCTGTCTTCTAATTTTTTAAAAACAAGGGTGAGCTTACCTGCACCTGTTTGCATATGATCACTGGATAAGACTCCAAGTTCTTGCAGCACTCTTAGTCTTTGTTGAGAGAAAATATTTTAAAGGCAGCTCAATTCCTTGGCATGAACTGTGTATCTTATTTAAATTATCAGGAGGGATGAAGGTGAAGAGGACTAGTTAAATAAGATTTATACATGTTAGTCTGTACAGAGCATGAGAGTTTATGAACACAAATAATCCCTGTGAGAAGTGATAAATAAAGCATAGTATCCTTTTCAGTTCAGATTTAATAGCAACTTCAACAGTATGTAACTCTGATCAATATCTGCTGCAAAGAAAAGCATTTTATGCTATGTGTCTAACACAAATGCATTGAGGGGACATAATATTCTTAATTCTTTCAAACCTGCTTCCTTTCCACAATGGGATTCCAATATCTGGGCCATGGAAAAAGGAACAGGTCAAAAAAAAAAAAAAAACAAACCCACTTTGGTACCTAACACTCAACAGAAGTGGAATTTAAGTTTCCCAGTTCAAAAGCAAACAGTTCACACCACTTTTGTATAACTCATCTAATGTCTGACCATTTCCCTGACCTCTCAGACAAGAGAACATATTCAACTTATTACACACTTAATGGACGTTACCTCCTCCCAGCTGAGACATAACAACAGCTCCTTTTCTATTATAATTTCAAATAAAACCTGAAAAGTTTTCAAGTAAACTCCATTAGTCTGCAAACAGAAGACCAAGGCAACTGTCAGCTACTCTCTGTAAAGAAGACAGATGTTTCCAGATGAAGAAGACAGTAAATTCTTACACTGAGATAACATTATCACCACCTAATTTTTAGCAGTAGTTACATAGGCTTCTAAGAATCTGTTTTATATGTCCCCATCCATACCAGCCTCTTGGCTGGATTAGGCTGAGCTTGGCAGGTTGGTACCTTATGTCTGACTTGTGTCCCTAAAATGTTAAATGAAATCATATTTTCAGGATGCATCCTCCCTCTCCCCAGCTGCTTTGGGGGCAGCAGCTTTGCCTCTGGAGAGGAAAAGTTGGGTCAAGAGAACTACATAGACCAATCACAGTGCTTCTCTCCATGATGCCTAGAATAAAATGGCTCCTCAAAGCATCTTTGGCTGTTATGCCAGGTCAGTGGGGGGTCCCTTTTTTTGTTGTTGTTCTTCCCTGTGCTGCACTGGTGTCCTGTATTCTCAATGGAGAAGAAGGTTGCTCTCTGAGACAGGTCACCTTCTCTTGCCTCCCTGAGTAGGATCATCTTGGTTGCTTCAAGGTTGTTGTGGGCTCTCGGTGATACCATGGACTTGAACACCCCCATCTGCTGCTGGGTCTGGTGGGGGACTTTTGTGGTCAGAAAGTAATTACCAGCTGAGGAGTGTGGGTTTCACGTTTATATATTTGTATTGAACAGTTATTATTATTACTACTTCATTAAACCTATTCTAATTTGGGTTTTTTTCCAACCTTAAAGTTTTTATTCCTTATTCCCCTTTTTATCTTCCCCTCGAAGGACAGCTGGGGGGATACCAGAGAGTGTCTGTCACCTGGTTATTGGCTAAAACCATGATAAGCAGAAAACTCCTGTTTCTCAGTCTCCTGAAAAGCCTCTGTGCCTTGCCCCCTCCTGCCCTGCATGCCATTCCCACGGCGTGCCAAATTTATGGGAGTGCTGTGACCACCCCAGCAGGCTGAGCTGAGATGCTGCTGCTGCCACTCAGAGTGAACCCTTTTGTGCTTGTGACCAGGGGCCTTTCCTCAGGGTCAGTCTGCTGGCATCAAAGTCAAAGAAGCATTTGTGCAAGGGTCTTGAATACCCAGACAGATACTGCAATCTATAAGCCAAAGCATTAAGGAATTTATCAATACTACTTTTAATACTGCATGAAGTAGCAGGGAAAGGTTGAGTCCCTACTGCAGTGAAAGTCTCTAAAAGTTAATTTAACATACATCTTCAGAAGACTTTGAAGTTTCTAGCATGGTGGAGATAGCCTCACTGTACAGTCTGAAATAATGCTGGAGCATCATGGCCCAAAATTTAGGCAAATGAAAATAAAAGAGAAAAACAACTATCGAGTGGCTACTGGAATGGGAATTCCTGGGGAAATTGTTTAAGGGAGAAAGGGGCTGAAACTGCAGGAAGATACATGTATTCCTTAGACCAGAAACAATAGAGTGTTCATTAACCTTTGGCAGTAACACTGTAAACAGTAAAGCTGTAAAAAAAAAATTTTTAAAAAATGTAAAAAAAGGTAGGGGCAGGCACTTTGTCACTGTGCCTGAGGCAGCCAAGTGGGTGATGGAGTGCAGGCTATGCCATTCCCCAGAGGGAAACAAAGCCTGTGAACATTTCTCTTTCTGTAAGCATGGACCTTAGCTGAAGGCTGGAGTGTCTCGATCCAGATGGAAACAGCTGGGACAGAATGAAAAGCCATGTGAGCCAAGCTTCCCTAAGTGACCCAGAGAAAAGACAGAAAAGATGATTCAAGGTTTTTGTGGAGAGCAGACCTCTGCAGGAAGCAAACAAAAAAAGCCCAACAAAGGGAGCCAGCAGGACCATCACAGAAATGCAGGTGGAAAGCCCTTAAAAGTAAAGCTTGTCAAAGGCTCACAGAAAAAGGAAGAGGGAAGAATCTCTGAACTGGGGGAGCAATTAATAAAAAAAAAATATCTATGGGAGCTTGAGGGTCAATGGGGCACAGAATGAAAATCAGCAAAGAGCTTGTAGGGAGAGCACAGGATTACTGAGTGGAACAGAAGGAGTAAATGGCCTTGTCTCAGAGGAGCTTTGGGCAAAGGGGGTTTACACAGGGTTTCAGCAGCTCGGAAATCTAGAGTGGACAGAAATGAATCTTGCAGAAAGGACCTGCTTACAAACATGCTGGGAGCAAGTTCTTGAAGGTATTACCATTGCTAGCTTTCTCAAGGCAAGCTTTCCTCTGTTTAAACACTCTTCAGTGTTTATTGTGTACTCCAGAAGGAGCAGGTATCAGCAAATCTGCTAGCAGGGCCCTGAGGATGCCATTAAGCCTTAATTGCCCTTACCAGACTTCAGCTGGAGCTACCACCCACACCTGCTCATGGGTCCTGTGACTTCTATTCAAATCAGACCTGGTGGTTTAGTCTTTTTCTGAGCTATACTGTAAATGTACTTATAGTTGGGTGTGTCTTCTGCTGTCCTGGTTTACTGCCTGGGTTTTCTGGGTGTACTCTGGACTTATATTATAAGTAGAACTGCCTCTAAGCCTGCGGCAAGCTCTGGCAATTAGCTTTGCTGATGTGGTCAGCAGGCCACTAGTAGTTGCTAGTGGTCCCTGTGTGCCATGGATGTACCTCTTCACATGGAAAGAGAGAAAGCCTGAAGATGGAAGATACAAGTTTGTCCCATACATACAGCTGTGCTGGGCATCCAAGTACAAGAACTGCAACTTGACACTTCAATACCTAGCTGGCCTCCAGACTTTCTGGAACACCTTGCAGGAGAACAGACTGCAGATCTTCCGAGAGGAAGGCATGCTACCCAATGGTAAATGCACATAGAGGTGGGAGAGATGACTTGTGTTAGTGTTGGTGACTGTATGACAGAAACCCTGGTTGTTTCTAAAAAAAATGCTTTAACCTCGAGTTTCATATAGAGTCCTAAAGTCTATGAGCACTGAGAGAAGTAAAGAGATTTAAAGCTGCTCTTAGAACTGTGTAGTACCATACACTCACAATAAACAGGAATGCAGTAGCAGAGTTTTTGTCTGTCAGAAAACGCATGGCATGCTGATTAGTCAAAGTCAGCTCATTGAGGTGTAAAATCCACTACCCCTCCAGCTACTCTAAGGAAGTGGAAGACAAGTGGAGGTGGGAAGGTGGGAGGCAAGTGGAGCCAGACTCTCAGGAGATCCCAGTGACAGGACAAGGGGCAACAGGCACAAGCTGGAACATGGGAAGTTCCATTTGCACATAAGAAAAAACTTCTTTACTATGAGGGTGAGAAGGCACTGGACCAGGCTGACCAGGGAGGTTGTGGAGTTCCTTATCTGGAGATATGAAAACCTACCTGGATGCAGTGCTGTGTAATGTGCTCTAGGTGATCCTGTTTTATTGGGAGAGTCGGACTAGATGATCCCTAGATGTCCCTTACAACTCTGATGATTCTGCAAAGTGGGACTCATTGTAGCTGAGAAAGTTTATACTCCTTGGTGGTGTGACTCCAGCTTATGGAGGGTTGGAACGGCATAATGCCTGAAAAAAACCAGCAGCTTGGAGTAGTGTGCGATTTTCTTTAGGTGTGTTTGCCAATTAGCTTGTCATACCTGCCCTTACAAGTCTGTGACACTGCAACACAAGACTACCCTCTTGCATGGGTGAAGGCGGGAAGGGGAAAGGTTTTCTGCAGTAGTGTTCCTCCTCTGGTAGTTCAGCTGCTGCTGTACCTCTACCTGCTGCAGTGATTAATCCCCAGGGCAGGGCCCTCCTGGTGTTAATTCTACACTTCATTCTTTTGCCTTCTTGACAACATAAGAACCCACACTTGTGGCAGATCATCTGAGCAGCCACAGCTGCCTGCACTTGATAGAGCAATAAGGGAGCGTTCAGCACTGCCATTACAAGCATTTCAGGGTCCTTTTCCTGTCTGTCTTTGCCTACATTACTGAAGGCAAAAATATTACAAATTAATATAAGGTAAAAGATTTTATGAACTCCCATTAAACATGCAGGATCTATTATAGTTAAATGTTGGACTATGATGAGTCAGTAATGATGATTCTGGCAATTTGCCCAGTATGACTACAGCTTCATTGACACAAGCATTTCTGTTCTTAAATACATGTGAGATGTCTTGTCATGTACCACCCCTGGGTCAGGACTACTCTTCAATTTCACATGCTCAGTACTATTCCCCAGAGACAATTAATGTCATGCTTACAGACTGATACAAATAGTAGCACCTTTCTCTGCAGTTTATACTCAGTGCATTCCATAGTTCCTTTTTGCTTGTCTTCTCCTTGAGGGTTTGGTAATTCTGCTTTATCTGATTCCCTGTCCCTTAGGTGAGACAGGCAGCTGAAATTCTGCTCGTCTTAGTGTTCATCTCTCCTTGCTCCTGTCTCCAAGGGACCCATTAAAAGTTACGAAACTTTTCCTGACTCTGGACTTGGTAAAACATCAGAGCAACTGTGCAGGATGTCTGGCAGCAGGGTCTTGTTGGGCAAAACCACTGGCCCCTCTCTCTTACTTGGAGATGTCTTCCTTGGACAGGGAGAATATCAACTGGGAGAGACATTTTCTAATGACATGTTGCAATAGGAAATAGGGTAATGATTTTAAGATGGAAGATGGTAGATTTAGACTAGACGTGAAGAACAATTTCTTTACTGTGAGGGTGATGAGGCACTGGAACAGGTTGCCCAGGGAAGTTGAGGATGCCCCCTCCAGGGAAGCATTCACGTCCATGTTGGATGAGATTTTGAGCAGCCTGGTCTAGTGACAAGTGTCCTTGCCCATGGCCAGGAGAGTTGGAACCAGATAATTTTTAAATCCCTTCCAACCCAAACCATTCTATGATTCCATGCAGATTACATGCCATGCTGCCTTGCTCCCATTGATAGCACCCCATCCTGGACCCAGTTCTTTGCCGTTTATTGTCTCTAACTCTGACAGCATTGGACTGTGTATGTAGTGTATGTGGGTTTTTGGGCAAAATTATGACCAGTGTAGTGTCTGTTCATATGATCTCATTTCGTTGACATTTTGAAGAAGTTCCTTCCAGTTTCTGGGTTTGAATACTTTAGGAATGTACAACTGAAAAAAAAACCCAAAACAGGTGACAATACCTTAAAATGTGTCATAATCTGATGCACTTACAGAGACTGATTATTCTTGTGTCTTGGGTTCATCTGTAAAGATCAGATATTCTCTGTAAGTGCCATTAGTCCTTTGGTACTATATCCCAAAAGAATCCTATTAAACATAATAGAAAATTCAAAAAGAGCATAGCAGGAAAATACTAAGTGAGGCAGCATTCAGTTTTATTATTAACTTCAGTTAGCATAACTTGTGCACAACTTGCTTTTCTCACTTGAATCTGTCACATCTGTAAACATAGCCTTTGTAAATTTTTATGAGTCTTAATTGAAAACCAGCTACAGTAAAGTAGATTTTGTAAATATTTTAAGATGTTCCTTAAAGAGATTAATTTTATTTAACAACTATTTTGTATTTCTTATGATAATGGAGCAAATATGAATCTGTGTTTTAGAAAAAAAAACATGGCATGAGGTGAAATGGAAATAGTATGCCATCAAAATGACCAATTTTCAGATATAATTCAGCAATTTGTCAGAATGAGAGATTTAACTAACTGAGGCCCAATTTTAAAGTAACTATGTAAGTAGAATAATTTCAATCTGTTTTGAGGACTGGTAAAGCAAATTGCAGAGCGTGATTTGAGGATCTAGGATGTCCTCCTAGCCACCTAAAATAAATTACCTTTTGTTTCACTAGTAAAATCATGTAAATCAGCATGGTTTGTACAGCTCCCCATTGCCAAGTGAAATGATGTATTTCTGCCAGTGATACATGGATAATTGGCAAAAGTCAAGCTTTAAAGCAAGGGAGAAGATTAGGATCAGTTTAGAAAACTATTACCTATTTTCACTCTGAAAATAAATTAGAATTATTTTTAGGCCCACAGGTACTTGATTGCATGTACCATCCCTGGTATAAAGGTGAGTTTTTCTTTTGAGTTTCATACTGACCTTGGCTTTTCTGCAATGTCTTCCTCTCCTCTGCTGATATGAATTGTAGATGACT
This sequence comes from Florisuga fusca, assembly GCA_038090715.1. NCBI lineage: Eukaryota > Metazoa > Chordata > Aves > Apodiformes > Trochilidae > Florisuga > Florisuga fusca. The sequence continues at coordinate 49,434,878 of JAAWXA010000002.1, forward strand.
GTTCTCCAGAGCTATTTGAATTACTATCCTGAACGCTAGCCCAAAGTGAGTTTATTCTCTAAGAATAGACCAAGTTTAGGGCTGTTCAGAGTGAAAGAAAACACTTCATATCAATTTGACTCTTAGAACATGGGAAATAACAGCTGCAAGTGTGCATAGGTGAAAGACATCAGATACTAGATGGGTATTTGAGGAAGAAGGGAATTGGCTTCAACATCCATTAAAGAACTCGGAATAATTTTTTTTTTTAAATAAAGCAAATAAATATAGGATGATTATAAGTTTGTATCCTGTAAAAACATGTATTTCATAAACCTCATTCATTCTTACCTAAGAATTGGACTATGCAGCAAAGCACAAGTGTGTATTATGTGGGCTGTAGCATAGCACACTTTAAAGAGGTGATTAAGAGTCATTGATTCCCAAAGCCATTATCATCATATGGTTGATTGCCATCAAGGTTGGCTTCAAGATCTGACAATGGTCTTGCATTTCCATGAATTGATCTCTTTGAAGCTTGTACATATCTTTACATAAAATGGAAGTTTCAGAGTGTGACAGGCTTCATGCTGAGACTTGCACTTTGCTATTTCCACTGATTAAGGCACTTTACTTGAGTATTCTTCAGCTCTTAGAAAGGAGGATGGAAAGGAGAGGAAACAAAACCAACAAGCCCAAAATTCTGACCCTTTCTGATGCAGAGCAAGATGAACCAGAAGTAACAGGCAGGAGTAAATGACAACTTTCTTCAGCTTCTGTTCTCTCATATGCTTGCAATGAATTGGTAGAATAAGCACCTGGCCTGAAACCTTGGACTTGTTTTAGAACAACAACTCAGCTACACAGAGTGAGAAAGGCTTTGGGATTTGAATTTGAAATAGTAATTGGAGTGTTTCTCCTTATGTACTGGGTGTGGCTGGGATGGAGTTTATTTTCTGTACAGCAGTTTGTATGGTGCTCTGTTTCAGATTTGTGACCAAAAAAATGTTGATAACACTGTTCCTAGGCATTGTTGAGCAGTGCTTACACAGTGTTAAGGCTTTCTCTGCTTCTCATTTGCCCTCTCTCTCCCCACCTGCCCCTATGAAGATGTTGTGAGTGGCCAAGAGGCTGGAAGGGAATAAAAACAGGCAGAGGACCCAAACTGACCAAAGATCTACTCCATGCAGTATCATGTCATGCTCAGCAATAAAATGGAGAGAAGAGGAGTTTAGGGTGATTAGCATCTTTTGCTCAGAAAGAGGATGAATGTCCTCATTCTTTCTATGGGAGGTGGTGAGCGAGTGTCTCCACATCTCTTTATGTTGTTTTTTTACTACTTTGCTTATTAAACTGTTTTTTTTCTTCATCCATGAGTTTCTTTTATTCTTTCTTTATTTCCCCTCCCTTGTCCTACTCAGGGAGGGAAACGGAATGGAATTAGGAGTGGTTGGTGCCTGCTGGAGTTAACCTCTAATATCTTCCCTTGTCTTTTTGATGCTTTTCATAAACCTGTTTCCTCTCTTTTTTTTCTTGGCAGTGAACTAGATTAATGGTTGGACTTGATGATTATAAAGGTCTTTTCCAACCAAAATTATTCCATGAAACTAATACCTAGGGGTGAGGATTATTGTAAAGCACCTTGCTAACAGGAAACTCAGCTGTGACAGTTTGAAACAAAGAGATAACAACTCTTCAAATCTGCAGCCCAAATACTTTTGACCAGATTGCCCAAAGAGTATAAGGCATAATTTTGCTGTAATGCATAAGCTGATGTAGGAACTGGAAATTTTAGGGATCAATAAAAGAGAAGCATCTTCTGGTGACTGCTGTTATCCTGTCACATCCTTCAAAGCAGGAAAAACTCAGTGCCTTGAACAGCTTGTAACTCTGTTTTTGGTAGATGTGTTTTGTTTTTTAATAAATCTAGAACAGAATAGTTAACACTATGACTGGCACATTGCGGTGTAGTTAATAATGACTTTCATTAGTATTTACTTTACTTTCCTAACCTGGTGCAGTTACTAGAAAGTAGCCTCAGTTTCTCTGTGATATCTTAATGGACAGCAGATTTTGAAAGGGGTATACTGCCTCTAACTGTAAAACAATAGGGTGTCATAATCTCATCTTTACCCTGAATAGGATTTTTGAGTGGCCTAGTGCTTTCAGTGCAAAGGTATGAGGGCCAAAATCTCCTGTGATTCCCTATAAGAGTGGAAAATGCTGTGTGGCTTTTGTGCAAGAAACCCTACACAGGTCTATACAAAGCTTATCTATTCAGCACAAAGCCATGCAGAACTCGAAAACTTTTCAGGATTATATAAAAGGATTGCTTCTGTTAATCCTATGAATTAGCTTCTACTGTCAGCTAGCATTATAAACATATTGAAGTTCTGTTGAGTGTGGGGCTCTACTACAGGTTCTATGCATGGCAGATCTGATCGAAGACTTCATTCTCATTTGTGCTTTTCTCACCTTTCTCTTGAGCACAAGAACTACTTCCCAGTCACCGCTTGCATTGCTGGATCTACTGGTTCAAACTGCAGCATTTTGGTTTAAAATAAACAAATTTAACTGGATCAGCTATTTACAAGTTTCACTGCAATCTTCCTAAGTATTCAAAGGCATTACCCTTAAGTTGCTGTGTAATAAAAAATATTCTCTAGTTGAATCTGAGGAATACAAAAATATAATAAAATACAAAAATACAATAAAGGAAATCTACAGTCATGAAGCTGATCAGATATTTTGTTCTGTTCCCTGCAGAAACAGTTAAAAGGGAAATAGTGGAGCCTACTATTAACAAAATATAGTACATCTTGCACATGCTAGAGTCCATATGTAGGTAGGTGAAAGGCTTTGCAAATAAGTGAGAAGCCAGAGCTGCTGTTTATGGTACCCAAAGACAGCCTGAGCAACTTGAGTGGGCAATTAAACCCAGGCTCTTGTTAAGCAGTAAAGTGAAGGAACCTCTCTATTCTTATTTATGCATTGTATTTACAAATTGAAATAGAGATCAGCCATTATATAATTATATGATAACACTAACCAAATAAAATAGCTAGAGATTGGCAATTAGTATGTAAGAACATTTATTGGATAAACAATTCGGTATATAGAAAGCTATGGCAGATCCCTGGTTCTAGAGTGTCTTGCTTAATTGCTTTGTCTTGAGTATTAAAAACTTTGCTTGTGAAACTTCTCAGAAGAAAAAGATATCTGATGAACAGGATTTATGCATCAGGTTTTAACTAAAGTGGATTTATTTGCATATGCACTTATATGCCCCCCAGGGAGATTAGTTTTTTAACGTGAATAATAGCAGAAAGGATTAGTAATTACCTAGTAATTCCATGCACAAGGCAATTCTTATAACTCAAGAAAAAGTAAAGACTTTTGAAAAAGTAAAGTTGAAATGACAAGCCCCTTTTTATTATGAAAAGTAGAGACCTTCAATTCTGGTGTTCAAGAAAGTATACATTTGTATATGTAAAATAGATTATTACTATATAAGGGCAAAAAAGGGTAGAGTCCAGTACTGTTGTGATCCATTATAGCTGGTGTGGTTTGCTTTATTTTTTTTTTTTTTTCTTTGAAGTGTTTGCAATATGCTTTAGTCATGTTGAGGTATTGCAATTTTGACCTCTTTCAATTTCCTACTTCATTGTAGCATGTTATTTTAAAGCTCAGATTCTACCAAGTAACAAGATTAGTCTTCTGCACTCCAAGAGTGAGCTAAGAATGATTGAAGACAATCCTGGACTATTTTGAAACTGCTTTCTTGTTATGTCTTGGACAGCACTGTAAGTTGGAAGTATTTCTCCATAAGAAGAAAGCTACATGACACTCCTTCAGAGTTAGTACAGATATCTCTGCTGAGTGAAGCACTGTGCTGTGTTGGAAGTTTTATTCACAGCTTTGAACACACTTCATCTGAATTTGTTGAGGCTTCTTTTTACGTTCCTGTGCAAACTGATCTTTAATGCTCAAAGAGCAGGAGGGAGAAATGCCTGCATTTGTGGCCAGGCTATTACTGGACATAGATGGAAATAACAGCCTGACTGTGGTGTGAATAGCAAACACAGCTGTGCTGCATGTTCTGATACCTGCAATGGCAGTGTGATCTGAGCATTCACATCAGCCTTAAGGCACTTGCTATCTGCACTGTGTATGTTGCCCTCTGTATCACTGGCTGTTGCTATACCCACAGAGGCTGCTTCACACCCTGTGTTGGCTGCAGAGCAAAGGCAGCTTCACAGGAGGAACTTAACATAATCTCCATTTGATGTTATTTTCTTCAAAGTTATTCCATGGATCAGCGCAGCTGGGTCTAACACCGGTTTTCTGCCATGTTCTTGGAAACAGCTTTTGTGTTGTGAGAACTCTTAAATAGAGTCATTCATCACGATGGTAGAGCAGCTTACTTGAGAGGTGGTGGACATTGTATAGTGGTTAACATTAATATCTGGTAGAACTAGTTCTCAGCTCCCTTGCTGGGGTGCACTAGAGTAAGTAAGATTAGTGCCCATGTTGCTGTCATGTTATTGGAAGCCAAATCTTTAGATTTACCTCAGACACTGCAGTGAGGCTACTGGACCTTCTGTCTGAAAGGCTCTGGTATAGAATTTCCTGGCAGGAGTAATTACATCTAAAGTCACACATACCATTTACAGAACATAGCATGGGGTGATACTTCTTGCTTTTGCGAAGTGCTCGGTCTTTTCTGAAGTATTCTTATATATGAGTCATATGGAAAACCAGCAGTTGCAGACTTTATAACTAGCTTTCCTACCCCTGTGAGTCTTTCCTTTGGTTGCATTTTAAATACACATTTTTAGACAGTAATAGGAAAGGATGGTGAAGGGAAAATAAATAAAACCAAGTTTGTTTCTGAGAACAACAGTGAGCCCAGGGAATATGTTTTTCTTTATACCTGAATCATCATGTTTTTGCATTAACAACTGCACTACTTTTTCTCAATAGTTCCAGTAAGCACAGTGGGGAGTCCTAGGTTTGCAATGCCTTGTCCTGTGTGAATGTTTTGCTATCTCTTGTCTAGTTTGCCTTTCATCTTTCAATATTCAGAAAAGACATTGGATAAGACATTTAAGTGCATGGGAGTCTGATGAAGATGTAGGGCCTATAAGGATCTTCTTTGGTGGACAGACCTGTGAGCCCACTGCTTATGCTACGTCTCCAAGATGGAATCGGCATGTTGTCATGTGAAACTGTCTCAGAAGACTTAAACTGGCAAATTTCCTTGCTATTTCAATAAACCCATACATTCTCAAGTGCGAAAACAAGTCCCTCAACAAGACCTAATACTTTGCAGAAGTTCCTGTCGGAAGACCTATCCATATTTAATTCTTGTAGCTAATTCCAGGCATTTTATCAAACATGAGGCAAATAACATTTGGCTAAAATAAACACACTTGAAAACTTCTGTAATAAAATTCAAAATGAGATCATATGAAGGCTGATAAAAATATGAAGTCTAGGTTGGATGACTATAGGGACAGTGTAGTCCAATCCTCTATTAAAAGTAAGGTCTTAGATTATTTAATTCAGAGCCCTATTAAGCTGTGGCCTTCATCTTTGATGAGGGAGGCTCCACTTCACTACTCTAAGCAGCCTCTTCCCAGGTATGGTGATGTTGTGGCTTAGGCCCAGCCAGTAACAAAGGACCACACGGCCACTTGTTCCCCCTGCCCTCCAGGACAGTGAGGAGGAAATCTACCAAAAACATTGTGGGTCAAGGTGGAGGACTGGGAGGGTTCCACTTGCCAGTTATGGCCCCAGACAAAACAGACTCAACTTGGGGTAAAATGAATTTACCATTAATCAAATCAAAACAGGGCAAGGAGAAAACAAAAGACAGAGCTTAAATACTTTACCCTACATCTCCCTTCTTCCTAGGCCCAAATTACTTTGTTCCCTGTATCTCTCTACCTCATCTCTGCCAGTGGCACAGGGTACAGTGGGGTTTATGGTCTATTCCTCACCTCTCCTTGGGCACCATCTGCCCTCTCACTGGTCTTGGTATCTGTTCTATCATTGCTCTCACCTCTGCTACTGCTCTCACCTCCCTGTCCCCTCTGCCCTGAGCTTTTATTTGTTTCTTGAATATGTTCATTGCATTGTCACTGATGGGCTCAATGTTAGCCAGAGGTGGGGCCAGATTTTTTTTGAGCTGAGGGAGCTTCCAGCAGCTTCTCAAAGGAGCCACCCCTGAGGCCTCTTCTTCTCTGCCAAAAACAGTGACACATCAACCCAACACAAGCATTCAGTGAAGAATTTTCTTCAGAATGGCCTCTAAGGCAAATCATATTACTGGCTTACGAAATCTGTGCATAAACTGATTTAACACAGTAATTTTCTCATAGACCTCATTGTTTTGCATTGCCTTAGATGACATTCAAAATTACCAAAATGCATGTTGTAAATGTTGCAGCCAAGATAATTTGTGTTACACAGAAGACAAAGGATATTTGCTGTCCAGTCTCAGCTCGTAGATGTGGTTCTTCATTGATATAACACTAATTTTTTTTTTAAACCTAGCTTTCCTGTTTTCATGAGGCAACAGTTGTTAGAGGATGGTCCTTTGTTTAAGGGCCTCCATGAATCGTAGGCTGGTTTCTTTCCCCTTGTCTGGTAAGCATATTTCTGTCCCTGATGGGCAACCAGCAAAAAGGAACAGGATACAAGATCCTGCAGCCTTGCCCTCCTGTTACTGCAATGCAGGGTATTCTGCTGATGACACATCTCTGCTGTGGTCTTATCCAAGTACAGGTCTTCTGGCCTTCACATTAACTAACAATTCTCAATGCTACTTGTGAGAACAATGCCTTGGAAATAGTGTGCTCTTTATGAAAACAGTTCATTCTCTTAATTGTTGTAATGCTCTTTCTTCTGGTGCTTGTAAACAAAGAATCACAGAATAATCAAAGTTGGAAGGAACCTCCAGAGATCATCTAGTCCAACTCTTCCACTAAAGCAGGATGACCTAGAGCACATTACACAGGACTGCACCCAGGCAAGTGTTGAATATCTCCAGAGAAGAGGACTCCACAACCTCCCTGGGAAGCTTGTGTGCTGCCATACATATTTCATTTGTACAAGTCTTAGCAGTTCCATCACAATCTCTACAATTTAGACTTGACCTAAGAATATGCCATGAGTATATTACATACCTGTGTTTCTTTGACTTATGCAGGTATAAACTAATAATGATGGTCATTAGCAGAGACAGCAATATGAATGATTTACTGCCAGTCTTACTCATTTGGAACTGTCCAGAAACCACTGAAAAAAATTTCAAACATTTTTTTTTCTGCTGAAGGAAATCAATTAAACATGGAAATCAATTAAACAATACTTTAGGGGAAAGTATTCTAATCTATACCTGCAATCACTGTCCAATTTGGTACAAATAAGCTATTTCTAACATAAGAAGCAATGGTAATAATAAGTCATGTTAAGATATTTTTCTTTATCTTCCTTTTTAACACTGTGCTATGAAAGTGCTGCTCTTTTTGTCACATTGATACATCACTCCTTTCAAAATTTGCCTAAGCATAGAAATTATTTTGAACTCCTGACAATTTATTTGAACAGGTTCTGAGGATGAAACACTGTTTTTAATTAGTTTGGACATTAGTTTGAATCCATAATGCGTGAAAATAGGAAATGTTACTTGCTGTTATTAAACCAAGGAGCCCATCATCAAAGTCATCAAAATCATCATTGGCTCAAAGTGAGGAAATTATCAAAGTGTAGGAGATAGGTCACTTTTTACCCTTTGAAGAACAGGCTAAGGAAGACGACTATTTTTATGGCTTTCCTGAATAAAAAAAACTATGTAGCCTTTCAGCACAGCTAAATAAAGGATAATAATCTGATCTGTCACACTGGGAAATAGTACTTCTTTATTATTTTCTTTTTATAGAAAACAGTATTAATAAGCCAATTACATTAATATACTGAAGTATGACACTGAATAAAATCTCTATCTGCTTCATACAAAGAACAATATTCTGCTGAAAATTATTGATCTCACCTAGACTAAACTTCCACAGAAGCCATTGTGTGTCTGTTTGTTAAATACTTTAATACATAGGCTGGGGTATTCTGAACTGAAGTATAAAGACACTTCAAATCTAACACCAGTTAGCAGCCTGCATGGATTTTAGACACCTTCATTGGTGAGGAAGGAAACTTCAAGGCACGGATGCTTGTCTAATAAGTAATTGTATGTCATGTCTCTTCAGTAGCTACCTTGTGCAAATTTCAGCTGTATAATGCCTGCTTACACAGCTCAGTCAGCTTTATATACATGCTGGTGTATCCCCTTGCTTCCACTGTTTCTAAGGTAGGTCAGAACCCTTATTCCTTTACAAGTGTCATATCTGCACTGTTGAGACACTGAATTACTTTCTTCCCATTTTTAGGACTTTGGGAAAGGGCTTAAGTGGCATTCAGATTTTTTTATGCCTTCCATAAATAAATCATCAGGCTGCTACTTTAAATTATCAAGTTAATGTAAAGGGAAGGAGAGAGAGAATTTCTCTGGGCTGAATGCTTCTCAGATCATCCCTCAATAAGAATTACAGTGAACTGAGAGTGCAGAGCCAGCTTCATCTCTTTCCCATATGAACTGCTCCAAAGCCACTTTTCCTTCATACATAATAAGGGGAGTGAATTAATCTCTGATCCTCTGTTCTTGGATGAGAACACTAGCTGCTCTGAAATCTCCAGGTGGGTGGCCCTGTTGTGCAGTGGGTCAACAGAAACGCAAAAGCTCATTATTCCTGCTGTGGCGTAGCTTCAAAAACGTCCCATATGGCACTCCTGGCACACCTGAAGTCTCCAGTGTAAACCTTAAAAGAGAGCAGCTGCACCATGTCTCTTCTCATATTTCCCATCTCCCCCCGTATTGCACATAAAGAAAATTTCAAGAGTGTTTTGTTAACTCAGTAGGTTAGTGCTCTTTTTTTTCCTGTGTCTTTCCAAGACTTCTGTGCCTGAATTTGCTTGTACAGGGAAGTAGGAGAGGCTTTTTTCTGAGCAGAGCAATTAGAAGTGTCCTGAAGACAGACATTATAGAGCTGGGAAGGCTGAGTATCCAGTCTTGTTGTACCTTCATTTGCTGCAGGTGTATTTCATGTAAGGAAAACATGAGCTCCCCAGGACTCCATCTGCATCTTACTGCCTTCTCTCTCCCTTCAACCTCAGTACAGGTTTTGAGGACCGTGACTGACTTAAAGCTATTCCTGATCATGTCCATTGGCTGGAGAGAAACCTGAGAGGTGTTATAGCAAAGCTGTAATAAAACTTACCTTGAATATACTACCACAGGTCTTTACTTGCTGTTGCTTACTGAAGACTCACAAATAAACTGCCTCAGCTCTCCTGTTATCTACATTCCCAGTTATCTGGAGGGAGACACGTGGTATCCTTTGATACCTTTGTGTAATCAAGGTTGTGTGGTATTCACTATTTTTATTTTGTCAACCAACTGAGACCAATGTTCATCTTTATACGTCCTGGGTCTCCACTGTATATTCTGGGCTTGCTCTATCGCTGTGGATAAAACAAATTCAGCAGGCACAGAAAAGGTGAAATTTCCACTTACCTAAAGGGTTTGCATGCATTAGTTGAAAGCTACCTGACCTGTTATGCACTAGTAAACTCTTTTCTTTCAAGCCTGTTATTACCTCTTCACAGTTTCCTATTTTTGAGCTAATTTCCTATCCTGAAGCTATTATTTTAACCTATGTACCATAACTCTCTGTCTTATTCGATTATCTTCATTGTGCAACCTTATTACTCTTTGAAAATATAAGTGTATGAGACACTGCAGTTCCCTTGCTTCTGCTGCAGCAGCGTTACCTCTTAAGAAATGAAAGCGAGTTAGTTTAAGCAGGACTCTTACAGGTCCACATTGGGTATTTAGAATCAAATTATTCATGTGAACGTCTTCATAATATGTCCTTAAAACGTTTCTTCACCTATCCCTCTTCTCCCTCAGCTGCACTAACCAGGCTACAATTTGTTTGCCCCGATGCATTCTGTGGCTTTTTTCATTAAATGGTGGTTGTAGCTTTCCTGTTTTGCAGTCCTCTGGAGTATGTCCTGTGACTAGAAAACAAAGCTCCACCTTCTTTGTCCTCTAGAAAGTCTGGAACAAAATAACTGTTTAACAAATCTTCCTTCTTCATCCCTGTTGCCACTTCCCTGGTATAATTTCTTTTAGTTCACCTTCTGAGGTGAACAGTGGAAAGATAATAGTTGTTGCAAATTACTTCAAGAAAAACTGAGAGTTATAATAAAAACTTTCACAATGACAGTGGTCTAACACTGGAAAAAGTCTCTGAACTTGCTTTGGAGTTCTTCAGAGCCTGGATGGATAAGGCCCTGAGCAGCCTCACTCAACTTTGAAGGCAGCCTTGCTTTGAGTAGAGTGGCATTAGATGATCTTGGAAGTCCTTTCAGTCTAAATTATTCTATGAAAAAATGTGGTTATTTTGATATACAGCTCAATTGCACATTTGGTATTATGGATATTTTATGTTTTTACAAAAGAGGAAGAGATGGTCATAAGCCTCTAAGTGAAGAAAACTGGGTTTCAAAACTGTTCCCATCCAAGTTGTAGTAAAGTTGCTCCTGATTTAAGTTGTCACAAATATAAATTAGTTTAAACTTAACGTTCCTGCCTTTTTGTCAGTTCAGGCAAATAGGGCATTGTTGTATACCAGTAATAATAGAGGAGGATTTCCTCCAGTTTCACTCCCTGGTGAGCTAAACAACGATAAGCAACATGTGTTCTACAGTTGAACAACAATTTGTTAATCATGTTTCCTAGGGTAGTGCTCACAGGCCACAAGAGATAGCAACCCTGCTGTGCTAAGTGCTCTGCCAGCATATTGTATTGTGTTCTCTTACACTGCAAAGCATGTAACCTTTCTAAATCATATCTGGAGTTCTAAAATACAAAAACTGAAAGAAAAATACTGTACTGGGCTCAAGAAGTGGGTTTGAAGGGACAGTGAGTATTTTCTACAGTTTATTCAAAACAAAATTTAATCTTGTACATATGTTCATGAAAGTCTTAGTATTAATTTCAGAACCATGTGTATTCATAGAAAATAAGTAACTGCCTATTTGAATTAGGAATTTGCATTTAATGGCTTGCGTTTTGTTGGTCATGTAATTTAAAAGGCATTACTCTTGGATTCTGCTTTAATGTTTAATACAACTTACATCACTGATAATGTGTATCATAATCAGTGGTACAGTGTGCTTTAAAAATTGTGCAGGTTAATTTAGAAGGTTGCATCTTATATTGCAGCACATATACTTGATTTTAGTAGAAAAAGCTGGAAGTATATGCAAGACCAAAATTATTTACTGGAGCAATTTGAGACTACTTTTAATGAACTTTAACTAAGGAGATTCTTCATACTTCTTGGAAAATTCATAAATAGGGAAAGATATTATGAAGTAATCCCTTGGCTCTCTGATATAAGAATACAAGAAAAGATCAGCCCTGGTTATTTTTTTTTTTTAGACCTATTACTCTGTCTGTGGCTAGGGTGGAGGTATGTTTCAGAGGAGGAGACCCAAGCAAAATTTATTTAGTTGTGTAACTGGCAAAGATGGAAGGGCCCCTGACAGTTATTTCTAAAAATCCAAGTGGATTGTAACTCCTTTTACCAAGAAAATGTTCTATTAGCTGTTACTAATCTTTCTCATGTGGAAGCCAATGTTAAAGAATAAAAAACAAAAAACAAAACATTCCTTCAAGAAAAGGAATACAGGTGGTGTTGAGAGTACTGATAAACAGTGGAAAAAGAAAGATTATACCCTTGCACCTTTAGGTTCGATGGAAATCCTTGCCAAAGATGATTTCAGTGGTGTGCAAGAGATGGAAGGCAGATTTCAGAGAGCCTAACCTGGCACTGGGGGAAGGGATTATAAAGTGTGTGTTTCATAAAAATGAATGGGGTGATACAACACTAATTGTGAGAGAGGCAGAGCCACAGGAGAGATGGTAGCAAGGAATGGGAAAGAAGTTATTAAATCGTTCACTGTGTGATGGAGGCTGGGGCAGTAAAGCAGAAAAGAATAAGAGATCAAACAGGGAAAGAAAGGGAAGGAAACAGAGATAAGGGATCTTAAAAACTGGGACAAATAGAGACAGAAGAGAACAGATGAGAAACATTTGTTTCAGAGGAAAGGGAAGTGTTATAGGAGAGAAATGGGAAAGGGAGGTGAAAGAGAGTAAAGACAAAGATAATTCTGAGTTTTCTTTGTAGGGCAGGTAATGAGCAGAAAAAATGAACCAAAATTGCAAAAACCATTCAGTTAAGTTGAACAACTTGCAGGCATTTGCTCAGAATTTTGGTTTTAATACTGGAGAAAATCAGTCTATTTATGGGATTTTCTCAAACACTGCAGCTTCCCATGAATAGCGAGATTATTTGGCAACAGAGGGTGTTGTCAAAAAACTGAACTGGTGCTGCTATTGTCGTTAGCAATGCTGAAGCTTGGGGAGACAGAACAGCTCTCTTCACAAGAGGAAGCATCAAAAGCAGATGCCAGCTCATCAATGCAGCTGAGCTGAAGTCAGCAGGGTTTGATTGATGAGCAGGCAGGTAGGGTATAGAGAGGGTCTTTCTGGGTACTGGTGGAGGTGGTGGTCAATGAGGGAATTTGTCAGCAGAGAAGACCACAGATGGACTTTGGAAAACTTATAAAAGCAACTGCAGTGGAGCTTGTGGGCCACTGAATGTCAGAACGATGTCTTTTCCTACCTATCTGAATCTCCACTTTACTGTTGTGTTCAGATTGTCTGTACATCCTGTACTGCTGAATGAGGTGGGTACCCTGGTGACAGAGGATACAAAGAAGGCAGAATTGCTAAAAGCCTTCTTTGCCTCTGTGTATACTGATGGAGGATGCCCCGAGGAGCCCCAGGCCCCTAAGGCTGCTGAGGAAGTCAGGGTAAAGGACAAGTTGGCCTTGGTTGATGAGGGCTGGGTTAAGGATCAGTTAATGAGGCTGGATATCCATAAATCCATGGGTGCTTGATGGGATGCACCCACAGGTGCTGAGGGAACTGGTGGATGTCATTGCTAGGCTGCTCTCCATCATCTTCAGTAAGCCACTGGGAACCGGAGAGGTGCCTGAGGACTGGAGGAAAGCAAATGTCACTCCAGTCTTCAAGAAAGGCAAGAAAGAGGATCTGGGTAACTACAGACTGGTCAGCCTCACCTCCATCCATGGAAAGGTGATGGAACAGCTCATTCTTTGTGCTGTCTCCAGGCACATCAAGGACAAGAGGCTTATAAGGAGCAGTCAATAGCTTTAATAAGGGGAAGTCATGTCTGACCAACCTGATAGCCTTCTATGAGGATGTAACTAGGTGGATGGGTGATGGCAGAGCAGTAGACATAGTTTATCTTGATTTCAGTAAGGCATTTGACACAGCATCCTTGTAGCTAAACTGAAGAAGTGTGCCCTGGGTGATCGGGTAGTGAGGTGGATCAGGAGCTGGCTGAAGGATAGAAGACAGGGAGTTGTAGTCAATGGGATGGAGACTAGTTGGCAGTCTGTTTCTAGTGGAGTCCCTCAAGGGTCAGTACTGGGACCAGTACTATTCAATATATTTATTGATGACCTGGATGAGGGAATAGAATGTACTATCATCAAGTCTGCTGATAACACAAAATTGGGTGGAGTGGCTGACACCCCAGAAGGCTGGGCTGCCATTCAGAGGGACCTGGACAGACTGGAGAGTTGGGCAGGGAGAAATTTAATGTATTACAACAAGGGTAAGTGTAAAGTCTTACATCTGGGAAATAACAGTCCCAGGTACCAGTATAGGTTGGGGACTGGGCTGTTGGAGAGCAGAATAGGTGAAAGGGACCTGGGGGTGCTGGTGGATGGAAGGATGCCCATGAGCCAGCAATATGCCCTTGTGGCCAGGAAGGCCAGTGGCATCCTGGGGTGCATTAGAAGGGGAGTGACTAGTAGGGAGAGAGAGGTTCTCCTCCTCCTCTACACTTCCCTGGTGAGGCCACATCTGGAATATTGTGTCCAGTTCTGGGCCCCTCAGTTCCAGAAGGACAGGGAATTGCTTGAAAGAGTCCAGTGCAGAGCAATCAAGATGATGGAGTGGAACATCTCCCTTGTGAGGAAAGGCTGAGGGAGCTGGGGCTCTTCAGCTTGGAGGAGAATGAGGGGTGACCTCAGCAATGTTTGTAAATATGTAAGGGGCGAGTGCCAGGAGGACAGAGTAAAGCTTTTCTCGGGGGTGACTAACAATAGGACAAGGGGCAATGGTTATGAACTGGAGCATAGGTGGTTCCTTATAAATATTAGGAAGAGTTTTTTCACTGTGAGGGTGACAGAGCCCTGGAACAGGCTGCCCAGGGAGGTTGTGGAGTCTCCTTCCCTGGAGACATTCAAAGCCCACCTGGATGTGTTCCTGTGTGACCTGCAATAGGTGAGCCTGCTTTGGAAAGGGGTGTTGGACTAGATCATCTTCTGATGTCCCTTCCAAACCCCTCACTTTCTATGATTCTATGATACTGAGGAAGAGCTTGTACAAGAGCTTCACTGCTCTCATGGTTTGAAACTTAATTCACAAAAAAACTAGCTCTTAGATGTTTGTTCTTTTGCCAGTACCAGCTTTCATTAACTCTGGCCTAAACACTTGTCATTCTCTTCTATAAAATTGAATATCTATGTCCCAGATGGATGTTTTTCCTCCCTCTCAAACACTAATTCAAATGTGAATGTAGCTGACTAGAACTGTATATTTCATGTTTATTCTCCTATTCCCTTTTCAAGAGTGCCAGGAGCAGCCTCTGGCAGTGTCTGCTTTTTCCACAACTCCCTCACAATGATTTCTTGTCATCCTATGGTTAAAACACACACCCCGGAGGAAGCAGGCCTCAAGACTGAATGAAGATGGGAAAACAGAGGCACAGCTACCTGAGATGGGAGGTTCATCAAGGAGACTGGTTTTATTCCAGAGGTACTGTTCCTTGCTGCAGCACTGTTCTGATTAACTTGCTGATGAAAAAGTCCTTCACCACAGGTCTTGATGCAGCAGCCTCTAAGACTAGCAGGATACTTTATCTGGAAGAGCTAGGATTGTGGCAAATCACACAGACCCTTAGGTCAAGTCTGAAATATGGCCACATCCATCCTGGGTATCTAATGATCTGGACACCATCTTAAGAAGACCCGGTTTGCTGCTTGTTCATGCATTGCTCTCCCCTTAGCCCTGAGTAACACAGCCAAAGCCACTTGGGATATGTTTATACTTACCGGCATAAAAGTGTAAAATAAAATTTTTTATTAGAATATTTAATGACTGGAGCCTGTTCCCTTGAAGGATATCATGATTTGTCTTCTCATTCAGAATTATACAGCACAAAAAGCTAGCAAAGAAACACAATACTGCATTTCTAGCTCCAGCCTATTTTTTGAGTATTCTAAATGGTTATCAATAATGCATGTATTTTGTTACAGATTACATTCTTCAATTTGTTTAAATTCAGATCACTTTCACTGATTTTTCAACTCGCAGAACTTGTAGCATTATGCAGCCTCTGCAGAAATCTAAAGACAGCTTTTCAGTCCAGAAGTGTTCTTATCAAAGGAAAAATTTAGAAAGAACTTTCCAGTAATTTAGATCTTGCATCCATTTATTCCCCTCATGGCACAGATTTGTCCTCTCTCAGCTGCAAGTGGAAAATCAATTGAAACACACTGAGCACTGAGGAATCAAAAAAAAAAGTTTCTTTTTAAAAATGGTGACAAAGGAGCCTACCCTCAAAGTTTTATGATGGGACAAGATTTTAGAAGTTCAGTTATTGGCATGTGCTGTGTGTTCACCAAACAGATGGGATCAATAAAATCTTCTAAATATATTCCTACCTCACTTCTATAGCCATACATCTAGATTTAGGGGTTCATATATAAGTAAATTTATTCAATACCAACAATCCTAAAAAAAAAAAAAAAAAAAAAAAGGGACTGTTAAATAAAACATGAGGAATAGAAGAGACAAAATGGTGTGTACAAGACTGAGGAGACAAAAAAAACACCAAGGAGGTGAAAAGACAGCAAGTGTTACCAGAACTGGGAAATGAGCCGTGCTAGTAGAGTGGGTGGGAAGAGTACATTTGCATTCAGGCTAGGTAATAGTTTAATCCCCTAGGAGTTGATAGTACCTGAAAAGTCTGTGCCAGGGGAATTGTTTCTGCCTGAGTTTGGACAGTAAATTCAAGCTATCACAACTTTTCATTGTCACAAAATCTTTGATTTGAATATGCCAGTGTATTGGGTTGAAGTAAGGTATTTGTATTAAGGGCAGTTTGATGCTGTCCTATGGTGCACTGTATTCCTGTAGTGTCTCATTTCAGATGCAGCTAGGACATGCTCACTGTCCTGTCTGATACCCAATAGGGCCTTCATGGCCTACAGCCCATCTTGATAAAGGACTTCAGTACATCAGAGGAAATGTAAATTGGGCTTCTGAGCTCCTGTATTGGGCTCCATAAAAATACAGATCCATCAATTTGTCTCAATAAAATATAGGAAGCTTCCTACATACCTTAGAAAGACATAGCATAATAGCTGGGCTTGCTGGATTTAGGGAGCTTTAGGGGCTGGCATGCTAGAAAGAAGCTCTGTAGAAAATGACTTGAGAGTCCTAGTGGACAACAGGATGGCCATGAGACAGCAATATGCCCTTGTGGCTGAGGACAGTGGCATCCTAGGGTGCATCAAGAGGAGTGTGGCAAACAGGTCAAGGGAGTTTGTCCTCCCTCTTTACTCTGCCCTGGTGAGGCTACATCTGGAATACTGCATCCAGCTCTGGGTTCTTCAATTCAAGGACAGGGAACTGCTGGAGAAGGTAGACCAAAGGGCTAAGATGATGATCTAGAACATCTCTCTCATTAAGAAAGGCTGAAGGACTTGGGTCTTTTCTCTCTGAAGAAAATAAGACTGAGGAGGGATCTTATCAATGCTTACAAATACTTAAAGGGTTTGTTTCATAAAGATGGGTTCAGTCTTTTTTCAGTGGTGCCCAGTGACAGAACAAGAGGTATGGGGAACAAACCTGAACATGGAAGTTCCATCTAAACATGAGGAGGAACTTCTCCATTTTGAGAGTAGCAGAGCACTGGCACAGGCTGCCCAGAGAGGTGGTGGAGTTTCCATCTCTGGAGACAGGCAAAACCCTCCTAGGAGCCACCCTGTGCACTCTGTTCCAGGTGAGCCTGACCTGGCAGGGGGTTTGGACCAGATGATCTCCAGAAGTTGCCTCCAGCCCCTAACATTGTGTGCTTCTGGAATTTATTGCCTAGTGTTTGGGAATTTACAGACATGTTTTATCTGAATTTTCCTTTTTACTTTCATTTCTTTAGCACAGTTTTTTGATTTTGCTGTTACACTTATTCTTCCCTGATTATTAATAGTATTTGCCTCTTTTATTTCTCTGTACCTATCACATCTTTCTTCAAATATGTGATGCTTAAATTTGCAAGACACAAATTTCTCCAATAAAAATTGGGTAAGAAATGAGACTCAGACATGTACAGCTTCCTATTTTTATTAGATGTACAGCTTGGTTTATAGTGAGAGCTGCTATATAAACTACATATGCTAGCTGTGTTATGCACCCATGTTTTTAGGTGACTGTGTAGGAATGGCTATGTTGAACGCAGTTGTCTTCATTTTTCCTTTTGGAAAAGCCTGTCTGCCTAGCCCTGGAGTATTACAATGTAATGTACTATGCCTGCTATAGAAATCCAAATTAAGGAAGTTTTCATGAAGTACCCTTCTTCCACATCTTCCTGTGGGACTGAACTTGTGTGGCAAGCTGAATGCCAAAGACTGAACTAGTCTTTGAACTTCAAAGGTAAGGTCAGTGTCTCAAATTGAGACTAGTGATCTGTATCAGACTTCTAGTTCTGCCAGATAAAAAGTTATTAGATATCACTCTGTGTCTTGCAAAGAGTTTAAACAAAAATAACAATAGGGCCTGTACATATTTCTTACTCTTACCTTACACTGATTCTTCTTCCCTGCTCTCTTCTTTGGTCCCTCCACAGACTGCTCCTGCCACCTAAATGTACATCCCTGCCTGAGAGACTCCTTGCTTTTCTTTGTGGCTGTGAGCTACAAATCATGATAAAGAATGCAGTTCCTGGTTCATCACTGCCATTAAATTATTCATAATTACAAGTATTCTAATTGGTTTGGATTTATGCTCTATTGCTTCATTTGTTTACTTTTATTAAGATTTTTTGTCAATGTGCACTATGCTTGGCAAAAATTCTTTCCTCCTGGATTCATAACATGGTTTAGTCATAGTTAGCAAATTAAAATTTCAGTGGAGCTTTAAGTAATCTGAATCTCAATAAACAACACCAGTGTTGATATTTGCTTTCTTCCAATTT
Source organism: Florisuga fusca (assembly GCA_038090715.1). Lineage (NCBI taxonomy): Eukaryota > Metazoa > Chordata > Aves > Apodiformes > Trochilidae > Florisuga > Florisuga fusca. The sequence continues at coordinate 49,453,336 of JAAWXA010000002.1, forward strand.
GTATCTAAACAAGCTCGGTTTTCCATTGTCAGTCAGTTAATTTTTCTTTTTGTTTCTTAAGAATGAGGATGCACACTCTGGGGCCTGAAACTCCAGGGTAGTCTTTTCTGAATACTTATTCATATAATTATTTTCATTGTGTGTTTGGAAAAGAGATGCTGTAATCTGCCCAAGTATATCAATAAATTTGAACCAATGTCTTCAAACCCAAGGGCTTAAAAGGAGACCCTGAGTTCTTAGAGCCTTGGGAATCTCATGAAATTCAAGTGCTAGTATGCTTAATGAAATCTTTAAAGGGAAGGTAAGCATAAGACCTATTTGTTCAGTATTTTACTCTTTAGCAGTTTTACACTGCTACTAGGAACACTGGTTAACTATTCCACAGTAAAATCTGAGTTAATTTTTATGGATTTTAGGAAGGTATATAAAGTAATACATTTAAGTATAATAAAATATTATATGAATGTAATGTACTGATTGTAAAATCCATCATTCTTGTTACTTGTATCAGGCCAATGCCCAGAACTTAAAAAATAACTTACCATCAAACATAAAACCATGTATTTATTGACCTAGATGTCCCTATAAAATCAGTTAACTACAACTTATATTACAGTTTACAGACTTGTCATTATACACAAGTGGCAAGTTCAGTGATAGGATGCACATTTCCTCACGCTTCACCTGTGCCTGGGCTCAAGTATTAAAAATCACAAAATTCAGCTTGGCTGGTCCTTAACAGGTTACCCCAGCCAGCTTCCCACTCAAAGCAGGGTCAATGTTGATTTCAGAATGGCTTTCTTAGGACTTAATGCATCTGGGTCTTCAAAACCTCCAAGGAACACTCTACAGCTTATCTCTGCAACCTGCTCCAATGTTGTGCTATCTTTCAGTAATTTTTTTTTCTTTTATCTAGTTGAAACCTCCCCTGTTTCAATTCAGGATCATTGTGAACTGGTATCCTACAGTGTACCTCTGTAAGGATCTTGACTCTGTCATCATCATCTCCCTCCAGACAATGGGAGGTTGCCCTGCTTCCTGAGCCTCTCCTCAAAGGGCAAGTGACTCAGCCCTCTGATCATTTACAATCAGCATTTGCCCCAGTTTAACAATGTCTTTCTGATACTAGGAGGCATGTATGGATGAAGAATTTCCACTAATAGTAGCTCCCTTTCTTGAACCCCATCTCTGGGATAGGAGGTCTTGTTGAAGACCAATACAAAGAGAAGAAATTGATGAATACCTCAGCTTTAAATATATCTGCTGTCATTAAACCACTTGCCCCAATAAGCAATTGTTTTCCTAGTTAATACTGTTTTTAACAGAGGTAGAAGCACTTCCTCTTGCCCTTGTTCCTCATTGGTTTCAAGTCTGGTTGAACTTTGGCTTTTCTAAAACCATCCCAGCATGACCAGATGATTCCTTTACATTACTTTGCTTTCAGCTTGATTCCAACTCCTGTATATAGTCAGCCTGCACTGGAGCTCAGTCTCCATTTGATAAAGCCAGTCTGTTACATATAATTTTTTTTTTCCTAACATCAGATAGGAAGGGGTTGTCCTAAAAGTCCTGACAGTTCACTTGAGGTCTAGTCACACTAGAGGCACTAGTGAGCTGTCTTTCACAGTATCCTATCTACCAGGTTTCTTGATCCATATAATTGGTTTTCACCCTTCAATTAATCTCTGGGTTTTAAAGCCTGAAACTAGCCTGTCTTGTCTGATTCCCCTTGAGGCTACTCAGAATGATTCCTCTTCACCCAAATGGTTTCTTGACCCCCTCAGTGCATTATCTGTTATGTATACATCAGATCTTATAAACCTTGAGACTTTTTCCATCAGCCCAGAGGATGGCTTTCTCCCAAGATTCTTATTTTGCTTTTTTTTTTTTTTTTTGAAAGACTGTTTATCTTTCATTCTATGACTTAATAATGGAAGATGGAAAGCACTCTTTCATAATCTCCCATTCTCTGAAGAAACCCATTGCAGCCACAGGGAGTGAAAATCTATGTTAAAGAAAAAAACAAACAAATAAAATCTAATTCAAGTGATTAGAATGTATATTTTTCACACCTTAAAAAAATCCTTCTTTGTGAACGATTATAAAGGTAATGCTAAAAGAAATAAATTGGCTCTGGCAATATGGATGTTTTACTCAAGCCTGCTGATACTTTACAATTTTTCATTATGATTTTTTCTTTGGCTTTTTCTTATATGAAATTTTTACTCTTCCCCCCACATCTTGTTGCCGACTGAGCATATGCCAACCTTCTGTGCCATTTTTCCTTTGAGAACAGATAAATTATTTTTATACTCTTATCCAACTCTGAAGGGAAATAAGAAACGTCAGTTTTGGCTACTCTTACTTACTTGGTTAAGGTAGTTGCACGATTAATCAGTCCTATCTGAGAACAGCTTCAGATGGTTTAGGTACTTAGTAAGCTCTGTAGTGGCGATGATTAGAACAAGAACAAAGGATTTTTGAACATTTATATTTAATCTGCAACTCTCTTTAATCTCAAATTGCACTCCATTTCATGCTACCAGCAGCACAACTGAGGAAACACGTTAAATTAGTGAGAGAGAAGTTGACCAAGGAATTTGGGTAAAGGGTAACTTCATGGAGAACTGAAACTTTCATCAAAATAGACTGATCTTTATGAAATTATATTTTATGGATTTAGAGAGCAACTAATGTTTCTGTAGCCAAAAAAAAAGTGACAGCATGTAAATTACTTCTTTCTTGAGTAGGCACATTGCTGCTTCATATTGCTATCTTCATGTTGGCTTGCTTCATTTGAAGTTCCTTTAATACTTTTTTTGCCTGGCTAACTTGATATAGGCTGTTCAGGTGAAGTTCTTATTATTACTTTCTGGTCTGTAAACACCTAGCTCCTTTCCCAGTAGCAGACTATAGCAGCTGTCATTCTACAGGTAAAAACCTCTTTCTCAAACCGGTGGGTCTGTGTAAGGCAATGGATGACATTACTTCTAAAACTGAGTTAGCATAAAGGTAGGGTGGGATGTTTAAAGGAAATGTTATATAGTTTGGATTGTTCCAATCCAGCCCTTTCCAATTCAAAGTGGATACAAAAATGTACACATATAATAAGTATGCAAAACACACAGGGAAATGAACTAATCTATTTTTTTACTATACAAGAAGAAAACTGCTCTATAATCCAGGCTCAAGATACAGCAAATCGGTGTTCCTCTTTTTTTAGGAAGAGCATTTGAAACCTTTTTAAACGTCCTTTACATGCTTATTTTTCTCTTCCTTACCTGTCCTTTTCATATCTAATTAGAAAACCTTTTATTTTTTTATAATTTTTCTCTTCCACACTCTCAGTTAACTGGACATTTTTTGGTTCATGAGATATGACATTAAAACAATAACATTTTATTTCACTTACAGTAAAAATAGGGTTGAAGTGCTCACCCAGAAGTCATATGTAATCCCTTGTTCCATCAAAACAGAGCTGGGTGGCCATTTTGTTAAACGTTAATAGCTCCATTATTCCTCTTCCACAGCTTGACTATTAGGGAACTACACTAGCATTTAATATGTATACCATCTTTTTTTTTTAATCCCAGATTAGAAATATAAAAACAACAGCAAGAAGTTTTGACACTCAGCCAAAACTGCTTTGCCTATTGACAATAAAGATGAATATACTTCTTTCCTGGAAACAAACTCTTAAAATACACACTTTCATAATTGAAAAACCCTTATGTAAGAAAACAACACAGGAGGATAACAGCCTTCCAAAGTTACATATTTATACTGCTGTTTAGTTGCATTTATACAATTATATTCTGTCAGCACTTGATTCTGTTATCTAGAATAAACATTTTCAAACTGCATCTAATACCAGGCTGTCCTATGAATAACATGTCTATAAATGGGTGTGAGCCCCATGTATACTGGTTTCAAGCCACTGTGCCTGTACATATACTTGAATTTACATCAGAGCCATGAACCATGTGGCACCAAGAGCAATCCTACATACTAGGCCACATATCTCCTTAAGAAAAGTAATGCATAGAACCTGTATTCCCTAGGATGTCTGTTCTTTACCTACTTGCTGACTGCAGCTGCCCTACACCCAGACCTCTGTGGTGCAGGGCACAGGCTCTCTCTCACAGCTGTCTGTCAAGCTCAAAGCACTGAGGGCTCTAAAATCTAATGGAGTTATGGAAACTTGCTGTGACTAAACTGCTTAGATGCACCTGCAAAATGTGTTGCATTACAATGGAGAAAGAGCTTGGGGTTTTACAGACAGTGCTGGGTTTTGTTTTGGGGGGGGTTGTTTGGTTTTGGGTTTTTTTTGGTTTTGGGTTGGTTGGGTTTTGTTTGTTTGTGGTTTTTTTGTTCCGTTTGCTTTTGGGTTTGGTTTTATTTCTTTTTAATCTGTTAACTGGGAGCTCAATACCCTACTGGCTTTTATATATCTGTCTTTTTCTCCTTGTCTAATAGCATCATGCTCATGAGCTCCATTTCTTGAGGGATGAGCAGAAAAATGTATGTTCTTTAGCAAATGTTTGGCAATTGACACTAATAAGTACCACAGGGAAACGTGTCTGGTCTTTCTCTTAATCCCCGGTGTGAGGACTTGGATATTCTTTTGGAAGCAGTGCCAAGTAGCTTGCAGAACTCCGATGTTAAGTACACTTTCAGAGTTCATGACCCATTTTACAATTTGTCAGTGTAAACCAATTTCACATATGTAGAGAGAGAGTTTTATTTTTTAGTAAAAAAGGTTGAGCAAGTATGTTATTAAGCTAATTTATTACAATGTTATTAAGGTAGTTAAAGATGGAATAATATGGCCATCAAATTACAATGTATTGTCTTTAGTTTGATCACTGTACCAATTTTAATTCTTTGCCAAGGGAAGCTACTTGATATGGGTAGAACATTTGTTTCTGTCACAGTAAAAATAGTGCTTTCCCAAAGCTTTAACCTCAGCTGAAGGTTGTCATGTACAGTAAATCAGGTTTTGAAAACAATCACTCTTTATTGGAAGAGACTTTGTAGAAGTCAGACTTCAAACATAAGAACATGTTGACTAGTAAGTTAGAGTAACAATGAGAGTTAAAATAGTCTGAACCACTTCTCCATGTTGACTCAGGATCTTTAATTTAAGTAGTTGTTGGCAGGCCTTTGAGACATGAGCTAGTGCCTCTGTATTCAAAGATATAGATCTGTCACAGTTTTCTTTCTGTTGATCCCAAATTTTCTTATGTGCACAAAGATTAGAGCAGGGAAATGCAGAGAGTTTGGGGTGTTATGAATAGCAGAAACAAGACACTGTTTTCTTCTATATTCCTTTTTTCTTGTGGGAATTTTCATTTTCCCCTGATCACAACCAGTTTTTGTGGCTTCTGGGCTAATTGGGTGAATCCAAGAGTCCAGAATAGTCTCTGCAGAGAAACTTCTTTGGTGGAACAGTTAATGTTAATGTGGGAAGCCTCATCACTGAATAAACCTCCATTTTAGCAAATAGACTGGTGATATTTTTAAAAGAAAGTGTGGTGGGTTTGGACACCAGATAACCACTAAACCACTCTATCGCTCCCCCTCCTTAGCTGGTCAGGAGAAAGCACAACAAAAGGGTCATGGGTCTGGATAAGGACTGAGAGATCACTCACCAGTTACTGTCACTTGCAAAATGGACTGAACTCAAGAAATTTAACTTGTATTATTACCAACCAAACCAGAGTAGGGTAAAATAGAAATTGTTGTCTGTTTATCTCACATTGTCTCTGGCTCTCCTTAGTCTTCATATTCTTCACTTGTTCCAGAGTGGGGTCACTCCCATGGGAGACAGTGCTCTATCAACTTCTCCAACATGAGTCCTTCCCACAGGATACAGTTCACAAACTGCCCAAGCATGGGTCCCTTCCACAGGGTTCAGTCCTTTAAGAACAGGCTGCTCTAGTGCCATGGGTTCACAGGCCTCCTTCAGGTATGTCCACCTGCTCTGGCTTGGGGTCCTCTCCAGGATGCAGGGTAGAAATCTGCTCCACTGATAACCTCTATGGGCTTCAGGGAACAGCCTGCAGGGGTGTGGGTGGTGGCAAAGTTAATGTGGGTGATGAGAAAGGAATATGATAATGAAGTACCTTGTTTACCAAAAAGGATGGTGGAAAACTACTGAAAAAGTGTGGAAAAACACCAGAGACACTGGTGGGAGAAACCTGGGAGGATCCTTGGGAGGACCCTGGCAGAATGGCTAAGAGTATAAATAGGACCCTCAGATTAATAAAATTTGTCTCAGCAAGGGAAACTCGGGAGTCCATGAATAGTACATCACACAGGAGAATCACTGCTCCAGCATCTGGAGCACCTCCTCCTCCTTCTTTACTGACATTTTCTTCAGAGTTGGTGCTTTCACATACTGTCTCTCATCTCTCCTGGTTGCTGTTCTGCAGGTGTTTTGCCTTTTCTCAAATAGATTACCATAGAGGCACTTCCACCATTGCTGAGGGGCTCAGCCTTGGCCAGCATTGGGTCCATTTTGGATCTGGCTGTCATTGGCTCTATTTGACATGGGGGAATCTTCTAGTAGCTTCTCACAGAAGTCAACCCATGTAACCTGCTCCCCACGCTCCCTACCTAAAAGTTGCCACACAAACCCAGTAAAATAAGAAAGATTAAAGATGTCAGTAGTTATTTTTGAGAAGGCTATTTCCTGCCTGGATGAGAGAATGAAACCTACAATCAGCAAAAATGTGTTGTTTCTTTTGTTTTCATTTGGTTTCGTTTTGTGTAAAGTCACCAATTGCCTAATCTGTTTTTATTTCTCTCATAGAAATTTCTTTACTCATTCAGAGTTTCTTGAAATACTTGTGACCATTTTAGTAACTAAAGACTAGGGGAACTAATATGAAACCTTAAGCACTGACAGAAAGACAAAAGTATGTTGGTTGCAGCCATATAAAATGTGCGTTGCATTTATATAAAAATAAATTCTCATTTGAAATCACTTCTCTGAAATGGCTTCAGATTCAAGTAAATGAGAGACTTCCCATAAACTCAACTTTCTCAAAAGTGGCTCAGTTCTGCAAACATTTGTCAAATAAGCTCCAACATTAGAAAAAAAAACCCAAAACCAGACTAAAAAAAAAACAACAAACACCAAACCAAAAAAAACAAACAAAAAACCCACCACCACAAATATCCAGGAGTCCCAAATCAACTAAATTTCAGAACAGAAATGTTCTACTTTTATAAGAAGATTTTGTGTGAGTAATACTACTGGGTGATATTTCGGATAGTGTTTTGAAATCATTTGGTAAGTTCATCTAAATTCTTTATTGAGCAGAGAATCTGGTGGACAACAAATGGATGTCCTTGGAAAAAAATAGGCACTCAACATCTGGAGTGTAGTTTGTAATCCCAGAAGTACTGCTCATGCTGCAATTGAGGGTTAGTGATAGTAAATCCAAGAGGAGAAGCAGACTTGTAGTTTAGTCAGCAGAGGTGATGTCTGTGAAGAAACCCAGCTTGAAATCTTGGCATGGCCTGACTGAGAAGCAGGTAAATACATGACATAAAAAGTCTGCAAGAAGGGGATTATGATGTGAAAGGCAGAGAAGGCTTGAGGCTTAGCTCTGCATTAAACAAACCATGAAAGTTTAGTGTCCTCCTTCACTTTTTCATCACACTTTGCCTGTGGTTCCTTTTCAGTGAGTGCTCTGCCCCTTCACCTGTAAGCCTCTTTTCTTAAGGAGTGCTGCAGCACACTAATACATTTGGTAGCTGCATAGTTCATCCTGCGCAGCACTAAAACAGGCCCACTGTGGCAAAAAAACCTGTTTGCAATTATTGCCTTACCTATAGATTTGACACAAATGTGGCCGAAAGAATTTCTCACACAAGTGCTATATTCCTTCATGCAATCCTCTTTTCAAAACGTGGTATTCTTTCTCTGTGTATATAAACAGCTGTTCTGGACATTTTTATATTCTGACATAAATTGTAAAAACATCCATTAATTCTTACAATCCATTAAACACATACATACAGTCTATTTATTGTTCCTTTTTCAATTCTGAGTCCAATTCTGTGTTCCATAATAGAGGAAATTTGAAGGAAGTAAGCTAGTTAACATGTAAAATGCAACAAAAACCTTTTGTGCGATGGAATAGTAACTTGTAAATCTCCAAGGCCATTCTTTTGTATTGCTTTAGAAAATAAGTGGTGCCAGGGTGTCTCATTCTTCCACCACTCTCTTGGCCACTTGAAATGAGGGATGTGCCAGGCAGTATGGCCTGAAAAATGCCAACTGGAAAAAGCAGATGCCAGATTTTTGGGCCACATGGAGTCCTGAGCTTCTGTAAAAAAGTCAGATTTGCCATTATTCTGATTAGTGCATAGCAAACTAAACAAGCTATGTCTATTTATACCTCAAAGTGTCATGAATTTTAATGAGGAAATTAATTGCCTGTGGATTATTTATTTTTTATTCCATATTGCTATCTTACACAAATCAAGCTTGTCTTATAAGTTAAATATTCCAAAAATGTTAGTTTGCATATATTTTTCTGTACAAATCTGGGTGTACATACAGTGAGAGAGACAGAGGTACATAATGCCAAATACTATAAGAAAAAAATTGTTGAATTTAATTGAGTAAATTTCAGCTATGGAAACTGCTGGAATTGGCCCTGACCCAAAGTTTTTGAGTCTTTTGAGAGGTACAGATCTCTCACTGGTGATATTAACCCATTATTATTTCTGTATATACATTTTTTTTGATTGATTTATTTTACATCTGCAGTAAATGTTATTGGCAAACCACAAAGTTCATGCATTTAGTTTGGGTAACAGGTAACCAGAAATGAGTCTTGTTCCAATTGTTTGAGTTGATCCTTGGTGGTCTGTTTTCAAAAGTAGATCTCACTATGTGTTTTCACTTATGAATACCCACATATCAGAGTAATGTGTAGACTTTACCTTTTTTCGATTAGTTTGTTTTTAAAAAAAAGCACAACCCAATGTGAAATAGCTTGAGCCCCACTATGTTTAAATTCTCTTGTGTCTGAGGAGGGAAAAAATATCTGTGATATCCACAGCTATCTTCCCCATAAAGAGTCAATGTCTAATGCAAAGAGTGAACAATTGGGACAATACAACAGAGCTGAGACCAGGTAGGTGAAAATAAAGTGGTTTGGGGGTTTTTTTGTTTGGTCTGTTTTGGGAATACCTTCTTTCCAAAGATCTTGCAAATCAGGGTTTGCCCTCTCCACTGGTCAGTGGAAAAGTTCACCCATGCAGTTATTAACACCACAGTAGCCTTGAACTGCTATGCCTTACAAAGGTGTAAACATATTATTAAAAGGATTTAATAATGCAAGATTCTTGGGTGAGAAATGCTGCTATATTTCTTGATGGTTAAAGTTTTTTCTGTTGCTCTGAATGTTATTCCATCCCTTCACCTCCTCTGTCTTTTTCTTAGAAGCAAATTTTATGAAGTAATGGAAACAACTTGATTTGGGAAGGGTGTTTAATAGATAGGGGGGAAGAACAAAATTTGGTACAAGAGAGATTAGTATAGGCTAGCTAAGGGTTCTCCTCAGCTACACTGTGTGCCTTTCTGCAGAAGTACTTTTAATTCCAATGTGAATTTAGTTATGATCTTGAAAATGCCTATCCTGTTTAAGCTCCATACAGAAGGCAACAGGGAATCATTACAATGACTCATAAGGCATGGGATACCAATACTGAAATAAAAATGTGTTCTTCCAAATGCTATGTTTCAAGCAGTGATTCTGAATATCTACAACTGCTTTACGAAGCACAACATTTTTCTTTAATAAGGAGATAATTGAAAACAGGTTAGTTGGGCTTGAGAGAACAAACGGTGTTTCTCCTGGCTGGCAAGGGATCATAAACATGTTTTTGACAAGGATTTAGAGAAAGCTTGGGCTGGATGAGGTCGTATAATAGAAGCTGGGCTTTCTGACCCCAAATACATATATCAGATGTGATGATTCTACACTTCAGGAGCTGTCAGAAGAAAATCTCTTGGGTTATTTTTGTTACTGCTTTGACAGCAACTAGTGTCTTGAGGCACTTGGAAAGAAAAAGTGAACCTGACAGGACAGGAATGAATTGCCTCCATGACAGGAAGAAACTGCTGTATGTAAGGAGGTAATACACAGCCTGTAGGAGAGTGAACATAAATAAGAATGTATATGAGGACAATATCTTTTTTATATTGAGTATCTTAGGGCATTATTTTTCCTGATATTTTTTCTCCCTGTCTTCTACTTTCTGCCTGTTATGAAGAAGTGTACTTTTTTCAAGTTTTCATGTTTAGTTTTTTTTCAGTAGGTATTATTATGTATATATTCATTGTACTATGTCTTTTTTACCATTTTGCATACAAACCCCACATTGAAACAACCTCCTAATCCTACAGCATCTCATGATGCCCCCAGAATGTTTTTTTAAATGCATGACATGGACATAAATCCTTCACTAATACAACCCACTGGAGGCCTCAGAAAGTGTAAGCTGTGTCTGCTCTAAACTCCTGAGGAAGCAATATTAAAAGTTTAGTGGTTGAATTGTAAAGCTCTCTTATCACCCTGTACTTGTGGGCTTGGATTTTAATGCTTTGGATTGAAAGGCTCCTTTTGATACACTGCTTGATTGCTTTAGTTTTGTAGGTGATGTGTAGAAAAAGGGCAAAATAATGATAAAATGTTGTTCAAGTGATTAACCGGGATTATGGTTAAAATAGTGTCTATGCTTTTTTGCTGCCTTTGTAGTAACTTTGATTTGCCTGTAGCTTATTCTTCAACATGGCTTTTGCTTTCATACTTTTAAAGCATTTATTTAAAAACCGAAGCCTAAAAACCAGATTAATTTTACACTAGCAATCTCACTGTGACTTGTGAATTAGATTATTTTGTTGCTTTGTGAGCTAGTAGAAGCATAAAAAATGGAGATGAGACTAGGTAGATTAAAAACTTTCAAATACAGAATTATTTTTAAAAAGTTGTTTATGTATAGAAATAGAGGACTTTGAGAGGTGAAAAACAAATGTGAAATATGGGGGGAAAGTAAGGTATAATCTGATGTAGGACAGTGATTGCACAGAACAAATTTTAAATACTTTTACTTCTGTAGTGCAGATCTTTGTAGTACCATGTTTCAAAAGCACCTTGTCTAAGAGTCCTTAGGCTGCTGGCCACAGATTTCATAAAAACATGAGCAGAAAATAGAGCTGAAGGTTGATTTTTGCTTTTGTGGGGACAAAAACAAGTCTCAGCTGTAAATAGCTGGTGTTTCTCACTGCCATAGCTAAGATTTTCATCTTTTAGCTAAAAAAATGCAACATTGAAAAGTCTTTCTTGGCTTTTTATGCTGTTCAGCAAAAAGAACAAGTGAAGTTAGAGACTGGAGGAAGAACAGAACAAGCACATGTGTAGTGGCTCCATCAGTAGCATTTGGCCTGCCTTGGATATGGAAATTTGATTGAACAAACCACCTGAAGAAATTCAACCCACTAAACTACAAGGGCAGCAGGTTTACACAAGTCAAAAGGCAAAAACTGCTCACCTCTGGAGTTCAGAGGGATTCCTCTGACATCTCTCCACAAGCTAAAAATTATTCAGATATTAAGTGTGTAGAAGAAAATAAACTCACCCTATTTTGAAGTCCTTGGGGCCCCTATTCCCTCGTCTGTTAGGAATCTGTGACATCCTAGTACCTTTTTCCTGTACCTTTTTCTTCTACAATTCAGAAGGAGCTTGCTTTTCATGATAGGCAAATCATGCCATGCCAATGACTTTCTCTCTTTGTCGTTTTTTCTCTTTCCTCTACTTTTTGGATGGGGAATTTTTTTTTTTTTTATGGTTTAGTATTAATACTAGGGCAGATGAGTGGGTATAAGCCTACACCATTAGGAATGACTGGATCCACGCAGATACCATTGCACTGGTTGGCATACTCATTGCAATCTAAAGATTATCTTCAGTTACATAATTGTGTTCATCAAAGTCATAGCATCTAAACTAATAATTTATCAAAAAAAATACAGAACAGGTTAGTCTTTCCTTCTCCCCATCCCTAAGTCAAATGGACACAATAAATCACAGCTGGTGCTAACAGAAGCCCCTAAATATCTTTGTAGCCTTTCCTTTTTCCCTTTCTAGACTGGTTTTCTTCTCTTTTACTTTTCAAACCCATGTCAATGCTGAAGAAAAAGTACATCTCAATCTGAAGAGCCAAAGCTGTGGAAGAGCATTGAAGCAAGACCACATTATCTATGAATTGGCAGTGAGGGATGTACACTGCATACTTAATAGCACTTTCAGATTATCAGATTGATCACCTCCATGGCATGTTCTGTACAAACATGTTACAAAGGAAGACAGTCCTATCCCTGAAGAAGATGCAACTGAAGGCCTGTCCTGTCTACCTTCTGTTCGCTTTTCTCTGCCTCCTTTAATTAGGATTCTCCTGTTCGTATTCCCTGTTGTCTTTCCACTCTTCTTCTGAGGCTCCTTACCATGAAAAGATCACTTCAGACAGCTTTGTACTACTTCTTGCTCCATTGGAAATGACTTAGTATGGAGTTAGCTTGTTTTGTGCAGGCTTCACCATGTCAGACCTCAAGCTGGGTGGAAAAAAAACAACTGTTTCAGTGGGATATGGTGTAGTTTGAACAGCTGGTCTTGCTTTGTGGTGGGGCTGGGCTGCAGGATCTTTTGTCATTCTCTGAAAGTTAAAACAAGGAAATCAGGAATAAAGAATGGGTGTGCAAGCATATAATGAGCTAAAAGGTCAAGCAAATCAAGAAGTAGGATATTGTCGAGACAAACACAGGGGCCTGTTTGTAGGGTACACCTAGGCTACAATTTCAATCATATTGGTGTCATAAGTAAAAAAAGTGTTGCCATTGCTTCAGCAGAGAAAGCTGCCAAAGTTTTGTCCTTAGAAAGGACATAATTGTTAATGAGTTTAGATGAGTGCTTTTAGGAATAAAAAAAAAAAAAAAAAAAAAAAAAAAAAAAAAAAAAAGAAGAAGAAGAACAAGAAAAAAAAACCAAAAAAACCCCCAACCAAACAAATAAGCAAACAAAAACCGCCACTTTCCCTTGCAAATTTCTTTGCAATTTTCAAAGAGCAGTGAAGGAACAAATTTTGACTGACATACTCAGTACCTGTGTTTTAGAGGACAGAATAAAAACTTTAATCTCAAAGCTAGTGACCAAAAGCTTCAGCTTTCAGGAAGTGAAGGAAAGATCTAGCGGCTGACCTCTTGGCTTACAAATGCTTTTCAATTGAGATTATTGAGGGAAAAAAAAAAATTTAAAGATTTGAGCCTTTATTGTTTGGCAGTATTTATGCTAAATTCTGGGAATTACATTAAAAGCATCATGAGTGTACTGAGTGCTGGAAACATTGCACACTAACATTTGAGTGTACAAATGCAATATACACCCTTGCCTTATATTATTAATTTATATCATCAAGAACAGTACACCTTTAATATGCAAGTCTTCATCTCCCTTTATCTCTGAGATACTCCTGTGACAATAGTTTCCATGTCAGAAAGAGATCTCCACTGAAAAGAACAGACTTGGAAGTGAAAGGTGGTATTTGGGATCTAGGGTGCAGAATGGTCCAGTTAATGCATACAAGGGGAACACTCTGTAGGAAGCAACAAGAAAGAACTAAGGAGCTCATTTTGAGCTACTGTGTCAAGACAGGAGAGTAAAAAAACCCAAAACAAATAGGTAGTGAGGCAAGAGGGGATTATGGAGATACTTCTTTTCTCTCCTTATGTTAGCTAGCTCAGAACCCTTTAAGCAGGTTTGCATGGCAATGCAGCTGTATGCATATTTTAAGTTTGGAAAAAGGAATTCTTGGGAATTTTTAACATGTTCCATTTTCTCATTTTTCCCCCACAGCAAACAAAGCTGATATGGAACTTTTTTTATTTAGGAATAAATGACACTCTCAGGGTTAATAAAAATACAATAATTAAAACTTAACTATTTAGTAGATTTTTTTTTACAAAATAATGTATTTTTGTTGATTTTTCCATTTCATTGTTCATATTTCTTTTTTCTAGAACTAGGAGATAGTATGTTTATGGGTAACTATTTTTATTTTCTCAAAGATCACAAAATGTTATTTTCAAAACGTCGTGTTCCTGCTGCCAGACTCTGAGTCATACAGATATTCATGCTGCTCAGTTACCTGTAAATATGGTGGCCTAAGTGTGTTTATTGTGTAGGGCTGAATATGTCATCAAGCACCTCTTTCAGTAAAATACCAATTTTACTTGTGCCTGTGTTTCATTTTACTTTCTTCTGTTAACTATTGGTCAAGCTACTGCACTACGGTGCCTGTTCTTGTAAGGCACTATGACAGCATTCTTTGAGCCAAAAAAAGAATAAGTTACAATTTCAGTCAATGGTTTTGACTGGATGAACTGAACTGGAGACCTTTGACATCTTGGAAAGAAGTTACTGGGATACCAGTGCATCTATATAGGAAAACAACCTGACTCACATAACAAGGATATTGTATGTTACCTATTGGTCTGTTATATGTAAAATAAAATTATCTGGAAATATCATTCTGCATATCAAATTTTGAATAGCTGTGAAAATAAAAGTACTTAACTTCTGTCTAATTCTTCCATGTGCAACTAGAAATTAGATGAAAGAATTTTTTAAGACTATCACCTTCCTGTGTTTTTACGCTAGAAGTGAAAGTCAGATTTGGAAGCGATTTTTACTTGCCCTTAGATAACAGGAGATTTATTGTGACTCATAAACTACTGTCAAGAATGGAGTATTGTGAGATTTTTTGCTGAGAAAAATAGTATCTTGAAGGCAGAGTCCTTCACCTATCAATAAAATTATTCCTTTCTTGACTGTAGAGAAATCAAACCTTGAGAAAAGTTCCAGGTAAAAACCATACTAGCCTTGAAAGCAACAACTGAGTAAAGGTTGAAGTAAAGCTTGGAGGCTTTAAACCTTTTAAAATCAAATTGAGTGACATACTTCAGAATATATTTTGGAGAACAGTCTTACCTTGGCAAATGAATGAACCAGATACAATTAGGTTAACAGCAAGTCTTCTTTATCTATAATATCCTTTTTTTTTTTCTTTTCTTTTTTTCTTTTCATTTTTAGCAACTCCAGAGAAGTTGATTTGCTCAGGTCCTACTCATTCCAGTTCTCATCTAGAATTAGAAATAAAAAATAGAATATGCCAGTTGATGCCTCTGAAGATAGGATAGAAAAAAATGGAATTTATGTAAAGACAGGCACATTTCAACTTTGAAGGAAAAAGCAATCCTTCCATTTTAGGAGAGCAACTTGTCCTAGTGCCTCAATTATGTACTAATTCTTGCTATGTACTATCAGCGGCAGAATAGCAATCTTTTATAGCAAACTCAGTTCTAGCTGTAACTTTCTCTGGGGGAAACCACATTCTCACTTTGCCTGCAATTCAGAGACAGTAGCAAAAGTAGAGTTTCACAGATACTGCTGCACTATAATATAGTTTTATTCAGTTGATGAGGGGTTTTTTTGTAAGTTAATAACTTACCTAAGATGTCTAAATTCCACTGTCACCTGAGGAAGATACAATACACAGGGTGGATAGTGAATGTGTCTTAGAACCCAACAGAATAATATATACAACCAAGGGTCATTTTTTGATGTGTGTATAGAAGCTGATATTTTATTAATTGTATTGAAAATTACAGGTTTTGCAATCTTCTCTGAAGTGAGAAACATGGCTTTAAGCTAAATCAAGAGATTGTTTGAATATTTTGGCAGTACATTTCTTCTGAAACAGCTAGATGCAGTTAATTGGCAAACACATGCTGCTGTAGCAAGCAAATTTGTAATCCCTCTCAAGTTTGGAGTATGAACAGCAGTTGTAATTCAGGCCCCAAAGCAAATAATCACAGAGTACATCCTCAATGACTTAAAAGTATCCTTTTCTTCACTTTTACTTTTGTAGAGTTGTGCTTTTGAGAGTAGATGGACCTGTTCTGTACATGTAGACTGTGCTTTGTCTTCTTATTTTGTATTCTGTTTGAAGAAAAGAATATGAGATAAAGCTGAGGAATCTGTGTAGTATCTTCCTTGAAAAATAGAAGTTATGGAAAAATCTACTCTCTCCAACTTGCTCTCGGATCATTACCCAGACAACAGTTCAGATGCTGTTTTTTGATGCCCACTGTGTGTTTAGTATCTGATACTCCTCAGCAGCAGGCTAACACATAGTCAGGTAAGTTTTTTTGAGCCCTGAAAGAGAAACTTATTTCTTCATGTCATATGAAACTTTTATTACCAACATATGCATGCCAATGATCTATTAATTGATTTTTGCAAGAAAGCCATCTGTGAACAATACTTGATTTCCTCTAACTGCAGGAAAGAGATCTCAGCATGACTTCAGAGATCCTCAGCTGCTTATAATGTCAAGACTTATTCATAAGAATAGAGAGCAAGCTAAAAAGAAGGCCAGAAAATGTTTGTTTGATTGGGTTTTTTTAAAACTGTCACAATGGGAAATTCTGAAGATGTTTTCTTATAAGAACACCAACTTCAGCAAATAAAATAATGCTGATCTTGAAATATCGCAAGGGTGCTCTGGAGGAGTTGCACCTTGAAATCTCTATGTCCTCTTCCATTGCGAGTCAGCTTTTGCAGGTATTTCCCATGATTTATAAGGCTATCCCCTCTTTCCAGTGTCTCATGGCTGGAGAATTTGTTCTATAGAAGAGTCTGAGTGCTGAAATGGTTGAACTAAAACTCCTCTGTAGTGCAGTAGCAGCTTATTTGAGTCAAAATGCTATGGGTTTGGATGCTCTGTTCCTTTGTAAAGCCTCCTTTGGAAATGTTCCACAGAACATTTTTGGTGTCTTTACTAGGAAGTAACAAGTATATTAAATTTGTCATCAGAATTGACTTTATTCAGAAAATAATTTACTCTTTAAACTTCACTTAAAAATGCTATCTTTTCTGGCTTAAGTTTTATTTCACCTTATCTTGATTCTCTGGCTTACATTCTTCAAACTGATACATTTTTGTACAGAATGTGTATCTACTTAAATATTCTTATTTATATAATTTTTTAAAATAGCAGCAGATGGATCCCTCCTTGGTGTTTGCAAACAGCAATAATGTTTGATGACAAATGAACAACATTGTCATCCACAATTGCTGTTTATGATGAAATGCAGCCTTTAGTAAGAACTTACTGTGTACACTGAATAGTACCCTGGATTTCTGCAAAATACTCATCATTGAGATCTCTCTCCCTACTGGAAAAGACAACTTAATGCTTCCTCTTTCTTTACCTCTAGATTGTATTTATCAGTGAAAGCACACATGTATACACACACTAGAAGGTTTTTTATGACTTGCACAGTGACTCCCTCATACACAGAGTAAAAGGCTCCTTTCAGCCTGACTGAATTTTAATTCTGTTTCAGAGAAACAGCAAATAGGAAACCATCAGAAAGACTCTGAGCGAGAGCATGTTCAGATATCCTCAGCATAATCTGTGTGGCTGTGGGTGGCACAGCCTAGGTTCAAGCTAAGCTAGACCAGCCTGGTTTGTCTCCTGTAACATTGCCTTTATCATTCAAAGATTTTATCAACCAGAAAACTCTCAGGTTAGAGTTTTCCATGCTGTGCATTTATGCCTGACTGCTTATTTCCAGCAATTCTTGTTGAAAACTTCAACGTGGCACAGCTATTTATAGCATGATGATTAGGGCAAAAAACAATGTTTACCCCACTTGAAAGAATAAATCTGAAAATAACATTAAAACCACCAGCAGTGTTTTCTTCTTTTCCCAGCCCACCAAATTCCATGTTTTAGTGCCAGTGTTTGAGGTGGTGGATCATTACCAGCAAATCTTTTTGTTTTCATGAAAAATAACCCATTTTTAGACAAGTCAAAAGCCTATGAAGGAGACTTTCTGAGTGTGATCAACAGAGGTTTTTCAACAGGGCACCAAATTTCTCCAGAGATTATTTGCCCTCATTAAAACCCTGTCCCCCTCATGGAGCCTTCTTCATACATGACCATACTGCCTCAGACTACATGACCATATCTGCCACCAGACTGCTGTCATGGTGACTGAAATGGATCCAAAATTGTGCCTGAAGTGACGTGGAAGCAACTTCAGGAACTGCGGGCTAAGGTGTGACCTCTCCTGTGCTTTCCATCTCGTAGCCATAAGGAGGAAGAGATTCAACTGAGATATGGAGGAGAGGTTTGAGCTCAACTTACAAGAAGGTGGTGAAGGCAGGGGTGGCTAGGACCAGAAAAGGAAACTAGTGCAGAGAGCTCTCTAGAGTGAAGATACCAGGAACTGGGCTTAAAACGAGACGTAGTTGTAGACACAAGATGGCATGAATCAGATGTTTGCTGCATAGAGAAGAGAAGATAAAGCTGAGATTTTCAGAGTGATTTTAATTTTTTGTGTGTATTTTTTCTTCACACTCAATGATCATTGAAATGTTCAATGATATCTTAAACACTTCTTTTACACATTATCAGCTTCTTATGCCTCTCCCACTCAATAAATAATGGAAGTAGTCTCAGCCTGTTGAGACCATCTCTAATCTTTTCCTTTTTTCAGCAACGGAACAAAACTTTGTTTATCTCTGTATCTGGAACATGAGAGTTGATATGCTTGTGACAGTTTAGCTTCCTTCATAGTGTGGGGTCAGCTAGAAATTTATTTTGTTGAATCACTTCAAGTAAATTTCTAATTCCATGCCATGCCAAAGGTGTGGTTTCCTTCTTGGCTTAAATGGATGTACATATATTTTTTATTGGACAGCAAAAGACTGCCATCTCCTTTCTTGCTGTTCAGATGACTTGCCTACAATATTATCTTTCCCATGCCATTCTGCTGTTTTTATAAAGTTATTCTTTCCATTGATTCCAAGTTTGTGTGCATTCCTGCCAATTTAGAGACTCAGAATAATTTATTCACATATATTATTCCTCTGTCAACTCCCCTAATTGCTCATTAGGACCAATCTAAACAGTTCTTAGCTGGAGTCTCTTTTTCAACTGGCATATGCTTATTCCTTGCCCCTTTTAGGAAGAAAAGAATAATTTGTCTGCATTCTCTTCAAGTGCACCCAGCCAATCAAAATCTTCTGCTGTCTTGATTTTTCCATACAGTATTTTTGAGCCTGTAGACAGTTTTGGTCTGAGCTTCCTTATGAACTTTTCTATTCAACCAAAGCATTTTAACACATTGTATCTTATTTGTACTTCTTTTTCACCCAGTGTTCCCTATGCATGTACATGGGACAATGCAAAATATTTTTTTTCTACAAGTCTGATTGCTTCTTTTGTCTAGTTCTGTGCAATGTGTCCCATTTTCAAGCACGTGGTATTAAGGAAATAGACTTTCTGCAATCTCTGATGGCAATGCTCAATGTAAAATTTGAGCTTTGTGAGATTCCACTTGTGAGATCCCACGGACTGGGATTTTCTTTGCCTCAAAAGACAATTTTAAAGAGGATGAAGGTGACTGGACCAGAGCTAGGAATAAGAACTGATGAGCGGGTGGAGACACGCACCCGCCCCTCCTGAGGATGTGGCAATGACCACCTGGGAGGTGACATTCCTGAGGGCAGCCTGCAATGACTCGGCAGGTCATGGTGAACCTAAGCTGAGGAGGAGCTGGGCGGAAATCCCCTCCGGGCCAGGCCGCCTTCAATGTCCCTGAGAACACCTTGATTGTACTTATGCTAATGACTCCTGGCTCCTGCTGCAACTGACTGACAGCTCTTCTTGGGGATCAAAAGAACTGCACTGGAATGGCGGGAATTTAGGGGCATATAAGGAGGCTCTCCCCCCCCCCCCC